>VDFB02105785.1:349028023-349098388 GCA_007258455.2 Sequoia sempervirens
CTATGTGCTTGTTCCCATGGGTTGAAGATGTGCTTCCATCCTTCTCTCCAACCTCCCAACCTCTTCCATTTTCCTCTCAACCTCTCCATCTCTCACCATTCAAACTTACCAGATAACCTTACAGCCGTTGATCCTTGCCAGCCAGGATTTTGCCTGCAAAAAACTATAAATAGGATTGTCGGGTCTTTGAATTTAGATAGAAGCTTTCAACAGAGAAACTATAGTCAAGTAGCTCTCAAGCATCCATAGCATAGTCTTACAACATCCATAGTTTTTATAATCATAGCATATCATGGCCAATCATCCACATAGTTTAGTTTCAATTTACAGCCCCTGTGCATAATCCACAGCCCCTGCACATATCCGTATCATCATTCTCACCTCCACCAGCATATAGGATAGAGAACTTCCTTTGCATACTCATTCTACAGATTGCCATTTGGAGAAGCCAAGCTTACACAATCTGAGAGCAGCAGCTTCGAACAAATCTCTAGAGATAGAGAAAGATGGAACGCTTCTGAAGAATTCCTCATTATTTTAATTTCATTTCCACTCTTCAAATTAAAAGTTCTATTAATTGTGTTTATTGTTTTCATTTTGATAATATAATTTTAACACACATCCAGAACATAGGGAAACAAGAGTAGATTAAAGCAATAAAATGAAATAAACTCAAATGTAAACTACACTAACAACAATGAACAATGGAAAGCTTAAAACATAAATAACAAAAAGATCTCACCAAATATCTATGTAATTCCATGCATAACCTCGATTTTCCTTCTCCATTTTGTCATTGTATGATAATTGCCCTCAGATTTCTAAGTGTGCAAGTATAGCCTATGATAATATGATTCAGCAAAACATTAAAGATTCAGATAATTGATTGCTTCCAAAAGTCATAAGATTTCGGGAGGGTAACAATGATAAAGGTCAAGCCAATTTATAGAAAGTACGGTTTTCAAATGACAGGCTCAAATTGAAAGATAGACCAACAATTAAGATTGAAAGATTCCACATGCTTTGAAATTAGTGTCAGTAATAATGCAAGTGATAAAGCATGAAAGGTGGAAATAAAGATTAAATAATAATTTAATCTTTATTTGAAAGTGTTTGAAACTTAGAAGAATAATGATCGCATGTAAAGGATAAAGATTGAATAGAGGAAATGGTATGCTCAAATGCACGAATGAATTAATTAAATAAATAAAGTTATTTAATTAATAAAAGTTTGCACACAAAAGAATAAAACTAGATAACTAACTAATCAAGACATAGAGTCTATTTGTCAGAAACAATTAGATATTAAATCAGGAGATAACTAACTGATTTAACTAAATCTTCACTTAAGTGGTAAGTGACTAATTAGATAACTAAGCGATTATCCAATTATAGAAGAATATGCTAGGAATAATTCTTTTTATGAATTAAATGATTATTTAATTCAACATTCAAAATTTGGGGATTAAATTAAATAAAGATTTATTTAATTAACTGGAGAAAAGGTTAAAGAATAATTAAATAATTAAAAGTGATTATTTAATTATAGTTGAAAATGTGATGAAAGGAAATTAAATAAATAATATCAAGATTGAATAAAGGTAATTATGAATTAATTAAATAATTAAAGTTATTTAATTAATAGATTAGGAAGGACTTTAGAAAATAATTAACATTATTTAACTATGACAATGAAGGTACGAATTATGAAGAAATTGAAGTCGTAGGCCTAGACCAATTTTTAGTGTCTACATTTTTCCCCTCTTTGATACAATGTCTTTTCGGCATTGTGTCAAAGAAAATCAATCAAAACATGCCCCAGTCATGCCCTAGTGTAAAATAAGGGTATGTCCCCATGAGAAAAAATGACAAATTTTCAAAAAATTCAAAAAAATTGGAAATTATACCGATTAGTTAATTTGATAGCTAGAAGTTTGATGGTGGTGAAAGAAATCAGTTTCAGTGAAGTCTGGTAGGTGAAATGGTCGTTGTAAGTTGGAAAATAGTGCATCTAGTACACAAGGTGTGAGAAAAACCCTCCAAAAACCCTAGGTATAAATAGAAATAGGGTGGAAAATCCATTCATTTGCACCCCTCAAGTTTGAAAACTAGTGATTTTTCTCTGGAGCTCCTAGCAAAGATGTCACTCGTTCCATACACAGAGCACCATGGATATTGCATTCTGACTATCAAACAGCCAGCTGACGTAGGACCCCTGGTATGTATTCGAAAACCATTGAAATTATGATTTTCACGCATTTTTAGGAGTTTAAACTTTAATTTTCAAATGCATCACTTCATGTGCGATGTATTTGATTGCAAAATGACATACGTAAAAACACGTCTAGGTTGATTTAGGAATTTAAGTTACATGAATGCATTTCTATTTTTTTGTAGCGCATTTGTAGTTTTGCACCATGTGTTGGGCGCAGTGTCACACATGTTTTAATGGATCACATTTGATTTTTGTTATGCATTTGCATTTTTGTTTGCTCGTTCTCTTGTTCAACGCATATGAATTTTGTGACACATCTGCATGATTGAATGTGTGTGTTTTGTCCTTTTGACACATGTTTTTTGTTACACATGTGCAATGTTATGTGACACATTTGACTTAGTGTGATGCATTCGCAAACTCCAATTACGCATTTTTTGTTTTGCATCGCATTTGATAGCGAAGCAACACATTTTCCTATCAAAAAAATTTAAAGTTTTGTGGTGTAAAATTTCATTGTATTTTTTACACAAATTTTTCATTATGCATTTACAGGTCACTTTGGGTCTGATATACATGCGGTAGTTGAGGCCATTGACCTATGAGTATTGAGACCAGTCACAAAGTGGAGAGAGATGAATGATATGGCATCTCGATTTGCATCATGTTACATCTATGCCCAATATTTGGGAAAATCGACGGTTGTTGACTGCACTCTATGAGAATTGGCATTCTGTGACTTCCTCTTTCCATCTACCTATAGGAGAGGCTACTATCACCTTAGAGGATGTCTATAGGATTTTGAGATTACCGATCAGGGGTGAGAGAGTCTTGTATGATACCCAGAGGGGTTATAGCAAGATTACTCATTTTTATCAACCATATGACATTAGACAGCTCAGGATCGAGCATTATGAGATCAGATGGCATGTATTGGCAGAGAAATATGCATAGTTGGATTGTATTTTATGCACATTGATTGGTGAGATTGTTATACCAGATCACAAAGGGCATGGGTTTCCCATGGGCTAGGGTGAGATTTTGGTAGGGATTTTGGAGCGATAGGTCATATATGCATGGGGCCCATGTTTACTAGCCATGTTGTATTTTCACTTACATGATATTTCTTATAGGGAGGTGTAGTTGATGAGTTGTGATACTACGAGCTGCTGATGATATGGGCATGGGAGCACATTGCTATTTCCCACCCGCCTATCGTATTTGAGCTAGATGATAGTTCTCCCTATGTTTTCTGATATGCAGCCACCATCACACAGACTCATCTTGGAGATACTGGTTACTGGAGACATACTCTTTGACACTCTTGTCCAGTTCATATTTCGGCCTTACATGGATTGTGCGCAATGGTGTGATGAGCATCGACACTTTTTGTTGTGTCGTCACACATGATATTTGATCGAGAGGACTATTTCTAGGGTACATATCATTGAGAGACACCTCTCAGACAGAGTTCTATGATAGTTTGGTGAGATTCAGGATGTGCCGAGAGGTAGAGCAGAGTTTGCTTGATCTTCTAAGGAGGTTCCTCTGTGGGGGCCACAGATTCCAATTGCGACACCGTAGGTAGACATTGATGGATTACACCTTGTTCAATGGGGATGGAGGGGAGGAGCTACAGATCTAGGGACTACATATGCATATGATGCCTGGTGGGTGCAACATAGGCATGTGCCTTTGATAGATCCTGATGGGCCAGTACCTATAGAGTAGCGAGGGACAATACCTTGGTGCAGGCATGGTGGCATGAGATGTGCTAGAGGTGGTAGACGTGGCAGAGTTGATATAGGTGATGAAGGGGATGATGGGAGAGGAGGTAGAAGGGGTGGTCAATGGGGTCGATGGGATGGTAGAGGTCAAGGCCCGAATTTGTCACTTGCCCGTGAGGAGGAGGGGGAGGGAGAGGATGTACCCATGTTGGAGATGGATGGAGGAGAGAAGGTTGGTGGTGAGGATCATGCTATGAAGGAGGTTGTTGATGAGGATCACACTGAGGAGGAGGCTGTTGAGGAGGAGGTGGAGATAGATGCCCTTGGTCTACTAGCAGGGTATCAGGATGATGATGAGGAGGAGGATATGGGGGATCAGGAGAGGGAGCTCTTAGACGGGATTGTTGAGGAGTGGGATATTGATGAGGGAGAGAGACCATAGAGAGAGGAGGAGGTTCCCCCTAACTAGGGTGTAGCCAACTTACAAGCCCGAGTAGAGGCCTTGGAGGAGCGGATGAGAGCTATGACAAAAAATCAAGATGCTATGCAGATGGAGAGAGACAATGCCTATCTAGAGAGGGATTAGGTAGTAGCACAGCAGTAGAATACAGAGCAAAGATTTGTGGAGTTTATAGCTATTTGCACTAGGTTGGCTACAACTTTCACTCGTGAGTTAGTCAAGGCTGGTGATCGAGAGAGGTATTACAAAGATTTATATGAGTAGGAGCTACCTCCTAAGAGATGGGCTCTTAGTTATTCATAAGCACATAGTAGCAAATCATGCAACAGGTCACACAGTTGATCTCAGACCATAGAGGGTGTCATTAGGCCGCACATATTAGGACCATATGATAGGCCCCTTTGGCACAATGATCATCACCACCTCCGCGTCAATCACCTCCTCATTCTCCACATGGGAGTACTAGGAGTTTAAATTAGGGACATGTTTTGTATTTATTTGTAGACACTATATTATGATCATAGACCTTACAAGCTCCATCTTGATTGATACATTATGACACTATACTGTGACACTTGTTTTGAGTAATATATATATGATTTTGGTGGCAATTTATATGATATGTAGTTCTCACATGATTATGCAGTGTTATATTTATGCATTTGTTATGGATGCTAGTATTTACTTTATGATGTTGATGTAACTTATGATATTATGTTGATTCTATATGATGATGTATGCATTTACTTTTATGGTATCTCTAAACATCATGTAAACATTTATGATTATGAGATGCAATGTGATATATGTATTTACAATGTCATGTGAATTCTATACAATTTATGATGGTGAATGCATGTTATGTTATGGGTTCCTAGATGTGATAATGCAAGAAATAAGGAATGGGCCATTGACAAATCCTGATGGGCCAATACATAACGCCTATATGATAGGTTTTAACCATGGTACTTATCCAAAGTGCCACCGAAGTGGTTTTCACTATTGGATGACTTATTTTTCTTTACTATTTTCTTGATTTTTATTTTTTTTTTGGTGTTACAAAGATGCCTATTTTCCATATTTTCCCCTACGTAATGATTTTTTTGATTTTTTTTTGTATTTTTGATGATTAAGACAAGGCTCTTAGAAGCTATGTGTAGAACTTCTTCAGATGCAAGTTGTTGATTGGTGCTGATATGGTTCTCCTTCAGGAGTAGAAAGTTGGTACACTCCTGATCCAAAGGATTTTGTGATAATGTAGCCTGGTCCTAACTAGTTTGGTTCAAACTTTCCTAGTTTTTTCTCTTTCTTCTTGATTCTTTGGATTTTCCATTATGACCAAGTCACCAATGTCAAAATTTTGATTCAAGACCTTCCTATTGTAAGTACAACAAAGATGATTTTGATATTCTTGGAGATGATCTAGTTCCTTTTTTCTTTGTTTGTATAGGAACTCTAGCTCATGTAGTCTTGACACATGGTACTCTTCATCATCAATATGCCCTTTCAAAGATACCCTTAGGGAAGGAATCTTGACCTTAATAGGAAAGATGGACTCAGAACCAAATACCAAGGAATATGGAGTGGCGTTGGTGCAAGTATGGATGCTTGTGTGGCAAGCCCATAAGGTAGGGTTAAACTATAAATGTCAATCATGACCAACATCATTGACAATATTTTTAAGGATTCTAATTATTGTTTTGTTAGATGCCTCAGCTTGGTCGTTACCTTGTGGGTAATATGGGGTGGAAAAGTGGTGTTGGAGATAGAATTATTTACAAAGATGATGGACTTCTTGGTTCTTAAATGGATGGCCATTATCTATGATTATGGATTGAGGGACACCATACCGACAAATGATATAGTTAAGGATGAACTTAGAAATCTGTGTGCCATTAATATAGGTCATAGGAATGGATTCAATCCACTTGGTAAAGTATTCAGTTGCAATGATAATGAATTTATGACCATTAAATGATGTAGGGTGTATCTTACCTATGAGATTGATTCTCCATTTGGAAAAGGGCCATGGTGACATGATTGGATGGAGTTCCTATGTTGGTGCATGTATCAAGTCTCCATGTATTTGACATTGTCGACATTTCTTAACAAAGATATATGAGTCCTTTCCATCGTAGGCTAATAATAACCCAATCTCATAATCTTCTTAGCTAAGGTAGGACCACTAGAGTGGGATCCACATATACCCTCATGTACCCCATGCAAGTTCGCTTGTGCTTCTTCAGTATCGAGACATCTCAATAGGGTATTTTCTAGGACATGTCTATAAAGGGTATCTCTGGTGATGGTATACTTAGTTGACTTATGGATAAATGTCCTACATTGGTTATTCGAGAGGTCAGGGGGTAGGATTTTGGCATGGAGGTAGTCATATATGTCTTTGTACCATGGGGAATTGGGACCAACAAGCTCACATATCATCTTTGAATCTGGGATGTCAAAGGCAGGGACCAAAAGTTTTTCTATGAAAAACTTGAATTTAGGCATGTTGCTAGGTATATCCAAGAGTGAAGTAATAGTTTTCATGGAATTTGTTTCCCTATTCTGAATGTGAGGTATTTGATGAAAGACAATCTTGTCAAAACATTATTTGAAACTATCTAATTAACTTGTCTAATTACCAACTGAGAATCACCAAAAACTTGTAGTTTCTTAATCTTCCATTTGATTTCCATGTGTAATCCTGTCACAAGAGCCTCATATTCTACTATATTATTGGTATATGGAAAAGAAATCATGAATGACTTAGGGATAGTGTCACCCTGTGGTGTGATAACTAATATTCCATCCTCTAAGCCATGATTTGTGTGGGACCCATGAAAGTATAAATTCCATGTTGTTCCCATGTCAAGAGTAAAGATGAACTCATCAGGAAAATATGAAACTAAAGGATGCTCTTCCTTTATCGGTGCATCGACCAGCTAGTCAGCAATAACTTGTCCTTTTATATCTTTTCTTTATACAAATTGGATATTGTATTCACCGAGTACCATTACCCATTTGGCCAGTCATCCTGTTAATGTTGATTTGCTAAGAAGATACTTTAGAGGATCTATCTTTGCAACCAACATTGTTTGGTGGTTTAACATGTAGGACCTAATTTTTTGAGTAGAAAATACTACTGCAAGATAAGCATGTTCAATGGTACTATAATTTATCTCATAACCTACCAAAGTGCAGCTGATATAGTATAATTCCCTTTCATGACCCTCATTTTTGTTATGTGCAAGTAATGATCCTAATGTTGATGTAGTAGCCAAAATGTAGAGAATCAATGGGCATCCCTCAATAGGTGGCATTAACACTGGTGGTGTGAGTAGGTAATCCTTGATCAGTTGAAAAGAATCTTGGAATTTACCTATCTATACAAATGGTGCCCCTTTTCTAAGTAGATGTTGGAAAGGATGTGTTTTATCTACTAACTGCACTATGAATCACCTAATAGATTGTAGTATCCCTTGTAGTGTCCTTAGTTGACTAATATTAGCTGGTGGAGGCATTTCCATTATAGCTTTCACTTTTGCTGGGTCCACTTCAATGCCTCATCTAGAAATGATGTACCCTAGAATTTTTCTTGCTTTTACCCCAAATACACATTTCTTTGGATTTAGCCGCACTTTGTATTCTTCTAGTCTTTGAAAAATATTATCTAATACCTACAAATGATCAGCCCTTGTCAATGATTTATCTATTAGATCATCCACATAGTCCTCCATGAGAGTTTGTATGAGGTCATGTGAAATATAGTTGGCATGGCACGTTGATAGGTTAGTATGACATTTTTAAGTCCAAAGGGCATGATGTTCCAACAATAAGTTCCCCATGGACAAGTTAAAGTTGTCTTAGGTTGGTCTTCAATTGCAATTTTGATCTGATTATATCTTGAGAAACCATCCATGAGAGATAACATTTCATATCATGTTGTTAAGTCAACAATCATATCAATATTCGGCAGAGGAAAGTCATCTTTAGAACATGCTTTTTTTTCTCTCAAAATTTTGTATAGATGTGGATTCCCCCTATTGGTTTTTTCACTGGTACAAGATTGGAAATCCAGTCTGCATAGTCAATTGATCTAATAAAGCCGACATCAAATAGTTTCTTTAGTTTAGCTTTGACTAATAAAGCAATTTGGGGGTGCATTTTTCTTAACTGCTGCTTCACTGGTTGAACACCTAGTTGTCATGGAAAATGATGTAACACTAGTTCAAGATCTAGTTTAGGCATGTCGGTATATGACCATGCAAAGTTGATCTATCTTTGTGTGAAGAAGTTGTGAAATTTAGGTTGCTATGTTTTTGTTAAAGATGCTACAAAATAGATTAGTTGAGGATTATCTTCAGTACCTATGTTGATCTCTACATATTCTTCCACTAACATCGGTGACTTTTCCTGAGAATGGGGAGAATGTTCAAACCTCCATCCTTGGGTTCCTCAAAGAGGTTTTCGCCCTTGGATGCATCCTTATTTTTGGCTTTTTCATCGTCCAAAGGTGACTTTCGGTTTTCACCTAGGGACTCGTCATTTTTATTTTTTTCATTGTTTTTCTTATTTTTGTGACTGGAGGGTTGAACAAATTCCCCAAAATAAGCCATGCTATCCAAGTCTATGGTAAATCCAACCTTAGGGTCACCACTAGGTATGCCTTCTTGTAGTCCTAGGAACTTAGCAATTGCTTCATCATTCTCAAAGATGTCTAAGATGGGGGTGTCTTGTTGATCCCAATTGATAAGTTGGGGATATACTAAAGGCATGTCATCATCGAAAGTATCAAATTTCAAAGGGGTCAAGGTAAAGGCTGAGTTTTTCACATAGTCACAAAATTTTCTTACCAAATCCTCCTTACTCTTTTTCTTGGGCATAGGTGGATTTTGAGATGGGCCTATTGTCAAGGTCTAGTTATCAGACATGGATTTGGCAGGTTCCCAAGAGGAAAGATCAAGGGATTCCCAATAGTAGTGTTTAAACCATTCCTCTTTTGTCAAAGTTGTTTGTGGATAGTAATTCAGTGGATTTTGTGAGGATTTAAGCATTTGATCAAGTTCTTCAAATATTTAATTGAGGTCCATGACAGAGGTGGAGGATAGGGAATCCCACTCATATTCGTTAGAGTTGGGGGAATCACAATAGGGTTGGTCAGATGGCTCATTTGATGTCTCAATAACTTCAGAAGCACTTACTTCCTCTTGTAAAGGTAATGTGGTACTAAAAATGCCAATCTAGAGCAGTTGAAACCCAAGCCCTAGGCCTTTTGGCTATTTAGAAACAATGATAGGTTCAGTCCCCCCATTTTGATGTAATCCTAACCTGCTATGTCCATTATATCCTTTGCTTTGCATTATTGTGAAACCTTTTCCATATTGATCTGTGGGTATCTGAATAGGTGGAGGATTTTCTTCATTGTCTTCTTTGTATAACCAAGAGGTCATATCTTCTTCGTTTATATCTTATTTACTTAGTTCCCCCCATTTTGTGAAAGTCGTTGTGGGAGGGATTTGTATGGTGACCATTGATTTCTCCTATATTTTGTTGGTAAACCATATGATTTAGGAGGAACCAGATGGCTAACATAATAATATGCTTTCATGTTATACTCTCCACAACCCTCATCTTGGATCTAAACCTTAGGATTGGAAGGTAGTGATTGCAAAATGGATGTTTTGGAAAGAGTGAATGGATCGACATTGTGGGATGAATTGGATGATGAAGCTTCTTGGTTTATAGGCACCTGGCATTGGGGTATCCCTCGTAGGTTAGTGCAATATTGGAAAGGATATGGGTCACCATCTATTGTAATCTCAGTGCCATTGTAGGGGAATTTATGACATTGATGGTAAGTAGAAGGGCTTGCCTTCATAGCATGAATCCATGGTTTTCCTAGCAAAAGGTTATATGGGAGGATGAGATCCAATACTTGGAAATTTTTATCCATAACTACATGACCAACTCTAATGGGGAGTGTTACAATTCCCTTTGATTTTCATTCTTCATCATCATATGCCTTAATGATAATGCCTTTGGTGGTGTCCACACATGCCTCTAAGAATCCTAATGCCTTAACCAATTTCAAATTGCAAAGATTCAACCCTGCTCCTTCATCTACCAAGACTCGTCTAACTTTCTTTTATGAACAAGGAATTCAAGATGCAAAGGATCATTATGGTTTGTATTCTTAGTTGCATAATATTGTTTAGAGAAGGTAGCATGATGATTGTTGGTTAGGTATCCTACCATCTCTTGGAAACAATTGACATCAAGGTTGTTGGGGATAGTTGTTCTTTGTAAATCTTTGTCTATAATAAATTGATGATCAAGGAAGATAAGCAATAGTTCCAAGATATAGAGATTTGGGCTGGGGTTTTTCCCAACTGGTCAAGTAAGTTATACTGAGGCTTGGAGGTCTATGGTTGTTGTTGTGATGAAGCGCCTTGGATGGTTATCTTGGTTCGGTGAGTGTCGACAGCACACTCAGGAGCCTTCTTTATGGTAATCGTGCTGACATGCTCATCAGTGGCTCAAAGGTGATTTATGATTGGGCCACTATAATCATGCTTGACATTAGCATAGTTGGCCAAAGTATTGGTCTTGTTTCCTAAACTGGGGGATTTTCCTTTCCCATGATCATGTAATGGATCAGAAAAGACCTTGTGATTAGTGTTTGAAGACATCTATTTCTATCCACTAACTTCAATAGTTTTGTTCCTAACAAAATCTTGTATGATGTTCTTCAATTGTCAGCAATTTTGTAGGCTATGTCCCTCAGTTCTATGGAAATCACAAAAAGTATTTTTATCCCACCAAAAGGGTTTAAATTGTCTTGGATCATATTTTCTTGGCTCTTGAAGTTGTATGAGGTTGTGTTGCAACTATTATTTGAAGACTGATTTGATGCGTTCCCCTAGGGGAGTGAACTCACGTTTTGGAAACCTCCTTTGTTGTTGTGGTCGTTGGGTGTTTTGGATAGTGTTAGGAGTTTGATTGATGGTGTTGAGTGTGTTGTTAGATGTCCTCTCAGTGTAATGGCAGGTCCTTCTAGTAGGGTTTTAGCATCAACAATCCCATCATTGGTAACATTTTTGTTCTGAGACCAAAACTTGTTTATGTCATTAGGGGTGTTCTAAACATTTGGATTTATGTTGGGTGTCTTGAGTTCACCTTTTTCAATGAGACCTTTTTCTATTATGATTCCCTTTTCCACTAGTTCCACAAAGTATGTGCAACTGTGTACTCTTAAGTCACTTCTCAGTTTTGAGTTGAGGTTTTCTAGGAATACAGTGACCTTTTGTTTCTCAGGTATTTTCGTAGGGCATTGATTGGTTATACTTTTCCATCTCTGTAAGAAGGTGATAATGTTTTCTCCTTCCTCTTGTGTAGTGTGACACAAGGTTTCTATGGTGATTTCGTTGTCGATGTTAAAGCATAAATGTTCGATAAATTTTTTAGCCAATTCACCCCATGATTTTATGCCATATTGAAGTTGAGAAAACCATTCAAGTGCAATTCCAATAAGGCTTCTCGGAAATAGTCTCATAAGATAGGTGGGGTCGTATGCGACATCTATGCACATCATGGAAAATTCCCTTATGTGTTCGATTGGATTACGCTTTTCGTTATACTTGTGAAAGTTTGGTATAACATACCCATGTGGGAAAGGTGTCATGTATAATGATTTGTTGAAGGGAAATGTGCATAAGTCCTTTGCTAAGAAAGTTCTCTTAGTAGACACCACCATATTATCCATCCATGTTTGAAGGGATTGCATTTGTGTCTGCAAGATGTCAACTTGAGTTAATGATGTGTTAGTTGGATTGTTTGGTTCTATGTACGTGTTTTGAAATTCAACATTTTGTGACAGGTTTTGGTTAAGTTTCGGTATGAAGGGTGGATTTTGATTTGGAATGTTAGTGAATGGGTTTTGATTTGGAATTTGAGTGAATGGGTTTTGATTTGGAATTTGTGAGAATGGGTTTTGACATGGAATCTATGTGAATGGGTTGTGACTTGACGTTGGTTGATTAGAAATGGGGACATTTTGTGAAGGGATTGGTTGAATTCCATATTGAATAGAGGGTATGTTTCCTGTCTATGAGACCCCACTCTGTGGTATAGTACTAGCAACATTAACACTTGGTATAGTTGTTGTCTGTGGTATGGTACTAGTCATGTTAACACTTGGTATAGTAGTTGTCTATGGTATGGTACTAGTGACATTGACACTTGGTTTAGGAGTTGTTGTTTTTGGTCTTTTGTTCCCAACAATAGGACCAAAGGGATTGGATGATGATGCCCCTATGGTGAAATTTAGACCCTGTGTCAGGCTAGATGTACCAAATGGTGACGTATGTACTATTGAGGCACTCTGTGTAGGTACACCAAATGGTATGGTTGTAGTTACTTGAGGTATAGTGGTACTAGTGGTCGTCGTGTTTGTCCCTTGGGTAGATGTAGTTTTTAAGGTATGGATGTCAAATCTAGGAGGTAACTTAGCATCGTCTGCTAGCAATTTGGCTAGGTATCATTAAGGATCATTTGCTAGGTACTCATCTATGAAAGAGGAAAACTCAGGGTCCTGTGTAGCAACATCTAAGTCTTCCACTACAATGTGTCCTTGTCGGTCTCTAGTGACAAATTTGTCTAAAAAAGTTTTGTGGGGTCTCAATGTGTATGTCCCTTGAAAGGGTTTTGAGAATGGATTGATGAAGTCATTTGGATCATCCATCTTTTCTCTTTCTTTCCTTTTAGACCTTGTTTCAACCATGTAAGATAAGCTCAAAGTGAAAGTGATGCAAAAACTAAGTCTATGGATGGAATGAATCTAGTCTATGCTTTTGGAATTTTCTAGATATAAGAAATGAATGAAACTATTTTATTGGTATTTTATTCCAAATAAAGAATTTCTAAAATGATGTTATCCTAGGATGATACTGTTTATGTATGCAAAAGTCTAAGCAAGCTTCTAAGGTAATCAATTTTGGAAGACTCTAAAAGAGGTTACCAACCACCTAAAGTTTAACCCGAGTTTCAATTTAGTTTTCACAAGGAACCTTTGTAGGACTAGGACCAAAAGATAAGGTGAGCTCCCCAACTAGACTGATGAGCTAGAAGGACCCAGGTGTAGGACAAAAGATATGAGAACAAATGACTAGATTCAATTACAATGTTCATTGAAGCAAGGGTTTATCCAAAGAATTGTAAATGCTGATTTTCCTAAAAGATTGATCTATCTGAAGGTAATAAAGACTCCTAAGATGAAAGTAATATTTACAACTAGGATGCCTATTGCTATGACTAAATGATACCTAAAGGATGCAATCATGCAAATTATGAGAAAACTTTATGGTTTATGTCCAAGGATCATTGTCAAAAGATAGATCAGAGATTGGTGTGACTGTTTCATTTCAGACTGTGACTGTGAATTCTGGTTTTCTTGTTATTAGGCAAATGTGGTTTAGTTTTATAGATGTGTCGTAGTAATTAGCAAATCTGGTTCCTAATGTCAGATACGGTCTACTAGTAAACTAATGACTAAGGTCTGTGACCAACAATTGTGTCATTCCAAACTACAGGTGCGGCTCACAAAATCAAGTGTGTCACAAAGTTTGACAAATGCGGTTTTTAGACTCAGAGACTATCTACTAGTAAAATAAGGCTTGAGTCTATGACAGGGCATATGCATTGTTCCATACTAGAAATGTGACTCACCAGATCAGATGCATCACAGAGGGTTCTCAAATGTAGTTTTCTTGTATTAGAGGTATTAACAGACAGACATATGTGACTCAGGATATAAGATGTGGTTTTCAAAATGGTAGATGCCACTCACTATGATAGATGTAGTTTACTAGTAACCAGATGCAACTTACTATGACGAATGCAGTTTACTAGTAAATAGTTGTTGTTTGATTTGACAGTTGCGAGTTTCTGGTTAACAGTTGCGGTTTTATGTTAAATTGTAGGTTTGAATGACTATTTTTTATCATTTTTTTGTAAATAGAAGACAATCAAAAAACACTATATTTGAAGTTTGATCATGAACATGTATAATTCCAATAGAAAACAAGTATGATCCTAAGGATGGTAGTGATAATATCTATTGAGTTCTTACTTGGGTTTCCCCAACTGTGCTTATTTAGAGTGGATGATTAGAAGATTGACCACACTAGCATCCATCCATGACACTCACTTCTATGAGTCAACCAAGCTTCATTTCCCATGAATCTCCCATGGAAAACTTTTCATCTCTACTAAGAATCATATGAATGTGAGACGACTTTAGAGGTCAAACCTATTGCACCAGAAAATAGAAGGTTTTTGGTTAACTAAAAACAATTGGCTCATAGTAAGGGCACTCATTCAGGTGGCTATGTGTAAGGAAAGATAAACTTGTTTGCATAACAAATTTGCACCTATAATCCTAATTTTTCCATTAGGATTCACATTTTTATACCAATCGGGAGTAGCTCGGCTAAAAAGCTTCATTATTAGTTTGAGTCACCTTCGGGTGCGTACTTTTTTCCCACCAAGGAAGGCCTGATTTTCTAGAGTCGATAACTATTTCTCATGCACCTAGGATCACACAATTATGCAAGGGGAGAGGATAATTTAATTATTGAATTAGGTTTTCAACTAACAGATTGTTCGAACGCACCAAACACACAAGACAGTGATTTATTTTAAGCCCAATTCACAATTTTCTAATCTAATCAAACAATCTATTTCAAAATAATCTTTGACAAGTGTTCTGCAAAATAATTCATTAGTAGTTTGATATATGTCTTTGTTAGTCCTCTTGCAAACATTGTTTGTATAGTTGTATTATACACAATGTCCTGCAAACACTATGTTAACTCCTCAAGAACACATGTTGCAAACTCCAAACTAGTCGTAATAAAAACTACAATGAAAAATTCAAATTCAGAATTTGGTCACCTAAAATTATACCAATCAGATGCGTCACACAAGGCCATAGATGATGAAAGGAAAATTAGATGCAAAAAACAATTCTCCTAACATCAATACCTCAGGAAAGAATGCAGATACACTTTAAAATTCACAATTATAGTTTGACTAAGATGCACTATGAAGCAGATAATAGAAATAGAATATTTAACAATCACACATGAACACCAAATATACATGGGAAAACCCTGACAGGAGAAAAACCCACCACACCAAGAGAAATCACTTTGTATTACAGTAACAAAAATTACATACAAATTCTAGACTTATCTTTTTGGTGTCATTATACAGCAGTATTCACCATGAACATTCTTCGAACGGAAACTTTCAAGTTATAGCCTTTACAGATTAGAATACATTCACTGATCAACAACAATCTGTTGAATCAACCAATGAACCAATCGATAATCCATCCGATCACAAAATGCAATCTTTGAGTATATCCATGGTGTTCCTTGTATGTCGAAATTCCTCACAGAACCGTCGCAACCGATTGTCTTCCAATAGTTTAGATTCAGCTTCTCCTATTGGTCCATGAGACTCCACATAGGACAGTCAGACGGTCAATAGAATTTGCACTGTACTGCATCTCGGTGAGACACTAACAGTGTCTCGCCAATGCCACATAACCTTCATACCGATGTCACCAAGAGTCATAGTTATTGCCAAGACATTCCATCGAGCTTCATGTGTTACAACGAGTCACCAAGCAGTCGCCCAAACCTGTCACTTTTTCCAAGAGATCATAGCGAGTCACCAAAGGTTATACCGAAGACACAAGTCATATCAAGCTCCAAAGGATAGTTGGTAAGACATACCGATATCGCCAAGAGGTTTCTCCGAGATCTCTATTGTCACCCCGAAGCTATCAACAGTCGCTAAGACATACGCCCTGCGCCGAGAGATCATACTAAACTCCATATGTTACCCTAAAGGCTCCAACATAAAGTGTTGTCGGCGAGACATGCAACTCTTGCTAAGACTTCTCACCGAGCTCTAGGACTTACCCCGAAGTATTCTTCATCATCGGCAAGACTCACCAAAGTCGCTGGGACTTCTTACCGTAACCACCATGTTACATCGATAACTCCTAAGTGTGTCCTTGTTACCAAGACTTTCAACTATCACTAAGACCTCACACTGGAATCTTTAAGTTACACTGAAACCATCACTCGTCGCCAAGAGTCACTTTGATGAACATTTGGATGTGTCCCCGTCGGCGTGACCTTCTTTATTTGTTGGGACTTCTCACCAAGCCATTTGGGTTACCCCAATAGCCATAGGCTATCGGCAAGACATTCACCGTTCACTGAGACATCTTCTCGAATCATTAGAGTTACCCCAAAGACCTCAAAGTAAACGTTGTCGGTGAGACTTTGACACATCATTGGGACTCATAGCGAACATCGTAGACTCTCCCCGACTCCTGATTGAATGGCTTGTCAGCCAGAGGTCTCCCAAGCGCTAAGAGATCATAGCGAATACACTATGTCATAGCAATAGACTCCAAAGTGTAACCTTTTAGAAAGATAGAAGCTAGGTCACAGCGACCTATTCAAAACAAAATGTATCAAATTGCTAGTCGGCCAGACAATGAAGATGTCACACCAACTTGGCTCTAATGGAGGTTTCAACCTAAATTGTTTGAGGCACATATTTCCAACAATCTCCCACTTGACGAAGATCATATAGGCACCTCCAGAGCACAACATAATTTACTAAAAATCATGGGCACTAAGGCCCATTGAATTGGCACACCACCTAAACTTGTCTGTGCTCACTAGCTTCATCAATGCATCTGCAACATTCTCCAGAGTATCAACCTTTTCCAAACTGACTTTTCCATCCTCCACCATATCTCGTACAAAGTGGTACTACACATCAATATGTTTCATCCTAGCATGGAAAGTAGGATTATTTGCATGACAAATTGCACTCTGACTATCACAAAAAATAGTTATTTCCCCTGCATCAAAACCAATGTTAGAACACAAATGTTTCAACCATATAGCTTATTTACAAGCATGAGTAGCTATCATGTATTCAGCCTTCATAGTGGACAAAGCGACTATACCCTGTCGCTTGCTCATCCAACTCACTGCACCACCATTCATCATGAAAATGTATCCACTGGTAGACCTCCTACTGTCAATGTCCCTTGCCCAATCAGAATCCACATAGCCTTGAATACTGAGAGTCCTCTGTGATTCAACCAAGTTTCCATGGTAACACAAAGCAAAATCTGAAGTGCCCTTCAAATATTTGAAAACTCTTTTCACAACATCCTAATGTGTTCTTCCTGGATTATCCATAAAATGACTAAGTACTCCCACTGCTTGGGTAATGGCTATCCTTGTACAGACCATTGCATACATGAGACTGCCAACCACACTAGCATAGGGTACATTGGTCATGTCCTCCATCTTAGTTGGAGATTTTGGATAGTCCTCAATAGATAGCTTCATTCCCTGCATGACTGGAACCACTAGTTGTTTGCAATCATTCATACAAAATCTCTCAAGAATAGTCCTGATATACTTACTCTGACTGAGCCAAAGTTTTCTATTCTTCATGTCCCTAGTAATCTCCATCCCCAGAATATACCTTGCTACACCAAGATCCTTCATTTCAAACTTAGCAAACAACTGAGACTTAAGATCAAAAATCATTAGCTTGTTATTTCCTATGAATAGCATATCATCAACATAAAGAGCAATAACAAGAACTTGATCACCTTCAGCTTTATAATAAACACAATGATCAGATTTTGATCTCACAAATCCCAAAGACAATACAAAAGTATCAAATTTCTGGTACCACATTCTAGGTGACTGCTTTAACCCATACAGAGACTTCTTTAATTTGCATACCAGTTTTTCTTTACCTTTTTCAACAAAATGCTCAGGCTGGAACATATAGATTTCTTCTTCAAGATCACCATGAAGAAATGTTGTCTTCACATCCATCTGTTCTACCTCTAAGTCATATGCTGCTGCAAGTGACAAAAGAAATCTGATAGATGTCAACTTTACTACAGGAGAAAAAATCTCCCCATAATCGATTCCCTCTACCTGGGAATAACCCTTTGCAACCAGTCTCGCCTTGTACTTTTCTACACTGCCATCCAGACCAATCTTTTTCTTAAATACCCATTTGCAGCCAACAGCTTTTCTACCTTTAGGCAAGGGTACCAAACTCCAAGTTTCATTTTTCTCTAATGATTCCATCTCTTCATTCATGGCTTCCAACCAAGAGTTTGAATCAGACATTTTAATTGCCTCTTTTATAATCCTAGGCTCATCAGTGCTAGAAATAAAAACATAGGCACAAGTAGAATCAATCAATGAGAACCCATACCTATTTGTTTGTTTTATTTCTCGGGTTGACCTCCTCAGTGGTTGAAGTTGAGGTTGTTCTTCTTTCAAAATTTTAGAACTGCTCGAGCTCTCCTCAATTTCAGGTACATTTTGAATTTTCAATTCCTCCTTATCTGGTGTAGGAGGAATTAATGCTACATCCTTATTATTATTTGACTTTGTCTCTGACTGCAGATCCAAAGAGGAAGGTTTCAGCTCACAAAAAATTACACTTCTACTATATACAACCTTCTTTATATCAGGATTTCAAAGCTTGTATCCTTTTATGATAGCACTATAGCCAATAAAAATACATTTGACAGCCTTGTTCTCCAATTTAGATCTTTTCACATCTGGCACATGAGCATATGCCTCACATCCAAAAACACGAACATGTCTAAGTGAGGGCTTCTTACCAGACCACGCTTCCAAAGGTGTTTTCTCAACAAGAGTAGAATTTGGAGAATGATTAATTAGATAACATACAGTAGATATAGCCTCAACCTAGAACTTTTCCTCCAAGCTAGCACTACTGAGCATACTTCATGCTCTCTCCATCACTGTCCTATTGAACCTTTCTGCAACTCCATTCTGCTATGGAGTATAAGGTGTAGTCTTGTGTCTTTTAATTCCATGGTCTTTACAGTATCTTTCAAATTCATCATAACAGAATTCACCGCCATTATCATTCCTTAAGCATTTTATTTTTCTACCAGTCTGATTTTCAACAAGGTTCTTAAATTCCTTAAATCGACTGAATACTTTTGATTTACTTTTCAAAAAATAAACAAATTCTCTTCTTGAATAATCATCAATGAACGACACATAGTATCTTGACTTAGACAAAGAAGGAATATCCACTAGACCAAATACATCCTAATGAATATAATCTAACAAACCAGAAGATTTATGAGGACTAGAATAAAATGAAACATGGTGTTGTTTTCCATATATACAGTGTTCACATAATTCAAATTCAAGATTACAATCTTCAAGCCCCTCAACCAAGTTTTTGTTCTTCAAGTTTTTTAAACCTTTTTCTCCTATGTGGCCTAACCTATGATGCCAAAGCATACTCTTCTCTATAGGAAGTTTTACTTCCATAGAGTTTACATAATTAGGGATATGTCCCTCTTTACCTCCATGAGTAGCTTTCAGTGACTTTACAAAGAAACTATTACATTGAATAGCCTGTGCATCCAGCTTGTACAGGGTACCAATCTGAGCACCTCTAGCCAGCACCATTGAACCTCTAGTCATCTTGTAGCCATTTCTAGAGAACATAACTTGCACTCTGATATCATTCAGCATACTTATAGAAAGTAAGTTTTGAGCCAAACCTGGTATATGCATTACATTATTGATTCCTTTCACTTTGCCATCAGGGAATTGTATTCTAACTTCCAAGGCCAACAATCTCCAAAGATGAATCACTTGCTCAGTACACCTATCCACCATCATATTCTTCATACTTTGTGAACCACTCTTTATGAGATGTCATGTGGAAAGATGCTCCAAAATCAATCAGCCAGACATCATTTGATGCCTATGTAGCCAAGGCAGCAATGAAGGCATCACCATCACTATGAGAAGAACCATTATCGGAAGAGCCCTTCTTTTTTTTCTCCTCTTTACAATCCTTTCGAATATGACCAGGTTGCCCAGAGTTCCAGCACTTCACCTTGGACTTCTTGCCAGGAGACTTTGATCTCCCCTCTGATTTTGATTTGGATTTCTTGTCCTTCTTCTTAACTTTTTCCTTTGACCTTCCTCTAACAGCAAGATCCTCCTTCATCATCTCAGAAGACTTCCTTCTCATTTCTTCTGATAGCAAAGAACCAACAATATCTTCCATTTTGAAACTGGATGTTGTACTCCCAATTTCCATCACTAGATGATCCCATGAATCTGGCAAAGAACATAATAGTAGCATACAACGATCCTCTTCTTCAGTTTTCACACCAACAGATGTTAATTGAGCAAGCAACATGTTAAATGCATTCAAATGATCAATTACAGACCCTCCTTCCTGCATTCTCAAAGAGTATAGTTTCTTCCTCAGGAATAATTTATTCACCAAGGACTTCCCCTGATAAATAGACGACAGTCTCTTCCACAAGGAAGATGCAGTCTTCTCTTCATGCACATTGAGAAGAATGGAATCTACCAAACATAGCCTTATCATCCCCTTAGACTTCCTATCTACAAGGTCCCAATCTTCTTTCTTCATGCCTATAGGTTTCACTCTAGCCACAGCAATCCAAAGATCATGGTCAACAAGAAGATCCTCCATCTTGAGTTTCCACAACTCAAAGTTATTGCCATTGAATTTCTCTATTTCAATCTTTCCAGATGTACTAGCCATCTTAATCTGTAATCAGAAATGACAAACTCTACAAGACTCCCACTTAATAGAATTGACACAAAAAAACCAACGTGCCCACAAGGATAACACAACTAGCTAGGCTCTGATACCACTTGTAAGGAAAATTAGATGCGGAAAACAATTCTCCTAACATCAATACCTCAGGAAAGAATGTAGATACACTTTAAAATTCACAATTACAGTCTGACTAAGATGCACTATAAAGCAGATAACAGAAACAGAGTATTTGACAATCACACATGAACACCAGATATACATGGGAAAACCCTTACGGGACAAAAACCCACCACACCAAGAGAAATCACTTTGTATTATAGTAATAGAAATTACATACAAATTCCAGACTTATCTTTCTGGTGTCATTATACAGCAGCATTCACCATGAACATTCTTCGAATAGAAACTTTCAAGTTATAGCCTTTATAGATTAGAATACATTCACTGATCAACAACAATCTGTCGAATCAACCAACGAACCAATCGATAATCCAACCGATCATAAACTGCAATCTCTGAGTATATCCATGGCATTCCCTATCTGTCAAACTTCTTCACAGAATTTTCGCAACCAATTATCTTCCAACAGTTTAGATTCGGCTTCTCCTATTGGTCCATGAGACTCCACATAGGATGGTCAAATGGTCAACAGAATTCGCACTGTACTAGCATCTTGATGAGCCACTAAGAGTGTCTCACCAATGCCACATAACATTCATACCGATGTCGCCAAGAGTCACAGTTATCGCCAAGACGTTCCATCAAGCTTCATGTGTTAAACCGAGTCACCAAGCAGTCACCCAGACCTATCGCTTTTGCCAGGAGATCATAGCGAGTCACCAAAGGTTATACCGAAGACACAAGTCATATCGAGCTCCAAAGGATAGTCGGCAAGACATACCAATATCGCCAAGAGGTTTCTTTGAGATCTCTATTGTCACCCCAAAGCTATCAACAGTTGCCAAGACATACGCCCTACACCGAGAGATCATACCGAACTCCATATGTTACCCTGAAGGCTCCAACATAAAGTGCTATCAGTGAGACATGTAACTTTCGCTAAGACTTCTCACCGAGCTCTAGGACTTACCCCGAAGTATTCTTCATCATCGGCAAGACTCACCAAAGTCATTGGGACTTCTTACCGTAACCACCATGTTACATCGATAACTCTCGAGTTTGTCCTTGTCGGCAAGACTTTCAACTATCACTAAGACCTCACACTGGAATCTTTAAGTTACACCGACACCACCACTCGTCACGAGGAGTCACTCCGATGAACGTTTGGATGTGTCCCCGTCGGCGTGACCTTCTCTGTTCGCTGGGACTTCTCACCGAGCCATTTGGGTTACCCCGATAGCCATAGGCTATCGGCAAGACATTCACCGTTTGTTGAGATGTCTTCACGGATCATTAGAGTTACCCCAAAGACCTCAAGGTAAACGCTGTCGGTGAGACTGACACATCGCTAGGACTCATAGCGAACATCGTAGAATCTCCCCGACACCCGATTGAATGGCATGTCGGCCAGAGGTCTCCCAAGCACTAAGAGATCATAGCGAATACACTATGTCAATGCAATAGACTCCAAAGTGTAACCTTTTGGAAAGACAGAAGCTAGGTCACAGCGACCTGTTCAAAACAGAATGTATCAAACTGCTAGTCGGCCAGACAATGAAGATGTCACACCGACTTAGCTCTAATGGAGGTTTTAGCTTGTATTGTTTGAGGCGCATATTTCCAACAAATGCATCATGGGTTTTACCAATCAAATGTGTCACAAAATGCCACAGATGTATCACGGTTAGTCAAATGTGTCACTTTATTTATCATATACGGCTCACGGGATTAATTGCATCGTTCTGTGTGTCAAATGTGTCGAACTATATTATACCTACCAAAAAATTAAATTTCTACGTATTTTTGCGAAGATTGTGTCTTCACGTCGGGTTCACCAATGTAAGGAAAAACAAGAAAGATAAAAGCAACACAATGCAATAAACTCAAATGTAAACTATGCTAACAACAAAGAACAATGGAAAGCTTAAAACATAAATAACAGAACAATCTCACCGAATATCTACGTAATTCCATGCATAACCTCGATTGTCCTCTATTTTGTCATTGTATGATAATTGCCCTCAAATTTCTAAGTGTGCAAGTATAGTCTCATGATAGTTTTATTAGCAAAATATCGAAGATTCTAAAGTCGATTGCTTCCAAAAGTCATAAGATTTTGGGAGGAGTAAAAATTATGAAGGTCAAGCCAATTTGTAGAAAATAGGGTTTTTGAATGACAGACTCAAATTGAAAGATAGACAAACAATTAAGATTGAAAGATTCGACATGCATTGAGATTAGCGTCAATAATAATGTGAGTAATAAAGCATAAAAGGTGGAAATTAAGATTAAATATTAATTTAATCTTTAGTTGAAAGTGTTCAAAACTTAGAAGAATAATAATTGCATGTAAAGGATAAAGATTAAATAAAGGAAACGGTTTGTTCAAACGTACGAATGAATTAATTAATTAATTAATTTAATTAATTAATATAAGTTTGCATGCAAAAGAATCAAACTAGATAACTAACTAATTAATACATAGAGTCTATTCATCAAAGACAATCAGATATTAAATTAGGAGATAACTAGCCAATTTAATTAAATCTTGACTTAAGTGGTAAATGAATAACTAGATAACTAAGAAATTATCCAATCACAGAAGAATATGCTAGGAATAATTCTTTTTATGAATTAAATGATTATTTAAGTCAACAATCAAAATTTGGGGATTAAATTAGATAAATATTTATTAAATTAACCGAAGAAAAGTTAAAAGAATAATTAAATAATTAAATGATTATTTAATTATAGTTGAAAGTGTGATTAGAATAAATTAAATAAGAATTTATTTAATTTCAGAAAGAGGATAAACTTAATTAGCAACGTAATTAAATAAATAATATTTATTTAATTAATCAGGATTGAAAAAGGGTAAAAAATGAATTAATTAAATCATTAAAGTTATTTAATTAATAGATGAGAAAGGACTTTAGAAAATAATTAAATAATTAACATTATTTAATTATGACAATGAAGGTACGAACTATGAAGAAATTGAAGTCACGAGCCTAGACCAATTTTTAGTGTCTACATTTTGTCCCTCTTTGATACAATGTCATTTTGGCATTGTGTCAAAGAAAATCAGTCAAAGCATAGCCCAGTCGTGCCCTAGTGTAAAATAAGGGTGGGTATGCCCCCTCTTGAAAAATGACAAATTTTTGAAAAATTCCAAAAAAGTTTGTAAATTGTCTCAATTAGTTAATTTGATAGCTAGAAGTTCAATTATGGTGAAATAAATCAATTTCGACAAAGTTTGGTAGGTGAAATGGTCGTCGAAAGTTGGAAAATAGTGCATCCAGTACATAAGGTGTGAGAAAAACCCTCCAAAAATCATAGGTATAAATAGAAATAGGGTGGAAAATAAATTCATTTGCACCCCTCAAGTTTGAAAACTAGTGATTTTGCTCTAGAGCTCTCAGCAAAGATGTCACCCATTCCATACATAGAGCACTACGGATATCACATTCGAACTTTCAAACGGCCAGCCGATGCAGGACCCCCAGTATGTATTTGAAAACCATCCTTTGAAATTTTAATTTTCACACATTTTTAGGCATTTAAACTTTAATTTTCAAATGTGTCACTTCGTCTACGATGCATATGCATTCGTGTGTGACACATTTGATCACGAAATGATGCATATGTAAAAACATGTCTAGGTTGATTTAGGCATTTAAGTTACATGAACACATTTGTACTTTTCTACATCGCATTTGTAGTTTTGCATCGCATGTGTTAGGCGCAGTGCCGCACATGTTTTAATGGATCGCATTTGATTTTTGTTACGCATTTGTATTTTTGTTCGCTTGTTCTCTTGTTCAACACATGCATTTTGTGACACATCTGCATGATTGAATGCTTGTGTTTTTTCCTTTTGAAGCATGTGTTTTTTGTAATTCCTGTGCAATGTTATGTGATGCATTAGACTTAGTGCAATGCATTTACGAAGTCTAATGACGTATTTGTTGTTTTGCAATGCGTTTGATAATGAAGTGATGCATTTTCCTGTCGAAAAATTTTGAAGTTTTGTGGTCTAAAAATTGTTTTGTATTTCTAACACAAAGTTTTCGTTATGCATTTGCAAGTCCCTTTGGATCTGATATACACACGAGAGTCAAGGCCATTGACCTATGAGTTTTGAGATCAATTGTGGAGTGGAGAGAGATAGATGATATGGAATCTTGGTTTGCATCATGTTACATTTATGCCCACTATTCGAGCAAACTGAGGGTTGCTGACTGCACTCTATGAGTGTTGGCATTCAGAGACTTCCTTTTTCCATCTACCTATAGGAGAGGCTATTGTAACCTTAGAGGATGTCTATAGGATTTTGAGATTATTGATCAGGGGTGAGAGACTCATGTATGATACCCAGAGGGGTTGTAGTGAGATTACTCATTTTTATCAACATGATGACGTTAGACAGCTCAGGATCGAGCATTATGAGATCAAATGGCACGTATTGGCAGAGAGATATGCATGATTGGATTGTATGTTATGCACATTGATTGGTGGGATTTTTCTACCAAACCGTAGAGGGCATGGGTTTCCCATGGGTTGGGGTGAGATGTTGGTACATGGATGTTAGAGTGGCAGGTCGTATAGTCATATGGCCCATGTTTACTAGCCATGTTGTATTTTCACTTACATGATATTGCTTATAGGGAGGTGCAATCAATGAGTTGTGGTACTACTCTGAGTTGATGATGTGGGAATGGGAGCACATTTCTATTTCTCACTTGCCCATCATATTTGAGCTAGATGATAAGTCTCCCTATGTTTTTTGATATGTGGGCACCATCACACAGACTCGTCTTGGAGATACTAACTACTAGAGACATACTCTTGACACTCTTGTCCAGTTCATATGGCGGTCTTACATGGATTATGCATAGTGGCATGATGAGCATCGACAATTTTTCATTGTGTCGTCAGACACAATATTTGATCAGGTGGACTATTTCCAGGGTACATATCATTGAGAGACACCTGCCGGACAAAGTTCTATGACAATTTGGAAAGATTCAGGATGTGCTGAGAGGTAAAGTAGAGTTTGCTTGATCTTCTAGGGAGGTTCCTCTGTGGGGGCTGCAGATTCCAGTTGCGATGACTAAGGTAGACATTGATGGATTACAACATGTTCAATGGGGATGGAGGGGAGAAGCTCCAGATCCAGGGACTACAGATGCACACAATGCCTGGTGGGCATAGCATAGGCTTGTTCCTTTGATAGATCCTAATGGCCCAATACCTATAGAGCGGCGAGGGACAGGACCTTGGACCAGGCATGGTGGCAGGAGAGATGCTAGAGGTGGTAGAGGTGGAAGAGGTGATGGAGGGGATGATGGGAGAGGAGGATGTAGGAGAGGTAGTTGACTGGGTCGACAGGGTGGTAGAGACTGAGGCCCAAATTTTTCACCCATTCATGAGGAGGAGGGGGAGGGAGACGATGTACCCATGTTTGAGATGGGTGGATTAGAGGAGGCTAGTGGGGAGGAGCATGTTCTAAAGGAGGTTTTCAATGAGGAGCATGTCAAGGAGGAGGTTGTTGAGGAGGAGGTGGAGATAGATACCCTTGCTCTACTGGTAGGGTATCAAGATGATGATAAGGAGATGGGGGATTAGGAGAGGGAGCTCTGAGATAATATTGTTGAGGAGTGGTATATTGATGAGGGAGAGAGACCATGAAGAGAGGAGGAGGGTCCCACTAATTAGCATGTAGCTGACTTACAGGCTCGAGTAGAGGCCTTGGAGGAGTAGATGAGAGCTATGACGATAGAGAGAGATGCTATGTAGATGGAGAGAGACTACTTATTTGGAGAGGGATCAAGAAATAGCACGGCAGTAGGAGACAGAAAAGAGATTTGTGGAGTTTATATCTCTTTGTAATGGGTCGGCTACAAATTTTGCTCATGAGTTAGTTAGGGTTGGTGATTGGGAGAGGTATTACATAGATTTATATGAGTAGGATCTACCTCCTAAGAGACGGGCTCCCAGTTATTCATAGGCACATAGTAGCAAATCACGTAGCAGGTCACACAACCGATCTCAAACCACAGAGGGTGTCATTGGGCCACATAGATCAGGACCACATGATAGGCCCCCTTTGGCACAGTGATCATCAGCACCTCTGCATGAGTCACCCTCTCATTCTCTGCATGGGATTACTAGGAGTTCATAGTAGGGACATGTTTTATATTTATTTGTAGACATTGTATTATGATCATAGAGTCTACAAGCTCCATTTTGATTGATACATTATGACACTATACTGTGACACTTTTTTTGAGCAATATATATATGATTTTGGTGGTGATTTATATGATATGTAGTTCTCACATGATTATACAATGTTCTATTTATGCATGTGTTATGGGTGCCAACATTTACTTTATGATGTTGATGCAGCTTATGATATTATGTTGATTCTATATGATGATGTATGCATCTACTTTTATGGAATATATGGATGTCATGTATGCATTTATGATTATGAGATGCAATTTGATATATGTATTTACAATGCCATGTGAATGTTATACAGTTTATGATGGTGAATGCATGTTATATTATGGATTCCTAGATGGGATGGATATGTCTATTTTTTTGTTTTTCAAATGTAGCATATATGTATGATTTAATATGTATATATGTATGATCATGTTTAAATGATTTTCCTAACATGAATGTATATGTAGGATGGTTTTTTTTTGTGTGTCAGAGGACTCTATCATAATGCAAGAAATAAGGAATGTTAGTGTGAAAAAGATGAAAAGTAAGATAAAATACATGGATATTAGTACTAGAAATCTTTGATTTTTTGGCGAAACACAATAGGCCTTGCATTAAATCATCATTGGGCGGTAACTACACAAATGGACAACAAACACCATGATATGAGATAGACCAAGGTGTGCAAGTTCGTCCACCTACTAAAACAAATAGTCGTAGACAATGAATGTCCTCACTCATACTAAGGGAAAAGTTGCCCCAATATTTTTGTCAAGAAAAACCACAGAAAATAAATAAATAAAAGATGGGTCATGAGACATCATTGCTCCTCTAAATCCTTCATTGGAAATTCTTGAGGAATCTTAGTAATGTGACTCAAAGATAAAGCCAAAAAATAGTCAACAAACAACAGTCAAAGAAAAGAGAGTCCTAATACATCGTTTCTTCTCTAAATCCTTCATGGGGCATCCTCAAAAAATCTAGTAATGGTTCTCAAATATCAAATCAATTGAAAAGATAAGATAAACAAGCCACAAAGTCAACAGCTAGTAAAAATATTTCTCAAAATTTGATTTGTTTGTTTTTTTGTTTAGATTGAGTAGATGATTGATTGATAGAACCTAGTTTCAGGAAGGACACATACCTTATAAGACGTTGGTTCTGGTTTCAATTTTGTGACTATCTATATAAGGCATGAAAAATCCTGGTTTAAGAAAGACATGTACCATATAAGACATTGAGTCTGATGTCGTTGATGTGACAACATGTGTAAGGCTATGATGATTTTTTTCCTAGTGTCTATTTCTAGGAACAACACATCTTATATAAGACATAAGTTGATTGTTTTGATGATGTCTAATTTCAGGAAGGACACATCTTGTATAAGACATAAGTTGATTATTTTGGTTATTTGTTTGATTTGACTTGATGACCTTGTTGAATTGTTTGTCTTGTTTGATGTGTGACTTCCCTTGATGTTATGATAATTGTTTGTACTTGATGAAAACTTTTGACTTATTTTAATTGACATGATGAACCCTAAAGGACTGACCTAGTGCAGCCTCAGGAACTCATCGATTGGTGGCCTTGCCTACATTATACACACAGAGACCTTGTAGTTTGACTAGACTTTGACCAACAAGACTAATTGAACCAAATTTTATTTATTTGCAAATATGAGATGTGTGTGATAGTGTAAGTGACGAACCCTAATGGAATGACCTAGTGTGGCCTCAAGGGCTCATCAATTGATGACCTTTCCTATGTTATACACGCAGAGACCTCATAGTTCCACATGACCAATGACCTTCTCTTATAGACAAATCGATTGAGTCATGATTTTATACAGACAAACCTAAAAGGACTGACCTAATTCCTCGGGGGCACATCGGTAGATTCCTTGCCTACGTGCAATTGCAAAGGCAACATAGTTCGACAAAATTTAGGTGTCTACCCTTAGAATAGCCAATGTAAGAATCAAATGACATAAGTCACGTGTCTACCCCCAATTAGGTATAAGACTAATTTATTATGAATCTGATGGGATGAGGATACGAAGTGTGTTTTATGTCAATCATTCCAAGTTATGGAAAGGACAACCATTTATTATGAATGGTATGTACAAGTGATGGATAGGAAAGATAGGTGATATGACCAACAAGTCAGGTTGGAATGATGGTAGACAAAGAAGTAGAGTCGACTACACATGACGCCTATTTTCCAGGTTTTCACTATGGTACTTATCCAAAGAACTACCGAAGTGGTTTTCACTATTGGAAAACTTATTTCTCTTTCCTATTTTCTTGATTTTTTAATTCTTTTGGTGTTACCAAGACACATGTTTGCCAGGTTTTCCCCTAGGTAACAATTTTTTTATTTTTTTATTTTTTTGTATTTTTGATTATTAAGACAAGGTTCTCAGACACTATGCATAGAACTTATTTATATGTAGGTTGTTGATTGGTGTTGATAATGGTTCTCCTTTAGGAGTAGATAGTTGGTGTGCTCCTTATCCAAAGGCTTATGTAACAATGTAGGGTCCTAACCAGTTTGATTCAAACTTTCATAGTTTTTCTCTTTCTGCTTGATTCTTTGGATTTTCCATTAGGGCCAGGTCACCAATGTCAAAATTTTGATTCAAGACCATCCTATTGTAGCTGAGATGAAGAAAATTTTGATATGCTTGGAGATGATCTAGTTTTGTTTGCCTTCATTTGTCTAGGAACTCTAGCTCATGTAGTCTTGACACATGGTACTCTTCATCGTCAATATGCCTTTTCAAAGATACCCTTAGGGAAGGAATCTCAACCTCAATAGGAAAGATAGCCTCATAACCAAATACCAAGGAATATGGAGTGGCACCGGTGGGAGTACGGATGCTTGTGTGATAAGTCCATAAGGTAGGGTTAAGTTGTAAATGCCAATCACAACTAGCATCATTGACAATCTTTCTAAGGATTTTGATGATTGTTTTGTTAGATGCCTTAGCTTGGTCATTACCTTGTGGGTAATATGGGGTGGAAAAGTGGTGATAGATATGGAATTCTTCACAAAGATGACAGACTTCTTGGTTCTTAAATGGACAGTCATTATCTGTGATTATGGATTGAGGGACACCATACTGACAAATGATATAGTTAAGGATGAACTTAGAAATATGTGTGTCGGTAATATAGCTCATAGGAATGGCTTCAATCCACTTGGTAAAGTATTCAGTTGAAGTGACAATGAATTTATGACTGTTAGATGATGTAGGGTGTATCTTACCTATTAGATTGAGTCCCCATTGGGAAAAGGGACATGGTGACGTGATTGGACAGAGCTCCTATGCTGGTGCATGTATCAAGTCTCCATGTATCTAACATTGTTGACATTTCTTAACAAAGATATATAAGTGAATGGAAATAGTTTTGTTAAGAAATGTCGACAATGTCAGATACATGGAGACTTGATGCCCCAAAGAATTAATTAAAACAGAGGAAACCACTTTATATTTCACCAAATTGCTTCACAGCTACGTATAAAATGGTGCAATCTTTTAAAGAGGAAGTTTCGTTTATGGACACCAAATAGGTTCTATATGCACCCTTAAATGGTGTAGCATACAGTCTTGTTCAGCTGAACTTACAAAACTAGCTACAAAAGATACTTAGATAGGTAGCTATCCATAAAGCTTTGATATCAATTAATGTCTATGTGCATACAAATTTTTATGTTAGAATGGTTCATAAAATAGGAAAAAAGAACAAAACTTAAAAGAATTTTTTGCTCCTACGACATCCACAAATTTTGAACTTAAAATAAAAATGTGGGAGGAGATGGCCTTTTATAGTAACAAGGAACTCAGAAGTTCAACTTAAAGGTATCTCAGAGAAATCATAAACAACAAATTAAAATGTGTCATGTGGCATATGCCAACTGTCATCAAGAACATTCTAGAATAAGTCAAAGATTTGACTTTGTCCATAGCAATGCTTTTCTACAAACTTCTTTTTTTGAAATACCAGAATGAGAAACACCTACCGGGACTAGGATCAACCTGCAAATTAAAATGACAAATAAACTCCATTACATTTCTGGTATCTGGTATCTGGGTCTTTCTGTATTCACTTATGGCTTTAGTTATGGACTTCCTCCTTTCTTTGATTGGTACTCTCAGAAAGTTCTTAGTATTTGATGCATGTGTTCCTTTGAAATCCTTCATATTTATCTCCAAGTAAGCTTGATCCTAATAAATTCTTTAGTCACTTGAAGTATGGCATCATTTTTCTATGCTTTTCCTACTTCATATTTGGCTATAACATTTCTGCACTATATTATTTCATCAATGACTTCCCTCATCAACAATTGAATAGGATCTCTATTTATCCTTTCTATCCATTCTTTGAAAGCTTTAGCTTCCTTCCCATCCTACCCTAATGTTTTGGGATCAAAGCTTTGACGTGACAATACTTCAATAAATTCTTGATTTTCTCTTATTAATCTTCTGCACTGAATGGTGACTCTTTCAAATCCTTCAATACATTGTACTAACATGTCACCTTCCCATTTCAACTATTTCTTCCACTTTCCTAGCAATGAAATTTCAGGTTCTGGTATTATATTATGTTGTATTAACTCTTGGATATATTTCTGTATAAGAATTTCCATATTTTTCCTTTCATCAATGACCTGTTCCTAGCGAAATATACATTCATCTTCAAAAAAATTCAATTTCTTTGAATGATGATATGCTTTCGTGTAATTTCTTATTGCATCTACAATAAATTCATCCCCTTGCTTATCTAGTATTCAATCCATTCTTCAAACATATTCATTTTATGACGAACTACAACAATGGCATCTACTTGCTCTTGTGACATTAGCACCGGATGTTGGGGCATTTCAACTTGTTCATGACCAAATAAATTCAGTGACTTGATAAAATTCTTCAATGTAGCAACTCATTCTTTCAATTCTCTTTTTTTTTATATATATTTTTTTACTCTAGCAACAATAGCATTTAAATTCACTTTTATTTCTTCTAGTTCTTGCTGCCAAGATGAGTGTCCAAGATTAATACTTATGATATTATACTCCTTAGGTGTTATCTCAGGTCTATCCTTGTCATTTGTTGGAGTAGCTATCTGGATAATTCTATTACCATCTGCATTCCTTTGTATGACATGTTTTTCCTTTTCTTTGTGCCTAGGTTTAGGAGTACTTACTTCCTGTATGAAATTATTGAGGTTCAGAGGTAATATTTCTACTTTCATTGGAGAAGCTAATTCCCTGATTAACCAATCAGGTGTATCATCATCTTGTTGTACCTATGTAACTCTTTCTTGACTCTATTTATTACTTGATTCAGGAGTTTCATCTCTTTGACTTGCCATATTTTGTGAAATGGGAATTTCTTTAGCAACTTCTGACATAGGCTCGGGATTAGTAAGATTTTGCACTGCCTCCTCTATTTGGAGACTGATATTTTCCTTTCTATCCATATTTTCTAATTCTTCTCTCTGAATCTTATCTTCTTCATTTACAACTACACCAAGATTCTCTTCATTTTTAGTTCCATCTCTTGTGAACTGTGTAGCCTCTTCTTCTAGAGTTTTAGTTTCAACATGGCCTTCATTTGCTTCATCAAAAACCTGTGAGTGTTCATTAACATTTTTCACATTCTTAAAAGAAAATTGAGAATCAAGAGTGTCTTCAACAACTCTCTTATCAGTAGGATTTTTCTCTGCATTCTTCCTTGTTTCCATTTCAAGTACGCTAGGATTTCCTACCTCTGCAGCGAGTGTCCCTTGAATAAATTCTTCTTCTTCAATATTTATGGGGTTAGAGATCGTATCTTGAATTTCTTCTATCACTGGGTGTACTATGGGCTTGTCTTTGGATTTCTTTTCCTTTACCTTTTCCCACATAGCACCCCATCTATCTGTACTTGTTCCTTAATTCTAGCCTCATCTTCCTTAGAAATTTCCTCTAAAGCCATAGGAGTCTTGCCCAGTGCTTGTTTCATACTGGCCATATTAACAGAAGGGGGGAAGTAAATAATGGTGCAACTCTTTGAGATGTAGACCTTGTTTGTGTACCAACATTCCCTGTTACTCTAGTTCCTTGATCAACAGTCATTCTAGTTTTGGGTCTGGCTATAGAAGAATGTGCACCTTTAGGTCTTGCTTTAGACTTATCTTTACCTGTCTCTGCATCTTTCTATTTTTTTGATAATTTTGTGGGAACTTCATGTCTTGTTTCTTCAGGGGTTCTTTCTTCAATTCTAACACCTGGAGTAGCCTTACTAGTCTTTCTTTTCTTCTTGATAGGCTCTCCACTTTCAAAAGTAATTTCATCTCTTTGTTTTCTTCTTTTATCTTTTGAGTAGATGGGTTCAATTCCTCTTTCTCTTAAAATTTTGCAAAAAATCATTAATCTAGTGTTGAGTATACCTTAGGACTGGCCTAGTAAAATCATCAATTGATTTCATGTCTTCATCATCAACACCTGGGTCTAGAATGGGTTCATCATATATCCTATCATTATTATAAAATTGATTTAGTAGCTGACCATCATCGTCTTTCAATTGGTCTGGTATTTCATAGATTTTGAGCATTCGAGCAAACCCTAAAGTCATTCTTTCATACTTTTTTCCTTTTGACCACATGCTCATCTTCACAATTAAGCCAATAATCTTCTAAATGAGGTACATGAGCATGATAACCAACTATACTTCTTTCAATATTTCCTTCAACATCATAGTACATTCTTTGGAGTGGAAATTCTTTAAAATGGTAGGTTCTCAGTTCCTCCTCACATAAATAAATTACTTTGATTTCACTGCACTTATAATTCCCTATTGTAATGGGAAATTTAAAAGAGGCCTTCTTGCGAGCATGGCTATAAAGAGCCTGCGATGGTTTTAACTGTCTCACTAATTCCAATAAAACAATTTTATCTATAGGATACCTGGGCATCATGAGTGGGTGTCCATCAAATCCCTCCACTCTGATGTAGGATTAAGTTGGGAACTATATGTACCAACCTCCCATAGGCTGAATGGAATTTTCTGCTTCCAAGGATAATCTCTTAGATTTTTCACCTTCCATTGTTCTCACTAGTTTCATGGAAAACAAATCATTTACTTTTTTGTAATCACATTTATACCTATGAATAGTGATTTGGGGTAAATGTGCGTATATCAAACTATTTCCAACTTGTGTGCCTAGAGTACCAATATGTTTTAATCCTTGTTTACTGGCTCTCATAGCATAGGAGTAAATGACATATGACGACATGTAGAAGCATTTGGTTTTGGGGAATGTAGTAATTTGTTCATGTAGCCTGTCACTTATCAATTTTCCCCAATGCAACTCTATAGGACCTTCTATCATTCGAGATATTATCATGAACATCCAGGGTTCAAATTTTCTTGCATCTCTCAAACTAGTTACTCTGCTCAAAAAAGTTATTATGTCTTTCATATCTTGTATAAACATAGACCTCTGAATTACCTTAGTTTGTGGTGTGATTGGTTGTTGGCACCATTGGGTGCTCATAATTTCTCTATTATGTTCTTCAGTGCTCTAATATGTCTTGGCCTTGGCTTTCAGGTCGACATTGAACATCTATGTGTAGGAGGGGAGACCAGATGTATACATAATTCCATTTTGAGACAAGTCTGCATAAATTATTCCTTCCTTTTCAACAATCCTTTTGACTGGATTATAATAGTTTATACATTGCATAACTAATTCTAGAGCTTTTATTGCTAGTGGAAACCATCTTGTAAGAATTAACCCATTGGATACAGCATTTTTGGTGCATTGGGTAGCATTTTCTTGCAACAATTTTGAACAAATTTCAATGTTAGAAGACCATCCCATGTGGGTATTTGTGACCACCACATTAATGGGCACTTCCAATGAATTGTAGTATTTGAATTCATCTTCTACTCTTGCTTTAGAAGTTCTCATTTTGGATATAATGTGCTTTGCAATTTTTAGAATATTTATCTATGTGTGCGAGTTAGGGTTAAATTTAACCAAAACTTTACATTTCATAAAAAATTTAATTCATTCTTTGATCAAATTTAACAACTCAGAGGAAAATTAACATTCCAATTTCAGAATGAGAAAATACCATTATCAAAGATTTCTATCTTGAGAAACTCTTATCAATAAATCAGTTATTTGGAACATACCTAGTTCTGGTTAAAATAGTGATTCTTCATAATACAACTTCAAAACCCTTGGGTAGCCGCAACTTAGTTTTTCAAAATTTTACCTCTCTTTTTGTGCCAAATTAGCTTTGTGAATTCAATGTCTTTAGCAAGTTTGCAATATGACGCGAAGTGGAGTGTTGTAAAAGCAATTGCACGCTCGAGGTGGTGCCAAGTACATAGGTAGTTTGCCACCTTCATTAATTACTTGTTATTTCACATTAATTCCCAAAATAAAGGTGTAATCATTACGGATTATGGTTCAAATCACGAACACCTAGATTTCTGATTTGGCTCGCTACTTGAGAAGAAAGACAACGAGGTGATTATACTTGGTAGTTATATGTCATGCTAATTCTATACAGGGTATATTTCATTAAAGATATGAGATTAATGATGACCACCAGAGTTGAGGCTTTTGATAATGCCTTTGAAAAAAATGACATAACACCAGGATCCGAGAAATACTTCCTGGGAAAAGAAAAAAAATGAAACAAGAGAAAGACCATAAACCAAAACTGAAAGATATACTTGACAAAATTTCAAAGCAGACTTTTTCGATTTCCGAATTTTACTTTAAAGAAACAATAAAGCATCAAACTCCGATAAAAAGGAAAATTACCGGGATTATAAAATTCAATCAATAAAATACCAGCCGGAACTAGAGTTATTTGAAGATACAAACTCTTTTGACTCACACAGGATTTCAGAATTTTGGTTTTCAGTAACAGAATAAACATTAAGAATATACCAAAACACCAAAATATTGGGAAGAAAAGAGGCATCATACAAATAGGCCAAGTGAAACTAAGAGGACAACTAGTAACCGGCCAAGCATTAAAAAAAATAAAATAAACAAATAAACAAACAAACAACACCAAAGTGAACAAAAACAATAAAGCAAAAAGGGAAAAGAAAGAAAAAAGGGGGTTCACATTTTTCCAAAAGGAGTAAAATGGGGTGTGTTGTGAGACTACACAACAACTAGCAACCAACAAAACTAAACTAAACAATAGAATGTCACTTCTAGATCTAACATCAATGTTCCAACTTTCTTTAGTATTCTAATTATAAATCATGGGATCCTTATTCCATTTCCAAATATTACTTTTGTTAGCATGCACAATTAAGTATTATTGAGCTCACATATGTGTAATTAATTATTTCTGCTACAGTAAACTTAGAAATATCAACCGTTTGCATTAACCTACATAATATGACAATTCCTTTTAAGCCAACCAAGGATAGAGCCTTGTTTCTAGTCAAGCATCCATAGCCCCGACAAGGTTATCTCTACAATTCCCCCCAAACATAGCTCTGCTACCGGTTAGGTGTCCATAGCCCCGGTAGAGTTATTTGGATAGCCTAAAGAGTTGATATCATTTTTTTTATTTTTTTTTTAGATATAGCAATGATAGCTCATTTTTCACTTTTGATATTCCAATAATAGCTCATTTATCAACTTGCAAGCATTGAAGCATAACTATTAGGTTGGGAATTACAGTGGTAGCAAAGGTAGTCTTTTTATTTTTCAATTAATGCAAACAACAGCTATCCCAAATTTTAGTAGAATGATTTACATGTGTTCATTTGTAGCTCAAAATCAACTGAATATTTATATTAATCAGAGTACATAAAATTGAACAATTCTCAAACAATTTATAAATGGAAAATTAATTCCAGTCAGAATAGAGATTAAAGTTCTAGAGTTGACATTCTATTGACTTGTAAACCTTCAAAATTTTCTAATCAATGTAAATTCCAAGGACGCAACAGTCAAAAAAACAAACAAAAGTGAACACCAAAAAAAAAAAATATTTGCTTATGATTGAAAATAATGATTTAGAAGTTCTGCCCATTCATAAAATGGGATATCTTCACCAGTCAAGGACTTTAGTCTATAAGTTCCATCACCCAAGATTTCAAAAATTTGGTATGGGTCATCCCATGATCTTTTAAACTTACCATGTTCATTTTTATGTTCATGAGCTTTATTCCAATATAAGACCAAATTGGATATTCTGAAAGTTTTTAATTTGGTGCGCTTATCAAACCATCTTTTCACTATGGATTAATGTTTGGAAAAATGATCTATGGCTCATGTTTGTTTCTCATCTAAATGCATCAATTGCAACAATCAAACTTTAGTTTGATCATCTAATCCAATACATTCTTGTGCAAACTACCAGGTAGGGATTTGTAAATTTATTGGGAGTATAGGATCTACCCCATACACCAAACTATAAGGAGAATTTCCTAATGCATCTTTCATCCTAATATGATCTATCCAAAGGGTGAACCTTAACAAAGAATGTCATTCCCTGGGGTTCTTTTCAATCAATTTTTTAATTATATCCAACAAATTCTTATTTGATGACTCAGCTAATCCATTTCCTTGTGGATAATAATTAGACAAAAATTTTAATGTTATGCCATATTCAAATTCCCAATTAGAAATTTTTAATGAAGTAAAATCAGGGCCATTGTCACATACCAATGAGTACGGCATTCCAAACCTGGTGATAATGTTTTCTTCCAAAAATTTGATGACTACGTCAGTAGTGCATTGTTTGTTGGGGCATGCCTCTTTCCATCAAGTACAATAATCTATAGCGGTCAATATGAATCTATGTCCAGTTGAAGATGGAGGATTAATATTTCCAATAAATTCTAATCCCCATTGTGAAAAGGGACGCATCTCCATCATTGGCTGCAATGGTTGAGCATTGAATCTTCCTTTATCTGACCTTGTCTAACATGTATGATAGTGTTTAACATGTTCGTAAGTATCTTTAAAAATCTTGGGCCAGTAGTAGCTTGTTCTTAAAATAAGGTTTACAGTAGCCAAAGGTGCTCCATGAGCTTTTCCAAATCTATCATGTAGTTCCTACAACACTTTATCAGCTTTTATTCTATTTAAGCATCTTAAATAGATTCCTTCATGATTTCTTTTAAATAGAACCCCTCCCTTAATCATATAATTCTATGATTTTATCTTGAGGGCTCTTCTTTGATTCCTTTGCATATGATCAGGGCAAGTATGACTGACCAAATAATGCCAAATTTTTGAGTACCAGTCGTCTTGATCTTTTTCATCCAACATATATTGCTGACTTGAAATTTGAGGATCTATTTTTGCAATAGATTTAACCAAGGCTCGTCCTCAGACCAACCTCATAGGTATGATGTCTAAATCGTATTCTTGTAATATAGTAACCTATTTAGCTCTCTTTTCTTTAAGCTCGCTTTGTGTCAACAACATTTTGACAACTGAATCTGGGACAATATCTTTAACTATACTCCTGAAGATGTAATGTCTAAACTTGCGCATGGCTTTGACCAAAGAAAAGGCTTGTTTTTCAACATCTATATATCTCAATTATGCTTCCTTGAATGGAGTGATCATAAAATCAATTGGTTTTTCCTCTTTATTTTTGCCTTTCTGTGTTAATACTACAGCACAAGTATGACCAGAAGTGAATGAGTAAATATAAAAAGGTTTAATATAGTCTGGACTTACCAGTACTAGTGCTTCTATGATTGTAGTCTTTATAGTATCAAAGGCGATCTTAGCTTCATTCGTCCACTCTATTTTGGCATCTTTCTTTAACATATCGTTGAGTGACTTCACTATTTCAACAAATCTTGTAATAAATTTCTGAACAAAATTGATCTTACTGAAATATGACTTCAATTCTTTACTACTTCCCAGGGGCCATAATTTGAGTAGTGCATTCACTCTATCTAGGTCAATTGAAATACCATGTTAAAAAATGATATGCCCCAATAACTTTCCTTCAGTCACCACGAAGATACATTTTTTAGGATTTAGGGAAACTCCATAAGTTTCACACTTCTGTAATATCACTCTGAGATCTCGGACATGATCTCTTCTATCTTTAGAAAATACTATAAGGTTTTCCATGTAAATGATGATGCATTTTCCTATCAGTTCTTGAAAATCATATTTCATTGCTCTTTGGAATGTAGCCTTGGTAGTGTTTATCAATCCAAATGGCATTCTTCTGTAAACAAAAGTCCCCCACTAAGTGCTGAAAGTTGTTTTCATCTGATCCTCCTTCACTACCATTACTTAATTGTATCCCAAAAATCCATCCAAAAAGGACATCATTTGTGAACCATTAACTATCTATAACACTTCTTTGAGTGAGGGTAGTGGATAATTGTCTTTTTTAGATGCTTTGTTGAGATTCTAGAAATCTATACACAATCATATGTCTCCATTCTTTTTCCTAACAGGGACTTTATTCACCACCCAAGTAGAATGTTTGATTGGAAAAATTATCTTGGCTGACAACAATTTTTGAACTTCCTTTTGAATTAAAGGCTCTAAAAGTGCATTCACTGGACATTGTTTCTATCAGAAAGGTTTCGCATCAGGCTTCAATCCATATAGTATGTGTGATGATGGAAGTGTCATACATTTTTAAATCTTCATATTTCCATGCTATGACTTTCTAGTAATCTTTAAGTGCCTAACCAATATTTATTTTCTCTTCTTTAGTACAAACCTTCCCTATAAGTACATTCTTAGGATCTTCTTCAGTATTCAAGTTATATAACTCAGATAATCCTCCTTCACTTTGAGGTAAATCTTTTTGTTTGACTATCTGATCAATATCGAACAATCGTTCTAACTCAATTATTCCCTTCAGAATATTATTATCTTTGACTTGAGTCAATTCTTGTGACATCGTCATGTCTTGGACAACATTGGCTCTCAATTATGTGGATTATCTGGAGACGCATCATACAGTTTTTCTCTAAATGTGCAATATTATGCAATCAGCACCAGTCCTGCAATAACAAACTTTTTAGTGAAATTTTACTTTTATTATTCTCTTGAGATTTTGCAATAATACTATTTTGAAATTTATCACAAGGATTATTCTCTTCCTCAAAAGAGTCACAATCTGATTCAATTAAAACATTTGTTCCAGGAATTAACTCGTTAGATTTCTCAACATCACAAGTGAAAATTTCTTCAATTTTAACTCCTGAATTGCGTAATTTATAAACTCCTGGTTCTACATTGATATATAGAACATCATTTTTCTAATTGTAATATGTGATCATGTATTTCATACGAGGTTCTCTTTCAATCTTTATTTGATTAGGCACTCCTTTCCATGGTATCATGTATTTCCACAATTTGAATGTCAATGTAAAATTGGATTCTAGGGTCAAAAGTTGATTGCATGTGGATATTAGTCAACTCTCCTACCACATTTACCTATGTCTTGTCAAGTTGAGTGACTTTAAAGAATTTTCAGAAGTTAAACCCAATGTTTGACATATGGATAATGGCATCACGTTAGTAGAAGCTCCATAGTCTACTAAGCAATCGTGAAGGTTCTTACCAAATATTCTCAAAGTGAGCAAAATGGTGAGGACTCTAATTCTCCTTTATAAAAGGCTACTTGTGTGTCAGCTATGGGAACAATGTTCTTATCTTTTTTTTTGGCTTGATTATCCTTCATTTGAACGTCCTTGGATTTTCTCTCTTTAGGAAAATCTTCCAAAGTATTTAAGAAATCTTTCTTGATCATTGGTGTTTTAAGCAGTTCTGACAAAGAAAGGTTGATCTTTACTTTCTTGATTTCTTCTGCTAAGTAATTAGTAAAATTGTTTTGATCAGCAGGATCGATATTTTTACCTTTTGAAACATTTGATGAATTATAATGAGAAGTCACCTTAGGTAATCCAGGATTATTTCTTGATTTTTCATTAGGTAGAGTATTAAAGTTATTTGGTGGGATGGACGTTGTTAAAGGTCCATTGAATTTACCTCCACTGTTAGCACTATTCCTCGTGTTGTAATTATGTCCCTTCTGATATTGTTGAAAAGCATGTATTTCATCCATTTCTTCTATAGGCTCATTTTCATCCTGATAAAGAAAAGTGTATGTCTCCAAAGTCATAGTTGAATCATCATCTTCATATCTATGAGCATGATTTGTAATAGTTGAAGGTAATTTGAAACTTTCATAACTTTCCAGGATTAAGGCAGAGTCGTATCCTACAGGAACTAATTCATTTCCTTTAGGAGGTTGAAAATTTTAATGCTCATTATAATGAGTAGCAGCAAGGAAAATATCTGAAGTGATTTTGAATTGTGAACAATCCACTTTAGAATGAGCGTTTTTATTATGAATTCTACACCAATTTTTCATTGCAAGGTCAGCTAAGTTCACTTTTGATGTAAACTTTTCATCGGTTGAATAGGGATTATCTAAAGGTGTTGATACTCCCCCATTATTAGGGCACATATTCCATGGTCTAGGTGGCCTAGGAGCGTTATACATTCAATTTTGAGAATTCAGATTATTGTTTTGAGAATAGAAATTATGATTTCTTAATGCTAAATTTACTTAAGTGATAGCAAAGAATTTGTGTTATTCATGAAATGCTATCCTGAGTCTTTCGATTTCATGATGTAATTTGATGATAAAAAATGAAGTTTTATGTGAAATGTTAGTAATTCTTGGAAAAGCTTGAAATAATCATAGTCCCTTTGAGATTAACAGCAAATTATCACATCATTACCCAAGAGTGACCCTTGTGCAACCATGACCTAGTTATCGAAGACTTGGGATTAAACGGAAGTCAATCTTTGTTATGTAAATGCGGAATTCTTTCTTAGCTTTTCTTTGTTTCATATCTTCCAAGAAGGATAGGCTCTTCATGGTCTTGTCTGTGGAGATTTTATTTGATCTGTTTACTGCGAGTAAAACCATTGTCAATAGAAAATGACACTAGAAGGAGGGCCTATTGTTGTTATTTTTGGTTTTGTTAGGTTTTAAGCTGGATTTTTGTAGAACCACTAGATCTTGGTCTAGTGATCCTCGGGTGACCTTAGTTGAGCTTAGTAGTTGAACATCATCCAAACCTAAAAATTTTGCAAGTTCAAGTGCAAGTCCAAAGATTCCAACCTTTGTTACACCATCACCTCCTTGTAGCAATGGCATTCTTTAATGTGGAATCACCGATTAAATTTTTCGTATATAATGATTTACCAAAAAATTCCTGACAAGTTGTGTCCTAAGTATTATTTCCACAAAGATGTTGAAGAACATATCAGTATATTCAAAGCTACATGTTTTTGAGCAAGGATTCAACATGAAGACGTTGTGTGTCAATTTTTCCCATATACTTTGAGTGAAGTTTACCAATGGTATATCAATTTTCCTTGAAATTCCATCAGGTCATGGCAAGACATGGAAACTAAATTTTTAGCTAGGTTTAGAAAACCTATTGATCATGCCTTGGTATACCATTAATTCACTCAAATAAAGAGGTTCGAGGGAGAACCTATAACCACTTTTAATGACAAATTTCAAAAGGCTTATTCTAGGTTACAAGCACCTTATGTAGTGGATAATTTTTCTACTATCACAGATGATTAAATAGCAGTAGATCTTTTGACTACTATGTTTGTGAAGCAAAGAGCTAATCCTCCCACTACTCTAGCAGAAGCATATGTTGAAGCCATAAGTGTGAATTTAGAAATAAAACATCTTGGAAATAGATCATCCGCAAATGGCAGAAATGGATTAAGTATTCACCCTACCCCGAATGAAAATGGAGTCCCTATAGTCCATCCCATGGCTCCTAACATTTATCCTACAGTGGTCTAGAATGGGACATTTCCTCAAAATACTCTTTTTCAACTAGGAAATAATCAAGCTTTAGTCTCTCACCCTGGTCCAGCTATTACAGAGCTACATCCTAATGGTAATTTTCTTTTCTCACAAGCTCAAGAAAATAAAAATGTCAAAATTTCTAAGGAAAAGGAAGAGATGAAAGAAGTTACAACTCAACTCAAAATATTGACTACAAAAGTTACACAATAGGAGGATTTCGGCATGGGGGTAGTCATATATGTCTTTGTACCGCAGGGAATTGGGACCAACAAGCTCACACACCATCTCTGAATCTGGGATGTCAAAGGCAGGGACCAAAAGTTGTTCTACCAAAAACTCAAATTTAGGCATGTTCCTAAGTATATCCAAGAGTGAAGCAATAATTTCCATAGCATCTGCTACCCTATTCTAAATATGAGGTATTTGATGAAAGACAATCTTGTCAAAATATAGTTTAAAACTATCTGCCATTTGCTTGTATGGAGCAAGCTTTTCATATTTGGTTTTATAGTCATCATTAACTTGTTAGATAACCAGTTGAGAATCACCATAAACTTGTAGGTTCTTAATCTTCCATTTGATTGTCATGCGTAATCCTATCACAAGAGCCTCATATTCTACTATATTATTGGTACATGGAAAATCAATCCTAAATGACTTAGGGATAGTGTCACCCTATGTTGTGATAAACAATATGCCATCCCTTGAGCCATGATTTGTGTGGGACCCATCAAATTATAACTTCCATGTTGTTCTTGTGTCAAGAGTAAAGATGAACTCATCAGGGAAATCTGAAACTAAAGGATGATCTACCTTTATCAGTGCATCGGCCAGCTAGTCAACAATAACTTGTCCTTTTATAACTTTTCTTTCTACATATTGGATAATTGTATTCACTGAGTTCCATTACCCATTTAGCCAGTCATCTTGTTAAAGCTACTTTCCTAAGGAGATACTTTAGAGGATCTATCTTTGTGACCAACATTGTTTGATGGTTTACCATGTAGTGCCTAATTTTTTGAGTAGCAAATACTACTGCAAGACAAGCACATTCAATGGTATTGTAATTTAGCTCATAACCTACCAAAGTGTAGCTGATATAGTATACTACTCTTTCATGACCCTATCCTAATGATGGTAGTGACAATATCTATTGATTTCTCACTTGGGTTTCCCTAGCTATGCTTATTCAAAGTGGATGATTAAAAGCTTGACCACACTGGCTCCCCTCCACCACACTCACTTCTATGGGTTAGCCAAGCTTCAGTTCCCATGAATCTCCCATGGAAAAAATTTCATCTCTAATGAGAACCACATGGATCTAAGATGACTTCAGAAGTCAGACCTCTTGCACCAGCAAATAAAAGGTTTTTGGTTAACTAAAAATAACTGGCTCGTAGTGAGGGCACCTGTTCAGGTGGCTATGCATGACGCAAGATAAACTTTGTCTGCATAACAAATCTGCACCTATAATCCTAAGTTTTCCATTAGGATTCACATTTATATACCAGTCGAGAGTAGCTTGGCTAAAAGGCTTTGTTGTTGGTTTGATTCGCCTTGGGGTGAGTACTTTTTCCCACCAAGGAAGGCCCAATTTTCTAGAGTCAATAACTATTCATTGTGCACCCAAGATCACACAAGTGCACAAGGGGAGAGGATACTTTAATTATTGAATCAAGTTTTAAAATAACGGATTGTGCGAACGCACCAAACACATAAGATAGTGATTTATTTTAAGCCCAATTGACAATTTTCTAATCTAATCAGATAGTCTGTTTCAAAATGATCTTCAACAAGTGTTCTACAAAAAAATTCATTAGTAGTCTAATATTTTTCTTCGTCAGTTGTACTGCAAGCACTGTTTGTATAGTTGTCTTCTATGCAACCTACAAACACTATGTTAACTCCTCAAGAACATACATTGCAAACTCCAAATTTTTCATAATAAAAACTATAATGAAAAATTCAAATTCAGAATTCGAACACCAGAAATTATAACAGTCAAATGCATCGCACAAGGCCACAAATGTGTCATGGGTTTTACCAGTCAAATGCATTGCAAAACACTACAGATGCATCGTAGTTAGTCAGATGCGTCACTTTATTCGTCATATGTAGCTCACGGGATCAAATGCATCGTTCTATGCATCAAATGCATCAAACTGTACTATACCTACAAAAAAGAAAAAAAAAATCTATGGATTTTTGCAAAGACCATGTCTTCACATCAAGTTCACCAATGTAACACAGTGAAACAAGAGTAGATTAAAGCAATATAATGCAATAAACTCAAATTTAAACTATGTTAACAACAAAGAATAATGGAAAGCTTAAAACATAAATAACAGAAAGATCTCATTGAATATCTACGTAATTCCATGCATAAGCTCGATTCTCCTTCTCCATTTTGTCATTGTATGATAATTGCACTCAAATTTCTAAGTATCCAAGTATAGCCTATGATAGTATGATTCAACAAAACATTGAAGATTCAGATAATTGATTGCTTCGAAAAGTCATAAGATTTTGGGAGGGTAACAATGATGCAGGTCAAGCCAATTTATAGAAAATGGGGTTTTCAAATGATAGGCTTAGATTGAAAGATAGACTGACGATTAAGATTGAAAGATTCAACATGCATTGAGATTAGTGTCACTAATAATGTGAGTGATAAAGCATAAAAGGTGGAAATTAAGATTAAATAATAATTTAATCTTTAGTTGAAAGTGTTCAAAACTTAGAAGAATAATGATCGCATGTAAAGGATAAAAATTGAATAGAGGAAATGGTTTTTTCAAATGCACAAATGGATTAATTAATTAATTAAAGTTATTTAATTAATAAAATTTTGCACATAGAAGAATAAAACTAGATAACTGACTTATTAAGATAGAGAGTCTATTCGTCAGAGATAATCAGCTATTAAATCAGGAGATAACAGGCTGATTTAATTAAATCTCGACTTAAGTGGTAAGTGACTAATTAGATAACTAAGCGATTATCCAATTATAGAAGAATATGCTATGAATAATTCTTTTTATGAATTAAATGATTATTTAATTCAACATTCAAAATTTGGGATTAAATTAAATAAAGATTTATTTAATTAACTAGAGAAAAGGTTAAAGAATAATTAAATAATTAAAAGTGATTATTTAATTATAGTTGAAAATGTGATGAAAGTAAATTAAATATGAATTTATTTAATTTTAGAAAGAGAATAAAGTTAATTAGCGACGTAATTAAATAAATAATATTTATTTACTTAATCAAGATTGAATAAAGGTAATTATGAATTAATTAAATAATTAAAGTTATTTAATTAATAGATTAGAAAGGACTTTAGAAAATAATTAAATAGTTAACATTATTTAACTATGACAATGAAGGTATGAATTATGAAGAAATTGGAGTCGCGTGCCTAGACCAATTTTTAGTGTCTACAATATCATTCAGTTTTAGGTTGTAGATAATGAAATGCAGCTTCATATTTGCCAGAAATTCAATGCAAAAATGCAAGGAAAAGATAAAATACAAAGCCTAGATTGAAATGCAATTGTATGAGATCTAAATGAGATGCAAAATGATTGATTTGTTTTTGTAATTTTTAGATTTTGAAAGATGCAACACAATGCAAATCTAAACCCTGGATGAAATGCAAGATTGTAATGGAAAACAAAAGATCCTAATTCAATGCAAATGAATTGCTAGCACAAGATCCAATTAAAGTTCAATGAGAGTCTCCAAAAATTAGAAAATCGCAATGTTGAATATGTTGGGTTCACTAAAATGATGAATGGTGAAATAGGGTACACCACTATGATGAATGATCACAATGATATGCCACTAGGTTTTCACCATTTATCACTTAATAATGAGGGCTAAAAGATGCTAAAAACAATCAGAAATGCTACCTAATTATTATAGCAACTATGAGGAATAATTTGAGAGTATAAAAAGGAGTGCACCTGGCCAAAAACTTGTTATTTTTAAGCTATAGAGGACTCATTCGCCTTTAGTGGAGAATGGGTCCTTTCAGGGTTTCAGAAAATTGATTCCAGGATCTTGTACCTTGATGTCTTCACTCTTGAAATCCCCGTTATCAAGTTTTGGAAGCATGTATTTAATTATGTAGAGCTCTTTATGTGATCTTGTACTTTGAATGACAACTTCAGTAACTTTTCAACTTTGACAACTTTGCTCCAAATCTTGCTCAACTTAGTCTTCAACCTATAAATCTACAATCACACACTCAAGGGAAGCAGACTTGTTGATTTGTTAGTGAATGGGGGTTTTCCTCAATCAAACCCCTTGTATTTAATTAAACTAAATGATGAAATGAAGGAAATGAAGTATGAAACATGAAATATTTAATGTAAATGATGTCACCTTGGATGTTGTCTTGTGAATCAAATCTGCAAACAATCATGGATTGGCCATGAAGGATGTAGATCTAGGATCCTTGAAAATGATGTGAACAATAATTGCAAGTAGATCTTCAATGCTACATGAATAATCTTGGCTCAACAACATGAATGGATGCTTCAAACCCTTGACATGATCAATTGATCTTGAATTGCTACAATAAACCCTAGAAATCTACCTTGAAATGCCTTATGAATGCTCTTGTAGACTTGAATTTTCTATAATGTGTGAATGCTTGAAAGTCTCGGATTGCTTCATAAACTTGCTAGGAGAAACAATGTGAATTAACCCCTTATTTATACTAAATGAGGAGATTAACCCCAAAATTCAAAGAATTAAGGTTGACCTCAGATATGGATCTTAAAATTATTAAATTCCTGCCAGAATGAAAAATTCGAATTGAGGGGTCTCATTAAGGGAGGGCTCATTAGCCACCAAAGGTGAATGGGTCTTAGCTAAGTTTCCAGGAACAAGCTTCAGGGAGCTAAAAGAAAGCCAAAACCCATTCCAAATCAACTGGAAAAAGGGGGTCCTATTAAGGGAGAACCCATTTGCCATCAAGGGCGAATGGGTCCTAGCTCAACTTACCAGGACATATTTTTTCCCAATGAAATAATTTGTTATTTAAATCATGATATCTTCGAGAGGTGTCAAAATGAATGCCTGAATTTGAATTAAAGGGGGTTAATTACTCCAATTACCCACAATTAATTAATGACCACCTAGATAAATGTGAAAGTGCCTTTTAACACTTTACAACACTTAAATAAGGCATTAAATTTAAATACATTTTATTAAAAATGGGCCCATTAGGCTTAATTAAGAAAACATGTCCTAGAAAAGTGTAAAAGTGTGTTACAAAACTTTACAAAATCCTTGCAAAGGATCATTTAAGGCATGTTCCAGTCAAATAAAGGTCCTAGAATAGTGTGAATGTTTACAAGACATTACAACACTAATCCAAGACATCAATAATTTAATTTTAATGTGACCAAGTAAGGGAAAAGGCTTACTTTTTCCATTACTACAAGTACATGTATTGTATTCATGCTGACATCAAGGTACTCTCATGAGATGGTTGAATGACTATTCGTATTATAAATACATATTATAATTTATACACACGATACACTACCATTAGAGGAATACTATTTCATCTTCCTTTAAGCTAGTTGTCATATCATTTTTTCCTTTGGAATCTAGTGTTGAAGGTTTTAATCCACTCTCAACTAGATCTTCTAAATTTGGTGGATTAAATGGTTGGTATCCTTAGCCTACACTAATATTTTCTATAGATTATTCTATACTTTTATTTTATTTTCTTATTTCCCATCTAGGCATTTTTTGCATTTATTTTCTATATCTATTTTCTTCAAAAATATGTGTTTTCATATTAGATGAGTGAGGTCATGACACATTAATTCCCCCACTCCCCTATTATATTTATCAACCATTAACTAAAATGAAGCAAAGACATGTCCTAATAAATTTACCTTCAATTCTTCCTTTTTTATACTATATCATAATGATTCAACATTCACATACTATTCTCTACAATGTTTCCATATTGGGACTTGTGCACATGAAATATTTAACCATCGACATTAAAGTAGTCTTCCAAGGATCTAGAAAATTGTCTTAATGATTTAATTACTTTCTCTCACTTATCTTCCAACAGACTATATTGGGTATTATTTCACCTTCCCTATTGAAGGTTTTAGTTAACATATCATATGAAAGCCCGTCAGAGTGAAATAAATCACATCCTTCTCAAAATAACCTAGAAATGTAAGTCAAGGTGGAAAGAGTTACTTTAATTTTTCATATAGTGAGATTCATCAAATATTAGACGAAATACTCAAATATATCATCATTATATTGTTCAAAATTCTATAAGAATCCCATTATCTCCTACACTCTATAGCCATTATATTGACAAACTCGAAGAACGGTTCAATGTAAAAGGTGGGGATGGTTTTCTTCTAGATGAATATGTTGTTAGTATTCTATAGTACAATGGTGATCTTATATTTATTGCTAGGTCTAATCAAGCATTACAAGAGTACTCATTTTCCCTTAAGAACTTTTACAAAGAAGTAGGTAAGCAAGTTAAGACTTGCAAGACTAAGATCATGATATTCTCCAATGGAAAGAAAAATAATTAATTTGACATATTTTGAAGGAAGTATTATAGAGTAACTAATAAAGTATGAAAACCTTGGAATTGACTTCAACAACAAGCTTAATTGGGAGGAGGGTGAAGAGAATTTTTTTTCCTTCAAAATAGATGCAAAGAGCTAGAGTTATGGGATTGGAAAACCATCAAATTCTATTTGTGCTATTAGTAATTTGGTGGTGCTTTATGCATGTGAAATATGGGCTAACACTTCGAACACCAAATGGATGCAGATAGAGAGAACCAGAAAATGCATGAACATAGATAAACTCAAATTAAAGCATGAATTTCCTATGAGATTCTTCTAGTTGAAACAAGTGTAGATAATATTGAAGCAATTGTTATCGTGTATCTTCTAAGATATCTAAAACAATTGAGTAGATGGAAGAAAATTGTTTATCTAATTTATTTTAAGATATATTAAGCAAAAGAAAGATATCATGGATGAAGAAAAAATATAGGTACATGAACAAGTGATGTATATTTACTTGGTTTCTTTCCCTAATAATGGTAAATAATTAAGTATTTGTTGTAGATAATTTTTAATGGTCTATGTGGAAAAATACATTAGGGAGAAAGAAAAGTATTACCTCAAGAAATTTAGCCCCACTTCATACTATTAACAAATGGCCTATTTAGAGGCCAATATCCCTTGGAGATAATAGATGGTGTGAACCATAAATTTTAGAGGAATAACTATATTTAAATTGTATATATTAATATTAAAGTGGGTGGGAGAAAGTTAAATTAATTTAGTTTAACAATAAGATTAATTATTTATTTTAGATTAGGTGAAAATTGTGTGTACAAGTAGCTAGGGATATTTTTTTTGTGTAGAGGAAATACTTGGAGATTCCTTGATAACAAGTAACCCCCTTTGCCTATGAATAATGAGAATAAATGCCAAGAAAGTATGTAAATGCTATGATGACTATCATGCTAGTGCAAGTTTTATAATACACACTTTGATGCTACAAGAATATAAACTGGTCAAATAATCATATGAGTTAATAATGAGCTCTAGAATTATGTTTCAAATACAAAAACCTAGATGCTCACTTTTAAATATTTTGACACATAAGACAATAAATAATAGTCATTTTTAAAAAAAGAGTCAATCAAAAAGTAAAAAATATAAAATATTAATTAGGGTAACTAGATTATGAGTACAAATCTTTCTAAAGAATAGAATTATGTTCACTAAAAAATTTAGAATATAATAATTATAAAAAAATTGATCTACACAAATAAAAAGTTTGAAAAAATCAATTAAATAATAAAATTATGATCAATTTAAATAAATCAAAAAAATTGGTAAAAAATTATGTGAAAACTTTTTAATTAACATTTAGCATCAAATTTCATGATCTATCACAAAATTAAAAATAAAATAAAAAATATTACATATTTATCAACCAAAAATCCTTAAATTGAGACTTTAACAATATCATATCTTTAAATTTAAATACTAAACCATAATAAGTAAATATTTCAATGTTGATTGAGAGGCGGTTGGATGGGGATAATTGGCAGTTAGCCCTAGTTATTTGTCAGATTCTTAGTTTGAGTAGTTATTTGTAGATTCTTAGTTTGAGCAGGTCTTTTTCTTTTTCCCATATTCCTCGGGAGTGGAATGGTGTGGCGGATTGCTTGGCTAAATGGGCGGACGATCGAAAGGTTGGAATATTGTTGACAAGAGTTCTTTGCCTTTGGATCTTTCCTATATGTTAAATCAATTAATTGATAAGGATAAGGTTGGTTGGTGGTTGATTTTGATTTGGGCGTGTTGCCCTTCTGCTTTATATTTCTTCTTTGATATTAATAAATTTTTACCATTTTTTCCAAAAAAAAAATCATATCTTTAAATTTAAATATTAAAACACAATAACTTATTATTGACCAAAAATTATAGACTTCAACAATATCATATTTTAAAATGTAAGTATTAAAACACATTAAGGATTCGTTAATAACTAGACAATTCGTTAATAACAAGGCAATTCTATTTTTATTTAATAGATTCGTTAATAACTAAGCAATTCGTTAATAACTAGGCAATTCATTTTTATTTATAATCTTCAAGATAGTTCGGCGTGAGGTGTTCAATAATTGGGACGGCTGAAGGAAGATTTTCTCTACTCTTTTATAAGTCATTGTGGACCCCATACGTTTTTCACATTGTAAAGTCGGTGAAGAAAAAACAAAAACAAATCTTATCCAATAAATTATCTGCTCGCTTCTTCTCTTCAAGTAGGAAGTTCTATTCCGTCTACTCTGTATTACACCACTACCATTGGCATATCGGTATTACGCCAGCTTTATCTATTTTTTTGCTTCTGTGTGTCCCAATTTATAGCAAAGCTTCAGCCTTTGCCTATGTAGCATTTCAAACACCAAGCCACTTTTATCACCATTCCTCTTTGTTTGAATCTTTATCTAATGGCAACCTCTTCTAACACTGCTGGGCAACCCAAGTATGGCCCTCGAAATGCTTTTGATGGTCTAAGAGTTTCCCTACCTGCTCCTTTGTGTCCGGCCAACAAGTGTATCCCATACTAAGTGCTTTTGATGGCCTCAGAATCACCCCATCTACTCCTGCTTCTGGTTCTGCCGCATCCTCTTCCGGAATGAAACATCTGCCCTACGATGTATTCTTAAATCATCATGGAGGAGATACTAAACACACAGTGGCCAACAGTATCTACACTTCGTTACATGCTACAGCACTCAGAGTCTTTTTAGACAAAAATGAGTTGGAGCTTGGGGATTTCTTTCCTAGAGCTTTAGAAGAAGCAATGCGTAGTGCTTCACTTCACATAGCCATTCTTTCTGAGCATTACGCAGAATACCCCTGGTGTTTGGCCGAGCTGGCATTTATGGTAAAAACTGGCACCAAAATTATCCCCGTTTTCTATCATGTTGAGCCGTCTACTTTAAGATGAGCGATTCAAGGAAAAGGAATCTATGCAGATGCTTTCTCTAAGTATGAAATGAAGAGCAGGTACACCTCAGATACTCTTTCTCCGATAGTTTCCTCCTCAAATTTCTCAATTTTATTCTATTTTTTGCCCCTCTTTTTGTTGGTCATATAAATTAGAGTTGAGTTAAATTTGTTCTGTTGCCACCTTCTTTTCAGCAATATTGTGAGTCATGTGATGAAACAGGGACTACAAAACGTTTCATTTTGGATTGGCGATATCACTAATAGGTAAAATACTGTTATTCATATTAATTAGAGTCGTGTTAAATGTAAAAATTGCCTTCTTATTTAACTTTTCAAATCTTCATTAGCATGCATTTTGACTCTTTTTAGTCCAAATGTTTTTAATGGTGCTCGACTTCTTTAGTGGCAAACATGAAAAGAAGAGAAGATACAGCTCAGAACAGCTTCAACAGTGGAAATGGGCACTCCATGAAGCCTCCTTTTTCACTGGCGACATCATTAATATCTTGGATTTGAAAGGGAGAGAAAACAGAGAAATAAACAAATACTGATATTTCATATGTATCAAATGAAACACTTTTACAGACTATGAGAGCTTCGGCTCTTCCCAGCATAACACTATTACAGACTCATTAAACTTTGGATAGCCATACATCATCTTACATACAGGTGGTTTCAGATGACCACAAACTAACAAGGGAGTGGTTTCAGATGATGACCACAAACTAACAGCTCTGTGGAGCTGGACTCTGCTAGGAGAGTGCATAACAAAATAGTCTTCATACATTATATAGACCAAATACACACTATGGAGAGAATAAAATAGTATTTTCTAAATCACCCACAAAACGTGTGAGGACAGCAAAAGGACATTGAATAGTTACGAGAAATTAATATCAAATCTATTCTAAATCGTAGCCCATATCTGATTACAATTCTTGTCTTTAATGCTGAGTATGATTGAGATCCAATGCAGATACGGAGATGATACAAAACATGCTGAGGAGACAGGTCCAACTGGCGAATTTAATGTAGCAGGTGAGATTATATTTCCAACATCCCCCCTTAATCTCAACTGTGATCATTCATCTCAAAAAATTTCGAAGCATCCACCTTCATTTCCAGTTCTAAAACTTCCGGAGCTTCCATTTTTAGACTTCATACATTGCTTACAAAATGCTGCGGCATTTAACTGTATTTTTCTTTATCTATTGAAAACTTCTCTTGAATTTTCACAACTTCAGATACCTATACCTAGTATCCTCAGATCATTTTTTTTACTCTTTTTATCAACTCATTTTCTTAACTTTTTTCCTAACAGAGACTCCTCATCAACAGAATCTTTCACTTTCTCTCACTCTAGACACTTACTCAGATTCGAGTTCTTCTGACTCTTCAACAAACACAACTGCTTTTCAAAAATTGATTTACTCACCTTTTGTTCTGGTACCCTTCAAACAGTGATTTCTCTTTCCAAGGCGACTCTGTGACAAATCTGCGTTCCTTCTTTCTTTTGGCAGCAATCTCTATCTTATTCCGCTTGGGCGGCGACTCCTTTCTTGGACGGACTGCAGCTTAAAAGTAAGATCTTCAAAAAACTTCTTCATACTTTACAATCGGCTCTCAATTTGTCCTCTGCCTCTTTTCTTTGGCAGTGATTCTACCTCTGGACGGCATTCCTTGCTAGGTAGCAACGGCATGACTATGACCGCGCCTTTCTCCTTGCACATTTCACGGGCGACGACACCATGGCAGTTCCTCTTTAGCGGAAATAACAACACCAAGGAAGTACCTCACATACTTCTGCGGCTCCTTGTCACACAACTTTATCGGAGTATTCTGCTTCTACAGTCCTCTCTACTCTGACAACTTACTTTCTCCACGATCTGTTTTTAAGTCTTCATCAGGCGATTAACAAATCAGTGACTCCCTTCAACTTTCTGGGTGATCTCAAAAACGACAGAATCTACAATCTCATTTAGGCTGCGGCCTTCTACACTTTCAGATTCTTTCTCAACGATCTCAAATCCTTATGACTTCTGCTCATCAGTGACTTTTATCTTCCTCAGAATGGGGCACTACGATCTACCCCTATTGTCTTCCGACATAGATCTTCAAACTGGTGGATTATTACAACTTCTGCGCATATTTTTGGCAGCTTCCTTCCTTGGCAGTGACGGCATAACCTTTAATCTTCTTTACTCCCTTCAGGATAGCAATAAGAAACAGCGATTTTTTTTTTGACTGGGCACTTTCATAAACTGGCGATTCTTTCTTCGGTAACTAGGCAGCGTCTAACAGCATCTCCTTTGAGGGTCGACTGAGTCCTTTCCTTTCTACAGCTGCTGCTGGCTATTCCTTGCAACGGCAAGCTTTCAAAAAACAACTTCAAACCTTATAATAGTGATGCTTCCTTTGGCGGCTTGTCTTTCTGTAAGTCTTTAGCTGCCTTCTCAAACATCTTTTATGCAATGTCTTGTTATCTTCGACTGCTGCTGCAGTTCTTACTTTCTTTGGTGTCAACTCCTTTCGAACCAACTCATCAAACAACACTGTCTTTAGTTACGGCTGAGCTCTTATTGAATCTTCTCTAAGCTATTTTTCTTCAAGCATTTCCCTTCATCATTCTTCTGGTGCTTTCAGAGGACTGCAGCCTCCTACTTTTAATTACTGCAAACAATAATCGTGTACTGGCCTCTTCTCAACAGCCTATGCACCTCATAACAGTCAACACAAAATCCCATACCCAGTGAGCCTGACCGACATAGCTCTGATACCAAATCTTGGATTTGAAAGGGAGAGAAAACAGAGAAATAAACAAATACTGATATTTCATATATATCAAATGAAACACTTTTACAGACTATGAGAGCTTCGGCTCTTCCCAGCATAACACCATTACAGACTCATTAAACTTTGGATAGCCATACATCATTTTACATACAGGTGGTTTCAGATTACCATAAACTAACAAGGGGTGGTTTCAGATGACCACAAACTAACAGCTCTGCGGAGCTGGACTCTGCTAGAAGAGTAAGTAACAAAATAGTCTTCATACATTATATAGATCAGATACACACTATGGAGGAGAGAATAAAATAGTATTTTCTAAATCACCCACAAAACGTGCGAGGACAGCAATAGGACATTGAATAGTTAGGAGAAATTAATATCAAATCTATTGTAAATCGTAGCCCATATCTGATTACAATTCTTGTCTTTAATGCTGAGAATGATTGAGATCCAATGCAGATACGGTGATGATACAGAGCATGCTGAGGAGACAGGTCCATGCTGAGGAGACAGGTCCAACTGGAGAATTTAATGTAGCAGGTGAGATTATATTTCTAACATAATAATCAGGAGTAAGTACGAAATAATATTCCTCCTGCAGTTAGCTTATCAAAATTTCCTTTCTGTTTTGGGGTTTTTTCTTGTCCTTGTTTGTTATATGTATCGGTGTTCCGTTAAGTCTTTCTTCATTTTGGTTTGTCGGATAAAACTGTATTGGTTTTAAACTAGAGAAAAACAGAGACATGGGGAAAAAGCTAACGAAAACCCAAGTAAAAGAGAATCATCTCCAACGAAAAACGACACTTTGCCCCCAAAGAATTAAAAAACAAGTTGGTAAAAGAGACAAAGCTGTGATGTTTTATCAACGTAGTTTTTGGGTCAAAACTGACGAATTTTATTGGTGTTCTAGCACTGCTTAATAGTGCACTTATCTTACTGTGCTTAATGAACTATTCATTATAGAATCTCTTCAGCACTTTATTCTTCTCCATTCCTTACCTGCACTTTTCGCACACAAATATTATGCACTCATTCTTTGCTACGCAGTTTGCTCGCTATTTTCTTCTTTATTAATGTGTAATTCAACTCTGTCTTCTCTGGATCATGCCATTACCATCAGCCTTTTTTCATTCAAACATGTTGCATTTTGTCTGCTTTCGTTGTTTCTGTCCATCTCTATTTCCAGAAGAGCAGCAGCCTTAGCCTGTGAAGCATTTCAAACATCAAGTCTAACTATGGATGACGGAATATACCACTAGCATGAAAGGAAAAAGATATCACAGTATAAAACTAATTTTCTAAATAAAAAACTGCGTTAATGTAGAAGCTTGCATGTGCAACCTCTGAGCAGAACTATGCCAACCCCGTGGATAAAGCCCAAATGATCAACAATTAAAAAATCAACCCAACACAATGCAGAATCCCATGAAAAGACGAGGAAAACATACATAAAACATCTTATTCTACCTCTTGTGCACTGCAGACGAAAGTGGTATGTCTGTTGGTCGGTCCTTCTATGGGCTTATAAGGGCTGAGAATGGAAATCCAAATTGAAAACTTTCCTTTATTTATCTTTTGCCTTCCTTCAAATCTGCATGCCCTATAATGTAATCTGTATTCATAAATCATTATATCAAACACAGCCCGGCCAGTAGTATCTGCAATTCCCTAGATGCCACAGGAGTACGAGTGTTTTTAACCGAAGATGAGCTATCAATTCATACAGCCATCGCTAGTGCTTCAATTCATATCTCCATTTTTTCAAAGCATTATGCACAATAAGAATCCCTGTAAAAATCGGCACAACAAGTATCCCTGTCTTTTGTGAAGGGTCAGATTAAAAGCATGCTCGCCGCATAATCTTTTTAGATCTTCTCTAGCATGCATTTCAGTTCGTTTTATTCTTAATTTGTTCCATTTATTGATTAGTGTTTCACGTGTTCAGAGATGAGCAGAGGGTGGTGAAGAATGTGGTGAATCGTGTTATGAAAGAAGTGAACAAGTTACCATTTGAGGTTGCCAAGCATCCGGTGGGTGTAGACGAAGCTGTGAAAAACTTTGACACAGTTGCACTTCAATCTGGTAGCTCGATACAAATTGTAGGAATATGGGGCATGGGTGGCTCCGGCAAAACCACCCTTGCAAAGAAAATCTTTAACAACAGACGCTTGGCCATGGATAGGTCAAGTTTTCTCTTCGATCTTTGAGATGCTGCAGGGAAAGGGCTTCTGGTTGAGAAACAGAAAAGGCTTCTGGAGGACCTTCATGTCAAAAGTGTATCCTTTGACAATGTAGATGCAGTCAAAAGGATTCTCGAAAGTTGTTTGAGATGTGTGTCCGTGCTTATCATTTTAGATGACGTGGATCATACAAACCAACTCGATGCTATTTTGCCAGCAAGGGAGAGGCTTGGACATGGAAGTTTGATTGTTGTTACCACACACGAGTTGGATATTCTGAAAGCGTGGGGTATCTCTGCCATTTATCAAATGAAACCTCTCAATGCCACTTATGCCAAGCAGCTCTTTTGTTGGCACGCATTTTTACAACCCTATCCATTGAGGGGATTCGAGGATCTCGTTGAGAAGTTCTTAAATGCTTGCAGTTGTCTACCTTTGTCACTCAAGGTCTTAGGAGCACAGCTATATGACAATTTTTGCAAAGATTATTGGCAGTCTCTATTACATAAACTGTCTAGAATATTACCGGACGACATCAAATTGAGGCTCAAAGTCAGTTATGATGCTCTTGACGATGAAGAGAAAGAGATGTTCTTGGATATAGCATGTTTCTTCATTGGACAGAGGAGAAGTGTGGCCATTGCAGTATGGGAGGGATCGGGGTGGAGTGGTCTGCATGATTGGCAAAGGCTTTTCAATAAGTGTCTTGTAGAGGTGGAGGATGGTGGTAGAATAAGAATGCATGATCACTTGAGAGATTTGGGAAGAGAAGTTGCAAACCGACAGTCACCCTATCGACTTTGGTCTCAACAGCGGTCTATCCAGATTCACTCTCAACAGGTAAAGCATGGCTTTATTAATTAGGAACCAGCTCTTCCTTGAAACTGCCCTCTAACCAGTTCTATTGCTTTAAAATGTTTCTTATGTTTACTTTTGACTGTTCAGGAAGCAACACGAATCCGAGGATTGGCAAACGCAATTGGTGACAATTGTTTCCCCCGACAAGGGAATATCGTAGTACAGACAAGCCTAGGAGAGCGTGATCTCGCGCTTTGCTCCCTTGGATTGAAGATTTTTGTTGGTAACGGAGATTGTATTAATCAGGAACACAGCCAAATATCAAGAGAACTGGTCTAGCTTCAATGTCATGAATTTGTGCACAAAAACCTTCCGCTGTGGATTTTATCGAAAAATTTAAGAATTTTGGAACTTTTAAGAGCTCGGAGCTTAGAAGGTTTGTGGGAATGTGATGCGGATGTGAGTATCTTTCTTTATGGTTATAAAATATATTTGTCGTAAATATTTTTTTGATTTATCCGTGTTAATTGTATCGAAAATTGGTCGCAGGCTCCTATGCAGCTTAGAGAATTGGTTATTCAGAGTTGCACCAATTTGCGGGAATTTCCAAGGTCAATAGGACATCTCAAGAATTTGAAAAAGATATTAATAACTTACCATGATTTCAAGCGCTATACATTGAGCGCCCTCCCACAAGAATTTTGTCATCTCCAATCGCTGGAGCACCTGGAGATACAAGGGTGTAGAAATTTGTCATTCCTACCGAGTAATTTCGGCGAGTTGACAAATCTGCAACAACTGAATTTGAATGGTTGCACTGCATTGAAGATGTTACCAGATTCTTTTAAGAATCTGACACTCCTGGAACATCTTAATTTAGAGGGTTGCGAAGAGCTCATCATCAAGTCAGAGTTACATGTTCTGGAAAACATGACAAAGCTCAGGTATTTGAATTTTACCGGGTGCAGGAAATTGGAAGAGTTGCGCCTCCCAGAAGTGGCTTCCTTAACAGAGCTCTACTTAGAAGGAACCAGGTTGAAGGAACTGCCAGCTAACATCTTTCAGCTAACCAAGTTAACCGAGTTGGTGATAGGGAGTGAGTTCTTGCAAACCTTGCCAAGCTCTCTTGGAAATTTGTCCTCTTTAGCTACACTTAAAATCCAAGGGTGTAATAAGTTGGAAGCTTTGTCGGATTCTCTCGAGCATCTTAATTGCTTAAGAGTGTTATATATAGTGTGCTCAGTAGTGAAGTGTTTACCAAAATCATTTATCCATCTTCAAAGTCTGGATATACGCAGTACCCCAATCAACGAGTTGAGTTTTGGGTTAGGGTGCATGCTTAAGACGATATATCTAGAGGGCACGAAAGTGTCCGAGATTTCAATTAGTGGATATATGTGTCCCTTCCTTGAGACTCTTGATCTTTTCTCTAATAAGGATTTAAGGGAGTTGGAAAACCTGCCAGCAACATTGAAGACCATAAATGTTTCTTTATGTGATGTCCTGAAGGACATCAGAGGTGTGCGTGGCTTGAAAAACCTTCAGAAGCTGGAGATAATGTACTGTCCAGAGTTAGATGGGCTTCCATGTTTTGCAGAATTAGTGTCTTTAGAAATTTTCACATTGGAAGGTAGCAGCAAGGTGAAAAATATAGCTGGTCTTCAAGAGTTGAGATCATTGCGGGCGCTGAGAATAGAGTTAGAGGAGCTTCCAAGTCTTGCAGAGTTTACATCTCTAAGAACATTCGGATTACAAAAGTGCAAAAGCATGGAGCTGATAGAAAGTTTAAAATGTTTGAAATCACTAGAGGAGCTCGCCATAAGTGACTGCCCAGAATTGGAGGTGCTTCCAAGTCTTTCACAAATCACTTATCTAAAAGATATTCTATTGGAAAAATGCCACAAATTGGAGAAGATAGAAAGTTTACAAGGTCTGAGATCACTGGAGACCCTGAACATTAGTGACTGTCCAGAATTAAACAGGCTTCCAAGTCTTGAAGAATTAACTTCTCTTAAAGAATTTGATTTGAGAAGGTGCCACAAATTAGAGACGGTGGAAGGTTTTGAAAGTTTAAGATCACTGGTGAAATTTGAAGTACATTCCTGCTGGAATTTGCGGTGTATGGTCAAGATGGAGCATTGCGAGAGATTGGAGAGGGTGGTAGTCGTAACAAACGAGAGATCAGATGTTGAACGATTTATGAATAACATACAGGTAATAGTAAATAGTTGAAATAGAAATATGAAAGTCTATTTATTATTATTGAGTCATTTGATTTTGTTCTGCCTGTGCTTTTTGTAAACACTGCAGAAATGGCCAAGGGATGTGTTAATATGCACGAGGGATGTGGGCTCGCTGAAAAAATGCTTTCAACTGCCAAATGTCTCTGTTCTTGACTACTCTGAAGTGATCGAAAGGGAATCAATTGCAACCATAGAATTGAGGAGGCCGGAGAGTTCCGCCAATGCCAATGCCATTCTGAAATGTATGATCATAGATTGCTTCTATCCCTATTTAGACATCCATATATCTGGGAATAAGGCATATTTTCATACCGAATGGGTTAAAGGAAAATGGGTATGGATGGCTGTGTTCAGAAAAGGTTCCCGTTGGTTTGAGTCAAAGCAAGAGCGTATTTGGGGATATAGCGATAGTGAAAACCAATGCAGGGTGATTGTAAAAGTGGAAGAGGCATGGTTAGTGCTGGGCGAAGAGAGCAGCATAGTAAAGCTTTTCCTAGCTGCTTTTTCAAGAAGGGAATGAGTGTTAGAATTAGTCTTTTTCATTTAAATAGAAGGAATTGTAAATTTTTTAATAAAAAATAGTATTATTTAAATTTTTGTTTTCTTATAATTATATATATTTTATCATAAGTGATAGATTTAAAAAGTTACGGATGTTTAAATAAGATAGATTTCAACAAATATTAAAATTTATAGAAGGACAATGAAGTGGAGGTGAGTGAAAAAGGGGAATTTTGGTGATACATATGTCAGGTATTAAGTGTTGAATTAATTGTCTTTATATAAATGATAATTATTTTTTTTATTTTTTTTTATTTTAAAAGCTTGAAATTTTATTTTGTTTGTGTATGGTTCTCTACATTTAATAGAAATAAATGGCTTTCAAAAGTATCTATATTTGGATAGAGTGACTTTCTAATTCTTTATTGTTGAAGTTACATAGATATGGAATATGAATATTGTAAAAGTAATATAGGTGGACTTAGACTATACAAAATGTGAGTTTTCTATAAAGAAATGACACGAAGATACATATTAGAAAGAAGTTATAAATATTATTATAGAAAATAAATTTGATTAGCTTACAAATTATAATAGTTTTTAATAATTAATGTATAGAAAATTGAAAATAATTATTTATACTGTTGAATTTTGTGTAATTTAATATTAATGCATCACTAAAATCATTGTTATTATATTGTAATTATTTAAACAAAAATTGAATTCTAAAGAACTTATAAAAAGTAAAACATATAAGCAAGAAATTTAGCAAAAAACATATATATAAGATTGAAAGAAAAAAATGTTTTTTAATGTTCTTGATTTTCACCATCCAATTATCTCCTAAGTAGAGTCCCTTTCCAAAGCAAAGATTCTATGAGAATTTTTCTTATTCAGAATGGATACAATGAAAAAATGTTTAAACTACTCTACATTATCAAATAATGTGTGAAATTATTATAATATGATTAGAACTAAAATTCAATCAAAAATGTTTTGGATATGTGCTCAATTTTGAAAACTCTTACAAATAGGGCTTGCAAAAATAAATTTGCATGGGGTGATCCCACAATAGTGGTTTACAATTTTTGGCCAAACTAGACACTGAACTGATTTTTTCTAACTAAATCTTCACTTTCTGGCACCTATAGCGGCTAAACCGTGAGGAATTTGAAGATGATGCAAACTAGAGATTTGTGACATTTTATCTATAGATTGTAAATATATTTTTTTCAAAAATTTTGGAATCAGATTGCACTTCTTTTTCCATCTCCTTCGAAAACTAGTTTTTTCAGTAAACACCATTTTTAAGGAGTGATGATCACCAACATAACTTTTTCCTTTTTTTTTTCCATAAAGGATAAAATTTTTAACTTTTCAAATTTAGATTTATAACTTTATATCTAGCATTTTCATTTGGTTTCATAGTGTTTTTCATCAAAAAAATTTTCGTCCTTAATGAAGTTTCAAAGTCAAACCAATTACATTCAGACATGACTATATAAACATAACTTTTTGTACTGGGGAAATTAACTTTTTGGATCACAAGGACTCTCAATATCTAGTTGCATCATATTTTTTTTAAATGATAATCTATGAATTTTTCCACATGTTAATGGAGGCTTGATTTTGGTGAAAAACCTACATTCACAAGAAATAAAACATAAATATAATAATTAAATTAAATTTATTTAAAATTATACTTTTGGGAAGCTTATAATAAGGATACATATAATTAAAATAAATTTTAAATTAATTCATTTGATCCCCAAAAGGTAAAAATTAAAAAGTGGTTTTATCAAGATTTTGATAGGTGTAATGAGACTCCATTATAGGTATGGTTTAAAACTAGGTTCTATCCAAGGGGGTTTGATCTAAGGTAGTTTGATCAAACCCTCTTCAATTGGAATCCTTTAAATGGAACTTTCCAAGGCTTAAATTATTATATTTTCTAAAAATATGTGATTTCAACAAAAATCTTGAGATCTCCTAGAAATTGTAAACTAGTATTGTGGGATCAGCCGATGGTTGGATGATGAAAATTAACTAGTGGGGGGCTTTATTAGTGTATCAAGGAAGGGTTTTATTCTAGTAAAAGGCTAAACGAAATTTTTTTCAATTGAGTAGAGATTTTGTGGTACGATTCAAGTCATGTAGATTCTCAATTTCCTCCCTTCTAGGTAGGGCATTCTTCTAAGGATGTGGCCAACCTTTTTCGCATTTAGGATAGGGAATATTTAATTACCCTAAGCTCCTTATATAGATTTTTAACTTTTATTATGAGAATTTCTAAGATGGGAAACCTAAGACTTACTATCTAATCTTGAGACTTTCAACAACAATTAGAATTGTGAAAAATAAGAGCCACGGGATCAAACAACGAAAAAAATGTCTTCCAAGCAAGAGATCTACAAACAAAGATATGTTATACTCCTCAACAATAAAAAGCTACATAATGGACCTCAAGAATCTTCAAGAAAAACAATAGTCCTCAAAGGTTGAGAGTTTGATAGATTAGAAGAAAATCTCAAGAGAGATAATACAATGAGGTTTGAGTGATATATAGGAGCAACCCTAAATGATAAAGGGATTAGATCATGAGTAGTGTGCATACAGTTATGAGTAGTCATCTTGTAGCTACCTTAAATATTAATTAAGTCATGATTTTTATTATATTCTTATCTAGTTAATTAGGTTTTCCTAAGTATTATATTTTGGTATCTAAATTAGCTTGGGTGATATCAAAGGTAAAAATAGGATATATATATATAGGAGATATTGATTTTTATTTTATCATCATATTATGAATTGATTTCTTTGTTGGAGACTTTTGACAGCTTCCCCTCAAGGTGGCTTATATATATCAAGTCCTTCTAGCATAATTTTTATTGTATTCTTTCTATTTTATAATTTGCTTCATTACAAGTAGTATTAGAGCATAATCATGGAATCATGAAGGGGAGAAATTAAATGATTTTATTTTTATTTTAGAGATCATATTAGCAAGCACATATCTCCTTAATTTTAAGAAATTTTTCCTTTAATTTTGGAGGGTTACTTAAGGATATATACTAGCATTGATTCATTACTATTTCAAGGACATTTGGAGAAAATTTAATGGAGTTATTGTCACATTAGGGTATACATAAATATTACTCCTTTCACTATAATTAAATTAAGTATTTCTAAAAATTTGGAATGTTGAACAAGAGCACATTGACACAACTATAGTATTGATTTTTTAAAAATGGAGTAGACATGAGTAAGTCATTATGAAATTAGGGTTTCCACCATATTCAATCTTGTAGCATTGTAAATTGTCGACCCTATCATTGTAAATTGTCGACCCTATCAATTAAATCACACTATGTTTGTCTCCCCCTTAAATTCTTGGACCTAATTGTACTTATTATTTGATCGTTGTATTATTGTTTTTGGAAAATCAAGATAAAATTGGGAATTAAAATTTAGTTATTTATTTAATGACAACTTAAAATCCAAAATAACTCTGGTCTAGGGTGCCCTCATCCTTGACCACCCTATTTTGGCTCAATTTTTAATATTTTACTATAAACATTAAAATGTGTTTGCAAATTTAAATTCATTTGTTGGGATTCTTAAAATAATTATTATAGAAAATGAAGAAATACATATAAATATAAGTCTTTTGTTAGTGTAGATTTTCATTTATTTATTTTTCCTACACATTATTAAGCATACTTAGGTTATAGGAGACATGGTTTATGTGAGGACACGTGGTGTAATCCATCAATTACATATGTCGCTCTCACCCACACTTGGGTGGTTGAGTCTCACACCCTCTTTTGGTCTTTTATGCCACCTCACAAAACCACTATACTATCTTCTTCTGAGTAGGTTATGCCACATGTTTGGAATTTTCCAAGTAGGCATAACTCTCACCTAATTTGGTTATTTGGGAGTTATTACCCCTCTTGGAATTATATGCCCATATTCAGCTATATAATCAGCACTCACCTCTCCCTCCTATCTAGTCCAGATGAGTTCATATAAGCTATATCAATTCAAGGGAGTTGTGATGCATATTGTATCATTTTGTGTGTGATAATATCATATTCAATTATTGCACCATATTCCAAAAATTTATCCTCATGTTGCTCTCATGTAGAAGGCTTATCTTGGTTTTGCAGGTGATCCTAGGTGCTCGAGTTCATCAGTAACTCTTAAATGGTATCAAAGCGTCAGATCTATAAGCCCCTTCTCGAATCTGGGAGAAAATCAGCATTGAGATTTTTTTGGGAGAATTTTTAGCCAAAATGGATTGTGCCATCGAGTCCATAAGGCCCAAAAACCCCCATTTTCATATATAATTTGTCCAATTTGGACAAAGTTGAATTTGGGGCAAATGTTTTTTGCATGAGTACCCCTTATACGCATTTCAAGAGGGCTTAAAGAATCTCACAGAGAATCTTCTATACGAAATCCATATGGTACGGATTCTACATCATCAACCTAGTTTCTCGCTCTTCGGGAAAAAAATTTCTTTTGTTAAAAATATATCATTTTCATTTATTTGTAAAGTTTTTTTTCAAATTTCAAAAAAAAAAAATCAAAGCGCAGAAAAAATTTTGTGGACCTATGTAGGGTCGTACCCTATACACAAGGTACTACAATACCGAGGGCCCCGCACAGTCAAATCTCCCTACGCCAGGAAATCAGTCGATTGCTGCTACTAAAAAAATTGGTGACAGAAGTTTAAGAAACCCGACAGTTACTGCTTCCACATTTGGCCAGAAAAGTCTTTAAATCCAACAAACGAAAAAATTCAAAATCCGGCAGAGACATTAAAATCTGGGCGGCATCAGAATATTGGGCTAGCATATTCCTTTTTGCAAAATATTCTGGCAAAGGAGTATATTCCGACGTGATGGGTATTTTCCCGTCAAATTTCACTCTCTGCAACACTTGACGGTCGCTTGAACGTCAAATTTAGGCCTGCAGATTGATGACGCCAACACAGTTTTAAAAAAATTTCTCCCCCCTCACGGTTTGCAATTTCGTTTTGGAAGTTGATTGTCAAACTCAGATATCTTGCTCATTTTGACTCCTTTTTTCAAGCAATTTTTTTTATTTAGGGTAGAATTTTGTGCTCTTTGTAGTGGTGCAATTATTTTTTAGTTTTTGTGCCTAGTTTGTTTAGAATTTGCAGATTTTCACAGGTGTTGCTAAGTAATCCTCTTTTTTGACCTTCTGAGGCTCCGTTCAGGCACATACAGTAACATTTTTTCGTGAAATTTTGATTTAAAGGGCATCATTTTTAGTGTACTTTACATTGGTGTGATCAGATTGATCACATTCTATAAGAAAATTATACTTTCTTTTATGTGGCCTATATTAAGCATCTATAAAAATTGAAATCAAGACCACTTCACTTGTGTTGTGAGTGGAAATTGTAATCACACTGAATTATAAATTTCTACCATCATATTTTTCTAGGGGGGATCATTGATTAAGTGAATTTGGGGGGGTGATCTTGTGGTGTTTTGATTGATTGCATTATTTTCTTTGTTTTGTGTTCTTACAATGGGGAAACATAACATTGAACTCCTAACTCCATATAATTATGCATCATGGAAATAATTAGTATGGAATTATCGAAGGGGAAAAGGTTGCATAGGCCATGTAAAATAATCTATTCCCGAACCTACTTATGCTAGTGCAAAATCTTTGTGAGAGATCAATCATGAGAAAACTCTTCGTTACATTTGTTCACTAGTATCTTTTGATTACAATTTCATCTTGAATCATGCAAGACACTTAAGGAGGCTTGGGAGAATCTTGAAAACTTGTATGGTAAAACTAATAATATTAGGGGTTATCAAATTGATAATGATTTGATGAATCTTGATCCAAAAAATTTTGACCACATCCAAGACTATATCTCCAAGAAAGTAGGAAATTAAGATCACAGCTAAAGGATTGCAAGATTGATAAGGAGGATTTATAGTTGATTCTAAATGTGTTATCCAAGCTTCATCCTGGGTATTATGTCTTTCTTTCTGGATTTCACACCAATAGGATTTCTATGGGAACTGCATATGTTGTGCCTACATTTGATGCATTTTAAGATCTTCTAATCCAAGAGGAAGCAAAGTTGATTCAAATGGGTCTCATCAAGGTTTCCAAGCACAAGCATTGGTAGCTAGTGATCCTAAGGTATAGAAAGAATCAGGGCATCCTGAACAGAAACAAAAGAAGTAAAAGAGCAAGACACAAAAAAAATTTGAATCCTCTTCCTCAAAAGGGGAAACATCTAAGAAGGAGAAGCCCACATGTGCATATTACAAGAAATTTAAGCATGATGAACATCAATGTTATTTAAAACAAATTAATGAGTTGAATAATCTTTTAGCAAAGAATAAAATCAATTTTCCTTCAACTATGTCAAAGGATTCATCATCTTCTTCTAAATCAAATTCATAGAAACAAAAGGAGAAAGCACTTGTTACAATTGCAAATTATGAGTCAGGGAGATGCATCCTTGATTTTGGAGCTTCACGATGTCACATGTCTTCATCATAGAGTATGTTCTCTTCATTTGAAACTTGTTCATCACCAAATATCCTAATGGCTAACAACACATATATGAGTGTTTTTGGGAAAGGATCTATTGGCATAGACGAAGGATCATTCAATGATGTCCTTTATGTTCCTTCATTGTCAACAAATATCCTTTCTATCTATCAAATCACACATGGTGGGGAAGGAAAGTGTGTTGAGTTCACACTAGATTCTATGATTATTCAGGATTTGCATAGCAGAGATATTGTTGCAGTTGGGGAGGAAAATCATCAATCTCGAGTATACACCTTCTCACATTTTTCCTCTAATGTTCCTTCAGCTAATGTACACACTTAGGCATCTAGTGTGGACACTTTTGAGGAGATTCAGTATGGTCAAGTGAATCTTGGTATTATTTCAACTGAGGTTCAAGAGACATGTGTTGATACTCCATCTCCTACATCTCATGTTGTTTCTGATGATACTAGTATTGCTACATCCATGGCTTCTATTGAATCAGTGTAGCAAGACATCCATTGTCTTCCAGACATAGCTACTTGGGATGAGCACTTGACAAACATTGCAGATTTGTTTTGTGAGTCCTATCTTGCAAACTTGGAGGAAAAAATTGAGTGTATACATCTTCTCTTTGATGAAGTTTCTTCGTCTTCTTCAGATGTTGAGGGGGAACCTTTTGACCCTCTTGTTCTTTACCAACACGATCATTCTTCATAGTTTGACATGACTGTGGCTACTATTGAGCATCATTTGGAGGAGGCTTCTTTATCTTTAGAGGAGATATCTTTGTATTCAGATTTTGTTCTACATCCATCTCCACTAGGTCTTGGATTGTCATCTTCATCAGTGTGGCCTAGAATGCCTGATTTGATGGTGGCAGCTTTTGACATCGGCATGGAGATAGATGAGAAATTTTCATCTAGGCTTCTTACATTGTGAGCTTTCTTCCCTTATATTCATGTTTTAGGAATGGGATGATGTTCTTCATGCACCTTTGGTTTTCTTTCTTCCCAAGGGGAGGAATGTTGTTCGACGATCATGGACCATCTTCTACATCCAATTCGAGCATCAACCAATGGTACAGTTGACTACTTGAGGGAAGGCTACATAGTCTTTCTTATCCTTTCTTTTTTGGAGGGGACTTCTTCCTTACATGGGATTATTTCTTGTGTTGGGAAACTTGTTTTCTTTTCTCTCTTTTGGGGAGGAGTTTTGTCCCACTAGGTTTACTCCTTTTCTCTGGTTGTGAGAGATTATTTTGTACATGGGCACCTAACATGGCCTAGTATTCGGGACCCATCTTTGTGTCTTTCACCCAACTAAGCTATGTTAAACAGGTGTAGGACAACTGAGAAGGGGGGGTGAATCAGTTGTCACACAAATTCAAACTTAAAACTTTATCACTTATCAAATCTCCAACCACACTATTGTGTTATTAAATATGAGCATGAAACACAGATAACAAAAATTAAATCAACACAATGAACACCATATTTTTACGTGGAAAACCCAATAAGGGAAAAACCATGGTGAGGGTTAACTCACACTATATAGTATTTTAAAAAGGAGGCTCACTGCCAAAAGGATTCACTGTCCAAGTACAAAGGCTCACTGCCTACAAAAGGACTCACTGTCCAACAAGAGGCTCACTACCTATAGAAAAATTATACAAAATCGAGTAAGGATTTACAACCCAAAATGAACTGGAAATATGCACCTAACATGTGTTGATATAGTTCTGGATATGCTCGCAGTTGTTGCCTTTCTAATCACACCTTCACATTCATTACCACTTCACCATTTCCTCTGTCACTTCCTACAGACTCACTGCACATATTCGCACATACCCATTCACTCTTACTCACTCACACACTCACTCAAATTGTTCGCCATATGCTTATATATATACCCGATCTCCATCGCAGGCACAAATTAGATCGGCTCCACAAAGTATTTTTAAAATGCTTTAACTGTTATTATGTCAACTCCAATAGTTCACAAAATATTTCCAAACACACAAAACAATCTTTAGTACATTCCATCATGTCAACTTGGACCAAGAAATAGGTCACACATAAGTTTTCTCATCAAATCAAACTTAACAAGTCGGCCAAGAATAATCTTCAACACAACAAGGAAACAATCAATCTAATGGTTACTACTATGTTGTATGAGTAGGTTAGAGCACGAAATAACCTCCATCATCAGTTTCCCAAAATTGCAACCAGAGATTATCAACTGCAGAGAAGTGCAGAATAGAATACCGGATAAGCAACCAAAATATCGGACCAGCCATTGGAGAAGATGAGCACCGGTATAAGAGTACTAGACCCAACTGCCAGCATACTAACAACATGGTGGCATCAATGAAAAAAATAGATAACTTTACTCATTTTTCCAACAAT
>VDFB02105785.1:349098488-349164249 GCA_007258455.2 Sequoia sempervirens
TCCTTAGAAATTTCCTCTAAAGCCATAGGAGTCTTGCCCAGTGCTTGTTTCATACTGGCCATATTAACAGAAGGGGGGAAGTAAATAATGGTGCAACTCTTTGAGATGTAGACCTTGTTTGTGTACCAACATTCCCTGTTACTCTAGTTCCTTGATCAACAGTCATTCTAGTTTTGGGTCTGGCTATAGAAGAATGTGCACCTTTAGGTCTTGCTTTAGACTTATCTTTACCTGTCTCTGCATCTTTCTATTTTTTTGATAATTTTGTGGGAACTTCATGTCTTGTTTCTTCAGGGGTTCTTTCTTCAATTCTAACACCTGGAGTAGCCTTACTAGTCTTTCTTTTCTTCTTGATAGGCTCTCCACTTTCAAAAGTAATTTCATCTCTTTGTTTTCTTCTTTTATCTTTTGAGTAGATGGGTTCAATTCCTCTTTCTCTTAAAATTTTGCAAAAAATCATTAATCTAGTGTTGAGTATACCTTAGGACTGGCCTAGTAAAATCATCAATTGATTTCATGTCTTCATCATCAACACCTGGGTCTAGAATGGGTTCATCATATATCCTATCATTATTATAAAATTGATTTAGTAGCTGACCATCATCGTCTTTCAATTGGTCTGGTATTTCATAGATTTTGAGCATTCGAGCAAACCCTAAAGTCATTCTTTCATACTTTTTTCCTTTTGACCACATGCTCATCTTCACAATTAAGCCAATAATCTTCTAAATGAGGTACATGAGCATGATAACCAACTATACTTCTTTCAATATTTCCTTCAACATCATAGTACATTCTTTGGAGTGGAAATTCTTTAAAATGGTAGGTTCTCAGTTCCTCCTCACATAAATAAATTACTTTGATTTCACTGCACTTATAATTCCCTATTGTAATGGGAAATTTAAAAGAGGCCTTCTTGCGAGCATGGCTATAAAGAGCCTGCGATGGTTTTAACTGTCTCACTAATTCCAATAAAACAATTTTATCTATAGGATACCTGGGCATCATGAGTGGGTGTCCATCAAATCCCTCCACTCTGATGTAGGATTAAGTTGGGAACTATATGTACCAACCTCCCATAGGCTGAATGGAATTTTCTGCTTCCAAGGATAATCTCTTAGATTTTTCACCTTCCATTGTTCTCACTAGTTTCATGGAAAACAAATCATTTACTTTTTTGTAATCACATTTATACCTATGAATAGTGATTTGGGGTAAATGTGCGTATATCAAACTATTTCCAACTTGTGTGCCTAGAGTACCAATATGTTTTAATCCTTGTTTACTGGCTCTCATAGCATAGGAGTAAATGACATATGACGACATGTAGAAGCATTTGGTTTTGGGGAATGTAGTAATTTGTTCATGTAGCCTGTCACTTATCAATTTTCCCCAATGCAACTCTATAGGACCTTCTATCATTCGAGATATTATCATGAACATCCAGGGTTCAAATTTTCTTGCATCTCTCAAACTAGTTACTCTGCTCAAAAAAGTTATTATGTCTTTCATATCTTGTATAAACATAGACCTCTGAATTACCTTAGTTTGTGGTGTGATTGGTTGTTGGCACCATTGGGTGCTCATAATTTCTCTATTATGTTCTTCAGTGCTCTAATATGTCTTGGCCTTGGCTTTCAGGTCGACATTGAACATCTATGTGTAGGAGGGGAGACCAGATGTATACATAATTCCATTTTGAGACAAGTCTGCATAAATTATTCCTTCCTTTTCAACAATCCTTTTGACTGGATTATAATAGTTTATACATTGCATAACTAATTCTAGAGCTTTTATTGCTAGTGGAAACCATCTTGTAAGAATTAACCCATTGGATACAGCATTTTTGGTGCATTGGGTAGCATTTTCTTGCAACAATTTTGAACAAATTTCAATGTTAGAAGACCATCCCATGTGGGTATTTGTGACCACCACATTAATGGGCACTTCCAATGAATTGTAGTATTTGAATTCATCTTCTACTCTTGCTTTAGAAGTTCTCATTTTGGATATAATGTGCTTTGCAATTTTTAGAATATTTATCTATGTGTGCGAGTTAGGGTTAAATTTAACCAAAACTTTACATTTCATAAAAAATTTAATTCATTCTTTGATCAAATTTAACAACTCAGAGGAAAATTAACATTCCAATTTCAGAATGAGAAAATACCATTATCAAAGATTTCTATCTTGAGAAACTCTTATCAATAAATCAGTTATTTGGAACATACCTAGTTCTGGTTAAAATAGTGATTCTTCATAATACAACTTCAAAACCCTTGGGTAGCCGCAACTTAGTTTTTCAAAATTTTACCTCTCTTTTTGTGCCAAATTAGCTTTGTGAATTCAATGTCTTTAGCAAGTTTGCAATATGACGCGAAGTGGAGTGTTGTAAAAGCAATTGCACGCTCGAGGTGGTGCCAAGTACATAGGTAGTTTGCCACCTTCATTAATTACTTGTTATTTCACATTAATTCCCAAAATAAAGGTGTAATCATTACGGATTATGGTTCAAATCACGAACACCTAGATTTCTGATTTGGCTCGCTACTTGAGAAGAAAGACAACGAGGTGATTATACTTGGTAGTTATATGTCATGCTAATTCTATACAGGGTATATTTCATTAAAGATATGAGATTAATGATGACCACCAGAGTTGAGGCTTTTGATAATGCCTTTGAAAAAAATGACATAACACCAGGATCCGAGAAATACTTCCTGGGAAAAGAAAAAAAATGAAACAAGAGAAAGACCATAAACCAAAACTGAAAGATATACTTGACAAAATTTCAAAGCAGACTTTTTCGATTTCCGAATTTTACTTTAAAGAAACAATAAAGCATCAAACTCCGATAAAAAGGAAAATTACCGGGATTATAAAATTCAATCAATAAAATACCAGCCGGAACTAGAGTTATTTGAAGATACAAACTCTTTTGACTCACACAGGATTTCAGAATTTTGGTTTTCAGTAACAGAATAAACATTAAGAATATACCAAAACACCAAAATATTGGGAAGAAAAGAGGCATCATACAAATAGGCCAAGTGAAACTAAGAGGACAACTAGTAACCGGCCAAGCATTAAAAAAAATAAAATAAACAAATAAACAAACAAACAACACCAAAGTGAACAAAAACAATAAAGCAAAAAGGGAAAAGAAAGAAAAAAGGGGGTTCACATTTTTCCAAAAGGAGTAAAATGGGGTGTGTTGTGAGACTACACAACAACTAGCAACCAACAAAACTAAACTAAACAATAGAATGTCACTTCTAGATCTAACATCAATGTTCCAACTTTCTTTAGTATTCTAATTATAAATCATGGGATCCTTATTCCATTTCCAAATATTACTTTTGTTAGCATGCACAATTAAGTATTATTGAGCTCACATATGTGTAATTAATTATTTCTGCTACAGTAAACTTAGAAATATCAACCGTTTGCATTAACCTACATAATATGACAATTCCTTTTAAGCCAACCAAGGATAGAGCCTTGTTTCTAGTCAAGCATCCATAGCCCCGACAAGGTTATCTCTACAATTCCCCCCAAACATAGCTCTGCTACCGGTTAGGTGTCCATAGCCCCGGTAGAGTTATTTGGATAGCCTAAAGAGTTGATATCATTTTTTTTATTTTTTTTTTAGATATAGCAATGATAGCTCATTTTTCACTTTTGATATTCCAATAATAGCTCATTTATCAACTTGCAAGCATTGAAGCATAACTATTAGGTTGGGAATTACAGTGGTAGCAAAGGTAGTCTTTTTATTTTTCAATTAATGCAAACAACAGCTATCCCAAATTTTAGTAGAATGATTTACATGTGTTCATTTGTAGCTCAAAATCAACTGAATATTTATATTAATCAGAGTACATAAAATTGAACAATTCTCAAACAATTTATAAATGGAAAATTAATTCCAGTCAGAATAGAGATTAAAGTTCTAGAGTTGACATTCTATTGACTTGTAAACCTTCAAAATTTTCTAATCAATGTAAATTCCAAGGACGCAACAGTCAAAAAAACAAACAAAAGTGAACACCAAAAAAAAAAAATATTTGCTTATGATTGAAAATAATGATTTAGAAGTTCTGCCCATTCATAAAATGGGATATCTTCACCAGTCAAGGACTTTAGTCTATAAGTTCCATCACCCAAGATTTCAAAAATTTGGTATGGGTCATCCCATGATCTTTTAAACTTACCATGTTCATTTTTATGTTCATGAGCTTTATTCCAATATAAGACCAAATTGGATATTCTGAAAGTTTTTAATTTGGTGCGCTTATCAAACCATCTTTTCACTATGGATTAATGTTTGGAAAAATGATCTATGGCTCATGTTTGTTTCTCATCTAAATGCATCAATTGCAACAATCAAACTTTAGTTTGATCATCTAATCCAATACATTCTTGTGCAAACTACCAGGTAGGGATTTGTAAATTTATTGGGAGTATAGGATCTACCCCATACACCAAACTATAAGGAGAATTTCCTAATGCATCTTTCATCCTAATATGATCTATCCAAAGGGTGAACCTTAACAAAGAATGTCATTCCCTGGGGTTCTTTTCAATCAATTTTTTAATTATATCCAACAAATTCTTATTTGATGACTCAGCTAATCCATTTCCTTGTGGATAATAATTAGACAAAAATTTTAATGTTATGCCATATTCAAATTCCCAATTAGAAATTTTTAATGAAGTAAAATCAGGGCCATTGTCACATACCAATGAGTACGGCATTCCAAACCTGGTGATAATGTTTTCTTCCAAAAATTTGATGACTACGTCAGTAGTGCATTGTTTGTTGGGGCATGCCTCTTTCCATCAAGTACAATAATCTATAGCGGTCAATATGAATCTATGTCCAGTTGAAGATGGAGGATTAATATTTCCAATAAATTCTAATCCCCATTGTGAAAAGGGACGCATCTCCATCATTGGCTGCAATGGTTGAGCATTGAATCTTCCTTTATCTGACCTTGTCTAACATGTATGATAGTGTTTAACATGTTCGTAAGTATCTTTAAAAATCTTGGGCCAGTAGTAGCTTGTTCTTAAAATAAGGTTTACAGTAGCCAAAGGTGCTCCATGAGCTTTTCCAAATCTATCATGTAGTTCCTACAACACTTTATCAGCTTTTATTCTATTTAAGCATCTTAAATAGATTCCTTCATGATTTCTTTTAAATAGAACCCCTCCCTTAATCATATAATTCTATGATTTTATCTTGAGGGCTCTTCTTTGATTCCTTTGCATATGATCAGGGCAAGTATGACTGACCAAATAATGCCAAATTTTTGAGTACCAGTCGTCTTGATCTTTTTCATCCAACATATATTGCTGACTTGAAATTTGAGGATCTATTTTTGCAATAGATTTAACCAAGGCTCGTCCTCAGACCAACCTCATAGGTATGATGTCTAAATCGTATTCTTGTAATATAGTAACCTATTTAGCTCTCTTTTCTTTAAGCTCGCTTTGTGTCAACAACATTTTGACAACTGAATCTGGGACAATATCTTTAACTATACTCCTGAAGATGTAATGTCTAAACTTGCGCATGGCTTTGACCAAAGAAAAGGCTTGTTTTTCAACATCTATATATCTCAATTATGCTTCCTTGAATGGAGTGATCATAAAATCAATTGGTTTTTCCTCTTTATTTTTGCCTTTCTGTGTTAATACTACAGCACAAGTATGACCAGAAGTGAATGAGTAAATATAAAAAGGTTTAATATAGTCTGGACTTACCAGTACTAGTGCTTCTATGATTGTAGTCTTTATAGTATCAAAGGCGATCTTAGCTTCATTCGTCCACTCTATTTTGGCATCTTTCTTTAACATATCGTTGAGTGACTTCACTATTTCAACAAATCTTGTAATAAATTTCTGAACAAAATTGATCTTACTGAAATATGACTTCAATTCTTTACTACTTCCCAGGGGCCATAATTTGAGTAGTGCATTCACTCTATCTAGGTCAATTGAAATACCATGTTAAAAAATGATATGCCCCAATAACTTTCCTTCAGTCACCACGAAGATACATTTTTTAGGATTTAGGGAAACTCCATAAGTTTCACACTTCTGTAATATCACTCTGAGATCTCGGACATGATCTCTTCTATCTTTAGAAAATACTATAAGGTTTTCCATGTAAATGATGATGCATTTTCCTATCAGTTCTTGAAAATCATATTTCATTGCTCTTTGGAATGTAGCCTTGGTAGTGTTTATCAATCCAAATGGCATTCTTCTGTAAACAAAAGTCCCCCACTAAGTGCTGAAAGTTGTTTTCATCTGATCCTCCTTCACTACCATTACTTAATTGTATCCCAAAAATCCATCCAAAAAGGACATCATTTGTGAACCATTAACTATCTATAACACTTCTTTGAGTGAGGGTAGTGGATAATTGTCTTTTTTAGATGCTTTGTTGAGATTCTAGAAATCTATACACAATCATATGTCTCCATTCTTTTTCCTAACAGGGACTTTATTCACCACCCAAGTAGAATGTTTGATTGGAAAAATTATCTTGGCTGACAACAATTTTTGAACTTCCTTTTGAATTAAAGGCTCTAAAAGTGCATTCACTGGACATTGTTTCTATCAGAAAGGTTTCGCATCAGGCTTCAATCCATATAGTATGTGTGATGATGGAAGTGTCATACATTTTTAAATCTTCATATTTCCATGCTATGACTTTCTAGTAATCTTTAAGTGCCTAACCAATATTTATTTTCTCTTCTTTAGTACAAACCTTCCCTATAAGTACATTCTTAGGATCTTCTTCAGTATTCAAGTTATATAACTCAGATAATCCTCCTTCACTTTGAGGTAAATCTTTTTGTTTGACTATCTGATCAATATCGAACAATCGTTCTAACTCAATTATTCCCTTCAGAATATTATTATCTTTGACTTGAGTCAATTCTTGTGACATCGTCATGTCTTGGACAACATTGGCTCTCAATTATGTGGATTATCTGGAGACGCATCATACAGTTTTTCTCTAAATGTGCAATATTATGCAATCAGCACCAGTCCTGCAATAACAAACTTTTTAGTGAAATTTTACTTTTATTATTCTCTTGAGATTTTGCAATAATACTATTTTGAAATTTATCACAAGGATTATTCTCTTCCTCAAAAGAGTCACAATCTGATTCAATTAAAACATTTGTTCCAGGAATTAACTCGTTAGATTTCTCAACATCACAAGTGAAAATTTCTTCAATTTTAACTCCTGAATTGCGTAATTTATAAACTCCTGGTTCTACATTGATATATAGAACATCATTTTTCTAATTGTAATATGTGATCATGTATTTCATACGAGGTTCTCTTTCAATCTTTATTTGATTAGGCACTCCTTTCCATGGTATCATGTATTTCCACAATTTGAATGTCAATGTAAAATTGGATTCTAGGGTCAAAAGTTGATTGCATGTGGATATTAGTCAACTCTCCTACCACATTTACCTATGTCTTGTCAAGTTGAGTGACTTTAAAGAATTTTCAGAAGTTAAACCCAATGTTTGACATATGGATAATGGCATCACGTTAGTAGAAGCTCCATAGTCTACTAAGCAATCGTGAAGGTTCTTACCAAATATTCTCAAAGTGAGCAAAATGGTGAGGACTCTAATTCTCCTTTATAAAAGGCTACTTGTGTGTCAGCTATGGGAACAATGTTCTTATCTTTTTTTTTGGCTTGATTATCCTTCATTTGAACGTCCTTGGATTTTCTCTCTTTAGGAAAATCTTCCAAAGTATTTAAGAAATCTTTCTTGATCATTGGTGTTTTAAGCAGTTCTGACAAAGAAAGGTTGATCTTTACTTTCTTGATTTCTTCTGCTAAGTAATTAGTAAAATTGTTTTGATCAGCAGGATCGATATTTTTACCTTTTGAAACATTTGATGAATTATAATGAGAAGTCACCTTAGGTAATCCAGGATTATTTCTTGATTTTTCATTAGGTAGAGTATTAAAGTTATTTGGTGGGATGGACGTTGTTAAAGGTCCATTGAATTTACCTCCACTGTTAGCACTATTCCTCGTGTTGTAATTATGTCCCTTCTGATATTGTTGAAAAGCATGTATTTCATCCATTTCTTCTATAGGCTCATTTTCATCCTGATAAAGAAAAGTGTATGTCTCCAAAGTCATAGTTGAATCATCATCTTCATATCTATGAGCATGATTTGTAATAGTTGAAGGTAATTTGAAACTTTCATAACTTTCCAGGATTAAGGCAGAGTCGTATCCTACAGGAACTAATTCATTTCCTTTAGGAGGTTGAAAATTTTAATGCTCATTATAATGAGTAGCAGCAAGGAAAATATCTGAAGTGATTTTGAATTGTGAACAATCCACTTTAGAATGAGCGTTTTTATTATGAATTCTACACCAATTTTTCATTGCAAGGTCAGCTAAGTTCACTTTTGATGTAAACTTTTCATCGGTTGAATAGGGATTATCTAAAGGTGTTGATACTCCCCCATTATTAGGGCACATATTCCATGGTCTAGGTGGCCTAGGAGCGTTATACATTCAATTTTGAGAATTCAGATTATTGTTTTGAGAATAGAAATTATGATTTCTTAATGCTAAATTTACTTAAGTGATAGCAAAGAATTTGTGTTATTCATGAAATGCTATCCTGAGTCTTTCGATTTCATGATGTAATTTGATGATAAAAAATGAAGTTTTATGTGAAATGTTAGTAATTCTTGGAAAAGCTTGAAATAATCATAGTCCCTTTGAGATTAACAGCAAATTATCACATCATTACCCAAGAGTGACCCTTGTGCAACCATGACCTAGTTATCGAAGACTTGGGATTAAACGGAAGTCAATCTTTGTTATGTAAATGCGGAATTCTTTCTTAGCTTTTCTTTGTTTCATATCTTCCAAGAAGGATAGGCTCTTCATGGTCTTGTCTGTGGAGATTTTATTTGATCTGTTTACTGCGAGTAAAACCATTGTCAATAGAAAATGACACTAGAAGGAGGGCCTATTGTTGTTATTTTTGGTTTTGTTAGGTTTTAAGCTGGATTTTTGTAGAACCACTAGATCTTGGTCTAGTGATCCTCGGGTGACCTTAGTTGAGCTTAGTAGTTGAACATCATCCAAACCTAAAAATTTTGCAAGTTCAAGTGCAAGTCCAAAGATTCCAACCTTTGTTACACCATCACCTCCTTGTAGCAATGGCATTCTTTAATGTGGAATCACCGATTAAATTTTTCGTATATAATGATTTACCAAAAAATTCCTGACAAGTTGTGTCCTAAGTATTATTTCCACAAAGATGTTGAAGAACATATCAGTATATTCAAAGCTACATGTTTTTGAGCAAGGATTCAACATGAAGACGTTGTGTGTCAATTTTTCCCATATACTTTGAGTGAAGTTTACCAATGGTATATCAATTTTCCTTGAAATTCCATCAGGTCATGGCAAGACATGGAAACTAAATTTTTAGCTAGGTTTAGAAAACCTATTGATCATGCCTTGGTATACCATTAATTCACTCAAATAAAGAGGTTCGAGGGAGAACCTATAACCACTTTTAATGACAAATTTCAAAAGGCTTATTCTAGGTTACAAGCACCTTATGTAGTGGATAATTTTTCTACTATCACAGATGATTAAATAGCAGTAGATCTTTTGACTACTATGTTTGTGAAGCAAAGAGCTAATCCTCCCACTACTCTAGCAGAAGCATATGTTGAAGCCATAAGTGTGAATTTAGAAATAAAACATCTTGGAAATAGATCATCCGCAAATGGCAGAAATGGATTAAGTATTCACCCTACCCCGAATGAAAATGGAGTCCCTATAGTCCATCCCATGGCTCCTAACATTTATCCTACAGTGGTCTAGAATGGGACATTTCCTCAAAATACTCTTTTTCAACTAGGAAATAATCAAGCTTTAGTCTCTCACCCTGGTCCAGCTATTACAGAGCTACATCCTAATGGTAATTTTCTTTTCTCACAAGCTCAAGAAAATAAAAATGTCAAAATTTCTAAGGAAAAGGAAGAGATGAAAGAAGTTACAACTCAACTCAAAATATTGACTACAAAAGTTACACAATAGGAGGATTTCGGCATGGGGGTAGTCATATATGTCTTTGTACCGCAGGGAATTGGGACCAACAAGCTCACACACCATCTCTGAATCTGGGATGTCAAAGGCAGGGACCAAAAGTTGTTCTACCAAAAACTCAAATTTAGGCATGTTCCTAAGTATATCCAAGAGTGAAGCAATAATTTCCATAGCATCTGCTACCCTATTCTAAATATGAGGTATTTGATGAAAGACAATCTTGTCAAAATATAGTTTAAAACTATCTGCCATTTGCTTGTATGGAGCAAGCTTTTCATATTTGGTTTTATAGTCATCATTAACTTGTTAGATAACCAGTTGAGAATCACCATAAACTTGTAGGTTCTTAATCTTCCATTTGATTGTCATGCGTAATCCTATCACAAGAGCCTCATATTCTACTATATTATTGGTACATGGAAAATCAATCCTAAATGACTTAGGGATAGTGTCACCCTATGTTGTGATAAACAATATGCCATCCCTTGAGCCATGATTTGTGTGGGACCCATCAAATTATAACTTCCATGTTGTTCTTGTGTCAAGAGTAAAGATGAACTCATCAGGGAAATCTGAAACTAAAGGATGATCTACCTTTATCAGTGCATCGGCCAGCTAGTCAACAATAACTTGTCCTTTTATAACTTTTCTTTCTACATATTGGATAATTGTATTCACTGAGTTCCATTACCCATTTAGCCAGTCATCTTGTTAAAGCTACTTTCCTAAGGAGATACTTTAGAGGATCTATCTTTGTGACCAACATTGTTTGATGGTTTACCATGTAGTGCCTAATTTTTTGAGTAGCAAATACTACTGCAAGACAAGCACATTCAATGGTATTGTAATTTAGCTCATAACCTACCAAAGTGTAGCTGATATAGTATACTACTCTTTCATGACCCTATCCTAATGATGGTAGTGACAATATCTATTGATTTCTCACTTGGGTTTCCCTAGCTATGCTTATTCAAAGTGGATGATTAAAAGCTTGACCACACTGGCTCCCCTCCACCACACTCACTTCTATGGGTTAGCCAAGCTTCAGTTCCCATGAATCTCCCATGGAAAAAATTTCATCTCTAATGAGAACCACATGGATCTAAGATGACTTCAGAAGTCAGACCTCTTGCACCAGCAAATAAAAGGTTTTTGGTTAACTAAAAATAACTGGCTCGTAGTGAGGGCACCTGTTCAGGTGGCTATGCATGACGCAAGATAAACTTTGTCTGCATAACAAATCTGCACCTATAATCCTAAGTTTTCCATTAGGATTCACATTTATATACCAGTCGAGAGTAGCTTGGCTAAAAGGCTTTGTTGTTGGTTTGATTCGCCTTGGGGTGAGTACTTTTTCCCACCAAGGAAGGCCCAATTTTCTAGAGTCAATAACTATTCATTGTGCACCCAAGATCACACAAGTGCACAAGGGGAGAGGATACTTTAATTATTGAATCAAGTTTTAAAATAACGGATTGTGCGAACGCACCAAACACATAAGATAGTGATTTATTTTAAGCCCAATTGACAATTTTCTAATCTAATCAGATAGTCTGTTTCAAAATGATCTTCAACAAGTGTTCTACAAAAAAATTCATTAGTAGTCTAATATTTTTCTTCGTCAGTTGTACTGCAAGCACTGTTTGTATAGTTGTCTTCTATGCAACCTACAAACACTATGTTAACTCCTCAAGAACATACATTGCAAACTCCAAATTTTTCATAATAAAAACTATAATGAAAAATTCAAATTCAGAATTCGAACACCAGAAATTATAACAGTCAAATGCATCGCACAAGGCCACAAATGTGTCATGGGTTTTACCAGTCAAATGCATTGCAAAACACTACAGATGCATCGTAGTTAGTCAGATGCGTCACTTTATTCGTCATATGTAGCTCACGGGATCAAATGCATCGTTCTATGCATCAAATGCATCAAACTGTACTATACCTACAAAAAAGAAAAAAAAAATCTATGGATTTTTGCAAAGACCATGTCTTCACATCAAGTTCACCAATGTAACACAGTGAAACAAGAGTAGATTAAAGCAATATAATGCAATAAACTCAAATTTAAACTATGTTAACAACAAAGAATAATGGAAAGCTTAAAACATAAATAACAGAAAGATCTCATTGAATATCTACGTAATTCCATGCATAAGCTCGATTCTCCTTCTCCATTTTGTCATTGTATGATAATTGCACTCAAATTTCTAAGTATCCAAGTATAGCCTATGATAGTATGATTCAACAAAACATTGAAGATTCAGATAATTGATTGCTTCGAAAAGTCATAAGATTTTGGGAGGGTAACAATGATGCAGGTCAAGCCAATTTATAGAAAATGGGGTTTTCAAATGATAGGCTTAGATTGAAAGATAGACTGACGATTAAGATTGAAAGATTCAACATGCATTGAGATTAGTGTCACTAATAATGTGAGTGATAAAGCATAAAAGGTGGAAATTAAGATTAAATAATAATTTAATCTTTAGTTGAAAGTGTTCAAAACTTAGAAGAATAATGATCGCATGTAAAGGATAAAAATTGAATAGAGGAAATGGTTTTTTCAAATGCACAAATGGATTAATTAATTAATTAAAGTTATTTAATTAATAAAATTTTGCACATAGAAGAATAAAACTAGATAACTGACTTATTAAGATAGAGAGTCTATTCGTCAGAGATAATCAGCTATTAAATCAGGAGATAACAGGCTGATTTAATTAAATCTCGACTTAAGTGGTAAGTGACTAATTAGATAACTAAGCGATTATCCAATTATAGAAGAATATGCTATGAATAATTCTTTTTATGAATTAAATGATTATTTAATTCAACATTCAAAATTTGGGATTAAATTAAATAAAGATTTATTTAATTAACTAGAGAAAAGGTTAAAGAATAATTAAATAATTAAAAGTGATTATTTAATTATAGTTGAAAATGTGATGAAAGTAAATTAAATATGAATTTATTTAATTTTAGAAAGAGAATAAAGTTAATTAGCGACGTAATTAAATAAATAATATTTATTTACTTAATCAAGATTGAATAAAGGTAATTATGAATTAATTAAATAATTAAAGTTATTTAATTAATAGATTAGAAAGGACTTTAGAAAATAATTAAATAGTTAACATTATTTAACTATGACAATGAAGGTATGAATTATGAAGAAATTGGAGTCGCGTGCCTAGACCAATTTTTAGTGTCTACAATATCATTCAGTTTTAGGTTGTAGATAATGAAATGCAGCTTCATATTTGCCAGAAATTCAATGCAAAAATGCAAGGAAAAGATAAAATACAAAGCCTAGATTGAAATGCAATTGTATGAGATCTAAATGAGATGCAAAATGATTGATTTGTTTTTGTAATTTTTAGATTTTGAAAGATGCAACACAATGCAAATCTAAACCCTGGATGAAATGCAAGATTGTAATGGAAAACAAAAGATCCTAATTCAATGCAAATGAATTGCTAGCACAAGATCCAATTAAAGTTCAATGAGAGTCTCCAAAAATTAGAAAATCGCAATGTTGAATATGTTGGGTTCACTAAAATGATGAATGGTGAAATAGGGTACACCACTATGATGAATGATCACAATGATATGCCACTAGGTTTTCACCATTTATCACTTAATAATGAGGGCTAAAAGATGCTAAAAACAATCAGAAATGCTACCTAATTATTATAGCAACTATGAGGAATAATTTGAGAGTATAAAAAGGAGTGCACCTGGCCAAAAACTTGTTATTTTTAAGCTATAGAGGACTCATTCGCCTTTAGTGGAGAATGGGTCCTTTCAGGGTTTCAGAAAATTGATTCCAGGATCTTGTACCTTGATGTCTTCACTCTTGAAATCCCCGTTATCAAGTTTTGGAAGCATGTATTTAATTATGTAGAGCTCTTTATGTGATCTTGTACTTTGAATGACAACTTCAGTAACTTTTCAACTTTGACAACTTTGCTCCAAATCTTGCTCAACTTAGTCTTCAACCTATAAATCTACAATCACACACTCAAGGGAAGCAGACTTGTTGATTTGTTAGTGAATGGGGGTTTTCCTCAATCAAACCCCTTGTATTTAATTAAACTAAATGATGAAATGAAGGAAATGAAGTATGAAACATGAAATATTTAATGTAAATGATGTCACCTTGGATGTTGTCTTGTGAATCAAATCTGCAAACAATCATGGATTGGCCATGAAGGATGTAGATCTAGGATCCTTGAAAATGATGTGAACAATAATTGCAAGTAGATCTTCAATGCTACATGAATAATCTTGGCTCAACAACATGAATGGATGCTTCAAACCCTTGACATGATCAATTGATCTTGAATTGCTACAATAAACCCTAGAAATCTACCTTGAAATGCCTTATGAATGCTCTTGTAGACTTGAATTTTCTATAATGTGTGAATGCTTGAAAGTCTCGGATTGCTTCATAAACTTGCTAGGAGAAACAATGTGAATTAACCCCTTATTTATACTAAATGAGGAGATTAACCCCAAAATTCAAAGAATTAAGGTTGACCTCAGATATGGATCTTAAAATTATTAAATTCCTGCCAGAATGAAAAATTCGAATTGAGGGGTCTCATTAAGGGAGGGCTCATTAGCCACCAAAGGTGAATGGGTCTTAGCTAAGTTTCCAGGAACAAGCTTCAGGGAGCTAAAAGAAAGCCAAAACCCATTCCAAATCAACTGGAAAAAGGGGGTCCTATTAAGGGAGAACCCATTTGCCATCAAGGGCGAATGGGTCCTAGCTCAACTTACCAGGACATATTTTTTCCCAATGAAATAATTTGTTATTTAAATCATGATATCTTCGAGAGGTGTCAAAATGAATGCCTGAATTTGAATTAAAGGGGGTTAATTACTCCAATTACCCACAATTAATTAATGACCACCTAGATAAATGTGAAAGTGCCTTTTAACACTTTACAACACTTAAATAAGGCATTAAATTTAAATACATTTTATTAAAAATGGGCCCATTAGGCTTAATTAAGAAAACATGTCCTAGAAAAGTGTAAAAGTGTGTTACAAAACTTTACAAAATCCTTGCAAAGGATCATTTAAGGCATGTTCCAGTCAAATAAAGGTCCTAGAATAGTGTGAATGTTTACAAGACATTACAACACTAATCCAAGACATCAATAATTTAATTTTAATGTGACCAAGTAAGGGAAAAGGCTTACTTTTTCCATTACTACAAGTACATGTATTGTATTCATGCTGACATCAAGGTACTCTCATGAGATGGTTGAATGACTATTCGTATTATAAATACATATTATAATTTATACACACGATACACTACCATTAGAGGAATACTATTTCATCTTCCTTTAAGCTAGTTGTCATATCATTTTTTCCTTTGGAATCTAGTGTTGAAGGTTTTAATCCACTCTCAACTAGATCTTCTAAATTTGGTGGATTAAATGGTTGGTATCCTTAGCCTACACTAATATTTTCTATAGATTATTCTATACTTTTATTTTATTTTCTTATTTCCCATCTAGGCATTTTTTGCATTTATTTTCTATATCTATTTTCTTCAAAAATATGTGTTTTCATATTAGATGAGTGAGGTCATGACACATTAATTCCCCCACTCCCCTATTATATTTATCAACCATTAACTAAAATGAAGCAAAGACATGTCCTAATAAATTTACCTTCAATTCTTCCTTTTTTATACTATATCATAATGATTCAACATTCACATACTATTCTCTACAATGTTTCCATATTGGGACTTGTGCACATGAAATATTTAACCATCGACATTAAAGTAGTCTTCCAAGGATCTAGAAAATTGTCTTAATGATTTAATTACTTTCTCTCACTTATCTTCCAACAGACTATATTGGGTATTATTTCACCTTCCCTATTGAAGGTTTTAGTTAACATATCATATGAAAGCCCGTCAGAGTGAAATAAATCACATCCTTCTCAAAATAACCTAGAAATGTAAGTCAAGGTGGAAAGAGTTACTTTAATTTTTCATATAGTGAGATTCATCAAATATTAGACGAAATACTCAAATATATCATCATTATATTGTTCAAAATTCTATAAGAATCCCATTATCTCCTACACTCTATAGCCATTATATTGACAAACTCGAAGAACGGTTCAATGTAAAAGGTGGGGATGGTTTTCTTCTAGATGAATATGTTGTTAGTATTCTATAGTACAATGGTGATCTTATATTTATTGCTAGGTCTAATCAAGCATTACAAGAGTACTCATTTTCCCTTAAGAACTTTTACAAAGAAGTAGGTAAGCAAGTTAAGACTTGCAAGACTAAGATCATGATATTCTCCAATGGAAAGAAAAATAATTAATTTGACATATTTTGAAGGAAGTATTATAGAGTAACTAATAAAGTATGAAAACCTTGGAATTGACTTCAACAACAAGCTTAATTGGGAGGAGGGTGAAGAGAATTTTTTTTCCTTCAAAATAGATGCAAAGAGCTAGAGTTATGGGATTGGAAAACCATCAAATTCTATTTGTGCTATTAGTAATTTGGTGGTGCTTTATGCATGTGAAATATGGGCTAACACTTCGAACACCAAATGGATGCAGATAGAGAGAACCAGAAAATGCATGAACATAGATAAACTCAAATTAAAGCATGAATTTCCTATGAGATTCTTCTAGTTGAAACAAGTGTAGATAATATTGAAGCAATTGTTATCGTGTATCTTCTAAGATATCTAAAACAATTGAGTAGATGGAAGAAAATTGTTTATCTAATTTATTTTAAGATATATTAAGCAAAAGAAAGATATCATGGATGAAGAAAAAATATAGGTACATGAACAAGTGATGTATATTTACTTGGTTTCTTTCCCTAATAATGGTAAATAATTAAGTATTTGTTGTAGATAATTTTTAATGGTCTATGTGGAAAAATACATTAGGGAGAAAGAAAAGTATTACCTCAAGAAATTTAGCCCCACTTCATACTATTAACAAATGGCCTATTTAGAGGCCAATATCCCTTGGAGATAATAGATGGTGTGAACCATAAATTTTAGAGGAATAACTATATTTAAATTGTATATATTAATATTAAAGTGGGTGGGAGAAAGTTAAATTAATTTAGTTTAACAATAAGATTAATTATTTATTTTAGATTAGGTGAAAATTGTGTGTACAAGTAGCTAGGGATATTTTTTTTGTGTAGAGGAAATACTTGGAGATTCCTTGATAACAAGTAACCCCCTTTGCCTATGAATAATGAGAATAAATGCCAAGAAAGTATGTAAATGCTATGATGACTATCATGCTAGTGCAAGTTTTATAATACACACTTTGATGCTACAAGAATATAAACTGGTCAAATAATCATATGAGTTAATAATGAGCTCTAGAATTATGTTTCAAATACAAAAACCTAGATGCTCACTTTTAAATATTTTGACACATAAGACAATAAATAATAGTCATTTTTAAAAAAAGAGTCAATCAAAAAGTAAAAAATATAAAATATTAATTAGGGTAACTAGATTATGAGTACAAATCTTTCTAAAGAATAGAATTATGTTCACTAAAAAATTTAGAATATAATAATTATAAAAAAATTGATCTACACAAATAAAAAGTTTGAAAAAATCAATTAAATAATAAAATTATGATCAATTTAAATAAATCAAAAAAATTGGTAAAAAATTATGTGAAAACTTTTTAATTAACATTTAGCATCAAATTTCATGATCTATCACAAAATTAAAAATAAAATAAAAAATATTACATATTTATCAACCAAAAATCCTTAAATTGAGACTTTAACAATATCATATCTTTAAATTTAAATACTAAACCATAATAAGTAAATATTTCAATGTTGATTGAGAGGCGGTTGGATGGGGATAATTGGCAGTTAGCCCTAGTTATTTGTCAGATTCTTAGTTTGAGTAGTTATTTGTAGATTCTTAGTTTGAGCAGGTCTTTTTCTTTTTCCCATATTCCTCGGGAGTGGAATGGTGTGGCGGATTGCTTGGCTAAATGGGCGGACGATCGAAAGGTTGGAATATTGTTGACAAGAGTTCTTTGCCTTTGGATCTTTCCTATATGTTAAATCAATTAATTGATAAGGATAAGGTTGGTTGGTGGTTGATTTTGATTTGGGCGTGTTGCCCTTCTGCTTTATATTTCTTCTTTGATATTAATAAATTTTTACCATTTTTTCCAAAAAAAAAATCATATCTTTAAATTTAAATATTAAAACACAATAACTTATTATTGACCAAAAATTATAGACTTCAACAATATCATATTTTAAAATGTAAGTATTAAAACACATTAAGGATTCGTTAATAACTAGACAATTCGTTAATAACAAGGCAATTCTATTTTTATTTAATAGATTCGTTAATAACTAAGCAATTCGTTAATAACTAGGCAATTCATTTTTATTTATAATCTTCAAGATAGTTCGGCGTGAGGTGTTCAATAATTGGGACGGCTGAAGGAAGATTTTCTCTACTCTTTTATAAGTCATTGTGGACCCCATACGTTTTTCACATTGTAAAGTCGGTGAAGAAAAAACAAAAACAAATCTTATCCAATAAATTATCTGCTCGCTTCTTCTCTTCAAGTAGGAAGTTCTATTCCGTCTACTCTGTATTACACCACTACCATTGGCATATCGGTATTACGCCAGCTTTATCTATTTTTTTGCTTCTGTGTGTCCCAATTTATAGCAAAGCTTCAGCCTTTGCCTATGTAGCATTTCAAACACCAAGCCACTTTTATCACCATTCCTCTTTGTTTGAATCTTTATCTAATGGCAACCTCTTCTAACACTGCTGGGCAACCCAAGTATGGCCCTCGAAATGCTTTTGATGGTCTAAGAGTTTCCCTACCTGCTCCTTTGTGTCCGGCCAACAAGTGTATCCCATACTAAGTGCTTTTGATGGCCTCAGAATCACCCCATCTACTCCTGCTTCTGGTTCTGCCGCATCCTCTTCCGGAATGAAACATCTGCCCTACGATGTATTCTTAAATCATCATGGAGGAGATACTAAACACACAGTGGCCAACAGTATCTACACTTCGTTACATGCTACAGCACTCAGAGTCTTTTTAGACAAAAATGAGTTGGAGCTTGGGGATTTCTTTCCTAGAGCTTTAGAAGAAGCAATGCGTAGTGCTTCACTTCACATAGCCATTCTTTCTGAGCATTACGCAGAATACCCCTGGTGTTTGGCCGAGCTGGCATTTATGGTAAAAACTGGCACCAAAATTATCCCCGTTTTCTATCATGTTGAGCCGTCTACTTTAAGATGAGCGATTCAAGGAAAAGGAATCTATGCAGATGCTTTCTCTAAGTATGAAATGAAGAGCAGGTACACCTCATATACTCTTTCTCCGATAGTTTCCTCCTCAAATTTCTCAATTTTATTCTATTTTTTGCCCCTCTTTTTGTTGGTCATATAAATTAGAGTTGAGTTAAATTTGTTCTGTTGCCACCTTCTTTTCAGCAATATTGTGAGTCATGTGATGAAACAGGGACTGCAAAACCTTTCATTTTGGATTGGCGAGATCACTAATAGGTAAAATATTGTTATTCATATTAATTAGAGTCGTGTTAAATGTAAAAATTGCCTTCTTATTTAACTTTTCAAATCTTCATTAGCATGCATTTTGACTCTTTTTAGTCCAAATGTTTTTAATGGTGCTCGACTTCTTTAGTGGCAAACATGAAAAGAAGAGAAGATACAGCTCAGAACAGCTTCAACAGTGGAAATGGGCACTCCATGAAGCCTCCTTTTTCACTGGCGACATCATTAATAATCAGGAGTAAGTACGAAATAATATTCCTCCTGCAGTTAGCTTATCAAAATTTCCTTTCTGTTTTGGGGTTTTTTCTTGTCCTTGTTTGTTATATGTATCGGTGTTCCGTTAATTCTTTCTTCATTTTGGTTTGTCGGATAAAACTGTATTGGTTTTAAACTAGAGAAAAACAGAGACATGGGTAAAAAGCTAACGAAAACCCCAGTAAAAGAGAATCATCTCCAACGAAAAATGACACTTTGCCCCCAAAGAATTAAAAAACAAGTTGGTAAAAGAGACAAAGCTGTGATGTTTTATCAACGTAGTTTTTGGGTCAAAACTGACGAATTTTATTGGTGTTCTAGCACTGCTTAATAGTGCACTAATCTTACTGTGCTTAATGAACTATTCATTATAGAATCTCTTCAGCACTTTATTCTTCTCCATTCCTTACCTGCACTTTTCGCACACAAATATTATGCACTCATTCTTTGCTACACAGTTTGCTCGCTATTTTCTTCTTTATTAATGTGTAATTCAACTCTGTCTTCTCTGGATCATGCCATTACCATCAGCCTTTTTTCATTCAAACATCTTGCATTTTGTCTGCTTTCGTTGTTTCTGTCCATCTCTATTTCCAGAAGAGCAGCAGCCTTAGCCTGTGAAGCATTTCAAACATCAAGTCGAACTATGGATGACGGAATATACCACTAGCATGAAAGAAAAAAGATATCACAGTATAAAACTAATTTTCTAAATAAAAAACTGCGTTAATGTAGAAGCTTGCATGTGCAACCTCTGAGCAGAACTATGCCAACCCCGTGGAGAAAGCCCACTATGATCAACAATTAAAAAATCAACCCAACACAATGCAGAATCCCCTGAAAAGACGAGGAAAACATACATAAAACATCTTATTCTACCTCTTGTGCACTGCAGACGAAAGTGGTATGTCTGTTGGTCGGTCCTTCTATGGGCTTATAAGGGCTGAGAATGGAAATCCAAATTGAAAACTTTCCTTTATTTATCTTTTGCCTTCTTTCAAATCTGCATGCCCTATAATGTAATCTGTATTCATAAATCATTATATCAAACACAGCCCGGCCAGTAGTATCTGCAATTCTTGTTGGAATTATAATCTTGAGCAGCCAACGACAGGTGCATTAAATGCACTGTCATTTGAAATCAATTTGGATCTCTTTCCCTCTGCCGTGCTTGACTTTCTTGCTGTCTAGTAAGTACTTTCTAGCAGCAATTTATTTTGTTAGGTGAGTTCAAATTGAGTGCCAGTTTTTTTGTGTATTGGCTGAAAAGCCAAAAGTAAGAATTAATTGCATATTATTTTGTGCAAGAGACAGATAGTAGTTTTCTGAGACAGAACAGAAGGGAATGTTCAGCAGAACACAAAGAAAAGAAGGAATATTCAGGAGCAACTGAATAGTGAAGTTCAGGAGCATCTGCCGCAGCAGAAGAAAGTCAGTAAGTCTTGCACCCGTGCGCCGGAAGTTATCCCACATGGAGCAGCTATGTGTACAGAGCTTTAGCTCTGAATATTTTATATATAAACAGTTTTTATTACTGTAATCTTTTTTTTCTCAGTGAAATAGAATGTTGCAAATATTTATGTCTCCATTTATGTCTGTCTCCTTCCTTCCATACACTTCCGTTGTGCATGTTTTCATTCTTTGCCTGGCACAAGAAGTTTTTTGAGTTTTTCTTATCAGAGCCCATAGGTTTACTAGGCAGTCAGTTTTTTTTTTTAAAGCCATAGCTTTGTCCTAGGCGTGCAGAAACAGAATCTTGGTTTCTGGGTATTTGTGAAAGCCTTAGATCTTATCTGGGTAGTTTTAGTTTTTCCCCATTTTAGCAAAATGGCTGGAGGAGACAATAGGAGTTGGCAGCAGCCACCTATTTTTTATGGTAGAAATTATGATGTTTGGGCAAAGAAAATGAAAACCATTTTTATTGCAAATGATTTATGGGAACTTGTTGTAAATGGGTTCACAGATGTGACTGACCCGACTGCATTTACAGCTGTGAGCAATGCTCAAAAGAACCAGTTGAAGGAGACACGAAAGAATGATGCAAAAGCCCTCAGTCTGATTGAGGCAGCCTTGACAGAAGCTATTTTTCCCTGAATAGCAGTAGCTAGTTATGCAAAAGAAGCATGGGAAACACTTCAAACCACCTGCAAAGGATCTGAGAAAGTTAGATCAGTCAAACTCCAGCTGCAACGAAAAGAGTTTGAGACTATGCAGATGAAGGACAGCGAATCTATTATAGATTTTCACACAAGGGCAGCCACTTTGATTAACCAGTTGAGGATAAGTGGTGAAACCTTGGAAGAACAGAAGATTGTGGAGAAGATATTGAGAAGCCTTCACACAAAGTTTGATCCAGTGGTGATTGCCATTGAAGAGGCAAAAGATCTCACAACTTTGTCAGTTGATGAGCTAATGGGCTCTCTGCAAACCCATGAGTAGCGCCTAAATAGGTCTGCAACTTCCTCCCAAGAGCAAGTTTTCAATGCTCAGTTGAATGCAAGAGGAAGGGGGAGAGGTAGAAAAGGTTCCAGACGTGGTAGAGGAAACTCTAGATGTGAAAATGATGGTGATGAAAGCTCAGCCCGAGCAAGCAGTCATGAGGGGCAACCAACTCCCAAGGAGGAAAGAAGAACAGCAGTTCTTATCAGAAAAAGGATAAAAGAAACATGCAATGCTACAACTGTCAAAGGTATGGTCACTATGCAAGTGATTGCAGGCAAAAACGTGACCAAGGGAGTCAGAATGCACATGTTGCTGACTCAAATGTAGTTGGAAATGAAAGATAGTCACAAGTATTTATTGCTTGTAACCTTGCAGAACAGAGCAGCGCTGAAATTTGGTACTTAGACAGCGGTTGCAGCAACCACATGAGTGGTAACAAAGACTTGTTTGCCTCCATTGATAGCAGCGTGAAGTCTAAAATAAAAATGGGAAACAATGAGATGGTTTCAGTCATGGGCAAAGGAATTGTATGCCTACAAACCAAGCATGGTGATGAAAGACAAATATATGATGTCTTCTATGCCCCAGGATTGAAACATAACATCTTGAGCATTGGACAGATGGTCCAAAATGGGTATAGAGTGTTGATGGAGAAAGGGGAATGCATTATCTATAATAAAGATGGAAGCAAAAGAGTTATGGCAGCGGTTTAAATGACACAGAATCGAATGTTTCCTCTCAAGATGCAAATCTCAGCATAGTCAAAAGGCCTGCAACAATCAGCTTTCAAAGCAGCCATTCAAGATATCTCCAAGCTATGGCACCTCAGGTAATGGACACTTAGGTTACTCTGGTTTGAGTCTTTTGTCCAAGAAAAATATGATAGATGGTTTGCCAAAAATCATAGAGCCTAATGTTAGATGTGAAGCTTGCATTTTGGGCAAGCAACATAGGCAGTCTTTTAATTCAGGCAACTCTACAAGGGCTAGAGCACCATTGGAGTTGGTGCATACTAACTTGGTAGGCCCTATGCAAAATCTGTCTTTTGGTAAAAGCAGATTTTTTATGACCTTTATAGATGATTACAGCTGTAGGACATGGGTCTATTTTTTGCAGCATAAGTCTGAAGCATTTGATAAGTTTTTGTTATTTAAGGCCCAGGCTGAAAAGGAGAGTGGACACTTTATTAAGGTCCTAAGGTCAGATCATGGAGGAGAGTATACCTCCAATCAATTTGTAAATTTCTGTAGGAAAAATGGCATCAAGAAGGAACTCACAACCAGTTATACTCCGCAGCAAAATGGAGTGGCTGAAAGAAAAAACAGGACCATTGTGGAGATGGCAAGGAGCATGATGAAAGCAAAGGGACTCCCTATTGAATATTGGGGAGAGGCTGTAGCAACAGCTGTTTATCTGATAAATAGAAGTCCAACAAAGGTAGTCCGTGATAAAATCCCTCAAGAGGTATGGAAAAAACAAAAATGGTCAGTTGAGCATTTGAAAGTGTTTGGGTGTGTAGCCTATGTACACGTGCCTAAAGAAAATAGGCATAAATTGGATGACAAGGGTGAAAAGTGTATTTTCACGGGCTACTGTACAGAGTCCAAAGCCTATCAGCTATATGATCCGGTCACCAAGAAGATAATCATCAGTAGGGACGTGGAGTTCCTAGAAAATGAGTCGTAGAATGGAAAAGTTGACAGCAATACTGATATTTCTATCTCCATACCCCTTAAGGATGAAGAAGCTGCAGAGCACAGATGCGCTGGAAACCTACAGGAAGCTGACAGTTCAGAAAATAGCAGCAGTAGCTCCAAAAATTCTCAGCAGAGAAGATGCTCCAGAAACTTCCAGCAGGGAAGATGCTCTAGAAACTTTCAACAGGAAAGATGCTTCAGAAATCTCCAGCAAGGAAGATGCGTCGGAAACTTTCAATAGGAAAGTTGTTCCGGAAACCTACAGCAGCAGACTTCTTCATCAGGCCAGCAGCCAAGCAGCTCCAGAAATTCAAACCCCACTCTCGCCTCCCTAGTGCCAAGAAAGACTAAGAGTTTAAGGGAGATCTACCAAGGTGAAAGGTATGATGAAGCTTTTAATGAGAGTGTAAATTTCGTATTATTTTCTCATAGTGATCCTATTTATTTTGAGGAGGCTGTAAAAGAACAGAAATGGTGTGAAGCCATGGATGAGGAGATAGATGCAATAGAAAGAAATAAGACATGGGAGCTCACTGATTTACCCAAAGGGAAATCAGTTATTAGTGTCAAATGGGTCTACAAGACCAAATGTAATGCCGAAGGAAGAATAGAAAGGCATAAGGCAAGATTAGTTGTCAAGGGGTAGAAACAGCAATTTGGGAAGATTATGATGAGACTTTTTCCCCTGTTGCAAGGATGGAGACCGTGCGGGCAGTCATTGCAATTGCAGCCCAGCACATGTGGAAGGTTTATCAAATGGATGTGAAGTCTGTCTTTCTCAATGGAGTCTTAAAAGAAGAGGTATATGTGGAGCAGCCTTTTGGATATGAAGTTCTAGGTAAAGAACACAAGGTATATAGGCTGAAGAAAGCTCTTTATGGGCTGAAACAAGCTCCACAGGCATGGTACAGCAGGATTGACTCATACTTGATGAGCAATGGCTTTAGCAAAAGCGATGGTGAGCCCACTCTTTACATCAAGGCAGCAAATGGTAAGGTTTTAATTGTTGTCTTGTATGTAGATGATTTAGTATTTACTGGGGATGATGATTTCCTCATTGCTGATTTTAAAAATGTCATGAAAAGAGAGTTTGAAATGACAGATTTAGGACTCTTAAGATATTTTCTAGGCATAGAGGTCCAACAATTGGATAATGGCATCTTTATTTCACAATCAAGTTATGCCAAACAAATCTTGGAAAGATTTAGGATGTTGGACAGCAAAGCAGCCCCAACCCCAACAGCTACAGGTCTGAAGTTGAGTAAAGAGGACAGCAGCAATAATGTTAACCCAACTCTCTATAAGAGCATGGTTGGAAGCCTCATGTACTTGACAGCTACAAGACCAGATTTAATGTATGCAGTAAGCTTGATTTCTAGGTTCATGGAGCAACCTAAGGACACACACTGGCAAGAAGGTAAAAGGATTCTCAGGTATGTCAATGGCACAAAAAATTATGGCATAATGTATACTGCCTTTAATGAGTTTCAGTTGGTTGGGTACACTGACAGTGATTGGGCAGGAAATGTTGATGATAGGAAGAGCACATCCGGGAATGTTTTTCACTTGGGTTCAGGAGCAGTTTCTTGGGCTTCCAAGAAATAACCGATTGTTGCTTTATCCACAGCAGAAGCAGAATACATAGCAGCGAATGCAGCAGCATGCCAAGCTGTGTGGCTAAGAAGGATCTTAGCAGATTTGAGAGAAGAACAAGAGGATGGAACAGTAATTTTCTGTGACAATGTTTCATCAATTGCCTTGACCAAAAATCATGTGTTTCATGGAAGAAGCAAACATATTGAAATTAGGTATCATTTTATCAGAGAATTGGTTGAGAATAATGAAATTAAAATGGCATTTTGCAAGTTAGAGTAGCAGCTATCAGATATTTTTACAAAGGCTTTGTCAAAAGAACTTTTTGAGCGCCTAAGATATAGGCTAGGTGTGCAGGAATGCGCCAGAACTTCAGTTTTGGAAAACACAAAGAAGCGCAGGTGCGCCGAAACTTCGGCAGACAGTTCCAAAATGCAGATCAAAGGAAAACAGGTTTGCACCGAAAACTTTGTGCCGGTGCTCCGAAACTTTTATAGCGATGCGCCAGAAGTTTCGCACTGTTGAAGAGCAGGAACTTTTGCACCGGAAACTTTGCTCCGGAAATATTATGCCGGAAGTTTCGCAGAGTGTTGAAGAGCAGGAACTTTTGCGCCGGAAACTTTGCTCCGGAAGTTGCTCCAGAAATATTGCACCGAAAGTTTCGCATAGTGTTGAAGAGCAGGGACTCTTGCGCTGGAAACTTTGCTCTGGAAATTGCTCCGGAAGCATTGCGCTAGAAGTTTCCAAATAATGATGAAGAGCAAAAAGACTCAAGATTAAGGGGGAGTGTTGGAATTATAATCTTGAGCAGCCAACGACAGGTGCATTAAATGCACTATCATTTGAAATCAATTTGGATCTCTTTCCCCCTGCCGTGCTTGACTTTCTTGCTGTCCAGTAAGTACTTTCTGGCAGCAATTTATTTTGTTAGGTGAGTTCAAATTGAGCGCCAATTTTTTTGTGTATTGGCTAAAAAGCCAAAAGTAAGAATTAATTGCATATTATTTTGTGCAAGAGACAGATAGTAGTTTTCTAAGACAGAACAGAAGGGAATGTTCAGCAGAACACAGAGAAAAGAATGAATGTTCAAGAGCAACTGAACAGTGAAGTTCAGGAGCATCTGCCGCAGCAGAAGAAAGTCAGTAAGCCTTGCACCCGTGCGCCAGAAGCTATCCCACACGGAGCAGCTATGTGTACAGAGCTTTAGCTCTGAATATTTTATATGTAAACAGTTTTTATTACTATAATCTTTTTTTTCTCAGTGAAATGGAATGTTGCAAATATTTATGTCTCCATTTATGTCTGTCTCCTTCCTTCCATACACTTCTGTTGTGCATGTTTTCATTCTTTGCCTGGCACAAGAAGTTTTTTGAGTTTTTCTGACAATTCCCTAGATGCCACAGGAGTACGAGTGTTTTTAACAGAAGATGAGCTATCAATTCATACAGCCATCGCTAGTGCTTCAATTCATATCTCCATTTTTTCAAAGCATTATGCACAATAAGAATCCCTATAAAAATTGGCACAAGTATCCCTGTCTTTTGTGAAGGGTCAGATTAAAAGCATGCTCGCCGCATAATCTTTTTAGATCTTCTCTAGCATGCATTTCAGTTCATTTTATTCTTAATTTGTTCCATTTATTGATTAGTGTTTCACGTGTTCAGAGATGAGCAGAGGGTGGTGAAGAATGTGGTGAATCGTGTTATGAAAGAAGTGAACAAGTTACCATTTGAGGTTGCCAAGCATCCGGTGGGTGTAGACGAAGCTGTGAAAAACTTTTACACAGTTGCACTTCAATCTAGTAGCTCGATACAAATTGTAGGAATATGGGGCATGGGTGGCTCCGGCAAAACCACCCTTGCAAAGAAAATATTTAACAACAGACGCTTGGCCATGGATAGGTCAAGTTTTCTCTTCAATCTTTGAGATGCTGCAGGGAAAGGGCTTCTAGTTGAGAAACAGAAAAGGCTTCTAGAGGACCTTCATGTCAAAAGTGTATCCTTTGACAATGTAGATTCAGGCAAAAGGATTCTCGAAAGTTGTTTGAGATGTGTGTTCGTGCTTATCATTTTAGATGACGTGGACCATACAAACCAACTCGATGCTCTTTTACCAGCAAGGGAGAGGCTTGGACATAGAAGTTTGATTGTTGTTACCACACATGAGTTGGATGTTCTGAAAGTGTGGGGTATCTCTGCCATTTATCAAATGAAACCTCTCAATGCCACTCATGCCAAGCAGCTCTTTTGTTGGCACGCATTGTTACAACCCTATCCATTGAGGGGATTCGAGGATCTCGTTGAGAAGTTCTTAAATGCTTGCAGTTGTCTACCTTTGTCACTCAAGGTCTTAGGAGCACAGCTATATGACAATTTTTGCAAAGATTATTGGCAGTCTCTATTACATAAACTATCTAGAATATTACCGGATGACATCAAATTGAGGCTCAAAGTCAGTTATGATGCTCTTGACGATGAAGAGAAAGAGATGTTCTTGGATATAGCATGTTTCTTCATTGGACAGAGGAGAAGTGTGGCCATTGCAGTATGGGAGGAATCGGGGTGGAGTGGTCTGCATGGTTAGCAAAGGCTTTTCAATAAGTGTCTTGTAGAGGTGGAGGATGGTGGTAGAATAAGAATGCATGATCACTTGAGAGATTTGGGAAGAGAAGTTGCAAACCGACAGTCACCCTATCGACTTTGGTCTCAACATCAGTCTATCCAGATTCACTCTCAACAGGTAAAGCATGGCTTTATTAATTAGGAACCAGCTCTTCCTTGAATCTGCCCTCTAACCAGTTCTATTGCTTTAAAATGTTTCTTATGTTTACTTTTGACTATTCAGGAAGCAACACGAATCTGAGGATTGGCAAACACAATCGGTGACAATTGTTTCCCCCGACAAGGGAATATCGTAGTACAGACAAGCCTAGGAGAGCGTGATCTCGCGCTTTGCTCCCTTGGATTGAAGATTTTTGTTGGTAACGGAGATTGTATTAATCAGGAACACAGCCAAATATCAAGAGAACTGGTCTGGCTTCAATGTCATGAATTTGTGCACAAAAACCTTCCGCTGTGGATTTTATCGAAAAATTTAAAAATTTTGGAACTTTCAAGAGCTCGGAGCTTAGAAGGTTTGTGGGAATGTGATGCGGATGTGAGTATCTTTCTTTATGGTTATAAAATATATTTGTCGTAAATATTTTTTTGATTTATCCGTGTTAATTGTATCGAAAATTGGTCACAGGCTCCTATGCAGCTTAGAGAATTGGTTATTCAGAGTTGCACCAGTTTGCGGGAATTTCCAAGGTCAATAGGACATCTCAAGAATTTGAAAAAGATATTAATAACTTACCATGATTTCAAGCGCTATACATTGAGCACCCTCCCATAAGAATTTTGTCATCTCCAATCGCTGGAGCACCTGGAGATACAAGGGTGTAGAAATTTGTCATTCCTATCGAGTAATTTCGGCGAGTTGACAAATCTGCAACACCTGAATTTGAATGGTTGCACTGCATTGAAGATGTTACCAGATTCTTTTAAGAATCTGACACTCCTGGAACATCTTAATTTAGAGGGTTGCGAAGAGCTCATCATCAAGTCAGAGTTACATGTTCTAGAAAACATGACAAAGCTCAGGTATTTGAATTTTACCGGGTGCAGGAAATTGGAAGAGTTGCGCCTCCCAGAAGTGGCTTCCTTAACAGAGCTCTACTTAGAAGGAACCAGGTTGAAGGAACTGCCAGCTAACATCTTTCAGCTAACCAAGTTAACCGAGTTGGTGATAGGGAGTGAGTTCTTGCAAACCTTGCCAAGCTCTCTTGGAAATTTGTCCTCTTTAGCTACACTTAAAATCCAAGGGTGTAATAAGTTGGAAGCTTTGTCGGATTCTCTCAAGCATCTTAATTGCTTAAGAGTGTTATATATAGCGTGCTCAGTAGTGAAGTGTTTACCAAAATCATTTATCCATCTTCAAAGTCTGGATATACGCAGTACCCCAATCAACGAGTTGAGTTTTGGGTTAGGGTGCATGCTTAAGACGATATATCTAGAGGGCACGAAAGTGTCCAAGATTTCAATTAGTGGATATATGTGTCCCTTCCTTGAGACTCTTGATCTTTTCTCTAATAAGGATTTAAGGGAGTTGGAAAACCTGCCAGCAACATTGAAGACCATAAATGTTTCTTTATGTGATGTCCTGAAGGACATCAGAGGTGTGCGTGGCTTGAAAAACCTTCAGAAGCTGGAGATAATGTACTGTCCAGAGTTAGATGGGCTTCCATGTTTTGCAGAATTAGTGTCTTTAGAAATTTTCACATTGGAAGGTAGCAGCAAGGTGAGAAATATAGCTGGTCTACAAGAGTTGAGATCATTGCGGGCGCTGAGAATAGAGTTAGAGGAGCTTCCAAATCTTGCAGAGTTTACATCTCTAAGAACATTCGGATTGCAAAAGTGCAAAAGCATGGAGCTGATAGAAAGTTTAAAATGTTTGAAATCACTGGAGGAGCTCGCCATAAGTGACTGCCCAGAATTGGAGGTGCTTCCAAGACTTTCACAAATCACTTATCTAAAAGATATTCTATTGGAAAAATGCCACAAATTGGAGAAGATAGAAAGTTTACAAGGTCTGAGATCACTGGAGACCCTGAACATTAGTGACTGTCCAGAATTAAACAGGCTTCCAAGTGTTGAAGAATTAACTTCTCTTAAAGAATTTGATTTGAGAAGGTGCCACAAATTAGAGATGGTGGAAGGTTTTGAAAGTTTAAGATCACTGGTGAAATTGGAAGTACATTCCTGCTGGAATTTGCGGTGTATGGTCAAGCTGGAGCATTGCGAGAGATTGGAGAGGGTAGTAGTCGTAACAAACGAGAGATCAAATGTTGAACGATTTATCAATAACATATAGGTAATAGTAAATAGTTGAAATAGATATATGAAAGTCTATTTATTATTATTGAGTCATTTGATTTTATGCTGCCTGTGCTTTTTGTAAACACTGCAGAAATGGCCATGTGATAATATCCACGAGGGATGTGAGCTCGCTGAAAAAATGCTTTCAACTGCCAAATGTCTCTGTTCTTGACTACTCTGAAGTGGTCGAAAGGGAATCAATTGCAACCATAGAATTGAGGAGGCTGGAGAGTTCCGCCAATGCCAATGCCATTTTGAAATGTATTAGCATAGATTGCGTCTATCCCTATTTAGACATCCATATATCTGGGAATAAGGCATATTTTCATACCGAATTGGTTAAAGGAAAATGGGTATGGATGGGTGAGTTCAGAAAAGGTTCCCGTTGGTTTGAGTCAAAGCGAGAGCGTATTTGGGGATATAGCGATAGTGAAAACCATTGCAGGGTGATTGTAAATGTGGAAGAGGCGTGGTTAGTGATGGGCGAAGAGAGCAGCATAGTAAAGCTTTTTCTAGCTGCTTATTAAAGAAGGGAATGAGTGTTTGAATTAGTCTTTTTCATTTAAATAAGGTATTGTAAAAATTTTAATAAAAAATAGTATTATTTAAATTTTTGTTTTGTTATAATTATATATGTTTTATCATAAGTGATAGATTTAAAAAGTTAAAGATGTTTAAATAAGATAGATTTCAACAAATATTAACATTTATAGAAGGACAATGAAGTGAAGGTGAGTGAAAAAGGGGAATTTTGGTGATACATATGTCATGTATTGAGTGTTGAATTAATTGTCTTTATATAAATGATAATTATAATTTTTTTATTTTAAAAGTTTGAAATTTTATTTTGTTTGTGTATGGTTCTCTACATTTAATAGAAATAAATGGCTTTCAAGAGTATCTATATTTGGATAGAGTGACTTTCTAATTCTTTTTTGTTGAAATTACATAGATATGGAATATGAATATTGTAAAAGTAATATAGGTGGACTTACACTATACAAAATGTGAGTGTTCTACGAGGAAATGACACGAAGATACATATTAGAAAGAAGTTATAAATCTTATTATAGAAAATAATTTTGATTAGCTTACAAATTATAATAGTTTTTAATAATTAATGTATAGAAAATTGAAAATAATTATTTATACTGTTGAATTTTGTGTAATTTAATATTAATGCATCACAAAAATAATTGTTATTATATTATAATTATTTAAACAAAAATCAAATTCTAAAGAACTTATAAAAAGTAAAACATATAAGCAAGAAATTTAGCAAAAAACATATATATAAGATTGAAAGAAAAAAAAAAATTAATGTTCTTGATTTTCACCATCCAGTTATATCCTAAGTAGAGTCCCTTTCCAAGGCAAAGATTCTATGAGAAGTTTGCTTATTTAGAATGGATACAATGTAAAAATGTTTAAACTACTCTACATTATCAAATAATGTGTGAAATTATTATAATATTATTAGAACTAAAATTCAATCAAAAAAAATTTGGATATGTGCTCAATTTTGAAAACTCTTACAAATAAGGCTTGAAAAAATAAATTTGCATGGGGTGATCCCACAATACTGGTTTACAATTTTTGGCCAAACTAGACATTGAACTAAATTTTTCTAACTAAATTTTCACTTTTGAGCACCTATAGCAGCTAAACTGTGAGGAATTTGAAGATGATGCAAACTAGAGATTTGTGACATTTTTTCTATAGATTCTAAATATATGTTTTTCAAAAAATTTGGAATCAAATTGCACTTTTTTTTTTTGCATCTCCTTCAAAAACTAGTTTTGTCAGTAAACACCATTTTTAAGGAGTGATGCTCACCGTATACAACAAAACTTTTTTTCCATGAAGGATAAAATTCTAAATTTTTCAAATTTAGATTTATAACTACGACATCTAGCGTTTTCATTTGGTTTAATAGTGTTTTATTGAATATTTTGTCCTTAATCAAGTTTCGAAGTCAAACCAATTACAATTCAAACATAGGCGAACTGTATACAACATAACTTTTTTTGTATGTATCAAAATTCAATTAATTTTTTTGCATCAAGACTTCAATATCTAGTGTACTGATATTTTTTTTAAAAAAATTGATAATCTATGATTTTTCCATGTGCAAAACAAAGAGCTTGATTTTTGGTGAAAAACCTACATTCATAAGAAATAAAAAATAAATATAATAATTAAATTAAATTTATTTAAAATTATACTTTTTGGGAAGCTTATAATAAGGATTAAATAATTACAAAAAATAAATTTTAAAGGAATTCATTTGATCCCCCAAAAGGTAAATCAAAAGTGGTTTTTTATCAGCATTTTGATAGGTGTAAAGGAGACTCCATTATAGATATGGTTTAAAACTAGCGGGGTTCTATTTAAGGGGGTTTGATCTAAGGTAGTTCGATAAAACCCTCTTCAATTGGAATCTTTTAAATGGAACTTTCCAAGGCTTAAACTATTATATTTTCTAAAAATATGTGATTTCAAAAAAATTGAGATCTCCTAGAAATTGTAAACTAGTATTGTGGGATCACCTAATGGTTGGATGATGAAAATTAACTAGTGGGGGGCTTTATTAGTGTAGCAAGGAAGGGTTTTATTCTAGTAAAAGGCTAAATGAAATTGTTTGCAATTGAGTAGAGATTTTGTGGTACGATTCAAGTCATGCAAATTCTCAATGTCGTCCCTTCTAGGTAGGGAATTCTTCTAAGGATGTGGTCAACCTTTTTGGTATTTAGGATAGGGAATATTTAATTACCCTAAGCTCCTTATAAAGATTTTTAATTTTTATTATGGGAATTTCTAAGATGGGAAACCTAAGACTTACCGTCTAATCTTGAGACTTTCAACAACAATTAGAATTGTGAAAAATATGAGCCATGGCATTAAACAACGAACAAAACGTCTTCCATGCAAGAAATCTGCAAACAAAGATATATTATATTCCTCAACAAGAAAAAGCTACATAATGGACTTCAAGAATCTTCGAGGAAAACAATAGTCCTCAAAGGTTGAGAGTTTGATAGATTAGAAGAAAATCTCAAGAGAGATAATACAATGAGGTTTGAGTGATATATAAGAGCAACCCTAAATGATAAAGGGATTAGATCATGAGTAGTGTGCACACAGTTATGAGTAGTCATCTTGTAGCTACCTTAAAAATGAATTAATTTATGATTTTTATTATATTCTTATCTAGTTAATTAGGTTTTCCTAAGTATTATATTTTGGTATCTAAATTACCTTGGGCGATATCAAAGGTAAAAATAGGATATATAGTGGAGATACTGATTATTATTTTATCACCATATTATGAATTGATTTCTTTATTGGAGACTTTTGACAGCTTCCCCTCAAGGTGGCTTATAAATATCAAGTCCTTCTAGCATAATTTTTATTGTATTCTTTCTATTTTATAAGTTACTTCATTACAAGTGATATTAGAGCATAATCATGGAATCTTGAAGGGGAGAAATTAAGTGGTTTTATTTTTATTTTAGAGAACATATTACCTAGCACATATCTCCTTAATTTTAAGAAATTTTTCCTTTAATTTTGGAGGGTTACTTAAGGATATATACTAGCATTGATTCATTACTATTTCAAGGAAATTTGGAGAAAATTTAATGGAGTTATTGTCACATTAGGGTATACATAAATATTACTCCTTTGACTATAATTAAATGAAGTATTTCTAAAAATTTGAAATGTTGAACAAGAGCACATTGACACAACTATAGTATTGATTTTTTTAAAAATGGAGTAGATATGAGGAAGTCATTATGAAATTAGGGTTTCCACCATATTCAATCTTGTAGCATCCTAAATTGTCGACCCTATCAATTAAATCACACTATGTTTGTCTCCCCCTTAAATTTTTGGACCTAATTGTACTTATTATTGGATCGTTGTATTATTGTTTTTAGAAAATCAAGATAAAATTGGGAATTAAAATTTTATTATTTATTTAACGACAACTTAAAATCCAAAATAACTCTATTCTAGGGTGCCCTCATCCTTGAGCACCCTATTTTGGCACAATTTTTAATATTCTACTATCAACATTAAAATGTGTTTGCAAATTTAAATTCATTTGTTGGGATTCTTAAAATAATTATTATAGAAAATGAAGAAATACATATAAATATAAGTCCTTTCTTAGTGTAGATTTTCATTTATTTATTTTTCATACACATTATTAAGTATACTTAGGTTATAGGAGACATCGTTTATGTGAGGACACGTGGTGTAATCCATTGATTACATGTGTCGCTCTCACCCACAATTGGGTGGTTGAGTCTCACACCCTCTTTTGGTCTTTTATGCCACCTCACAAAACCACTATACTATCTTCTTCTAAGTAGGTTATGCCACATGTTTGGCATTTTCCAAGTAGGCATAGCTCCCACCTAAATTGGTTATTTGGGATTTATTACCCCTCTTGGAATTATATGTCCATATTCAGTTATATAATCAGCACTCACCTCTCCCTCCTATCTAGTCCAGATGAGCTCATATCAGCTCTATCAATTCAAGGGAGTCATGATGCATCTTGTATCATTTTGTCTGTGATAATAACATATTCAATTATTGCACCATATTCCAAAAATTCATCATCGTGTTGCTCTCATGTAGAAGGCTTATCTTGGTTTTACAGGTGATCTTGTGTGCTCGAGTTCATTAGCAACTCTTACATGGTATCAAAGTGTCAAATCTGTAAGCCCCTTCTTGAATCTAGGAGAGAAAATCAACATTGAGATTTTGTTAGGAGCATTTTTCACCAAAACAGATTGTGCCATTGAGTCCAGAAGTCCCAAAAACCCTCATTTCATATATAATTTGTTCAATTTAGACAAAGTTGAATTTGGGGCAAATGTTTTTTGCATGAGTACCCCTTATACACATTTCAAGAGGGCTTAAAAAATCTTGTAGAGAATTTTCTGTACGAAATTCGTATGGTATGGATTCTGCATCATTAGCCTAGTTTCTCGCTCTTCGAGTACAAATTTTCTTTTGCTAAAAACATATCATTTTCATTTATTTGTAAAGCTTTTTTTCAAATTTCAAAAAAAAAAAAGCAAAATTTGAAAAAAAAAAAAATCTCAAAAAACAAATCAAAGTGCAAAAAAAAATCTATGGACCTATGCAGGGTCTACCTTATACACAAGGTACTACAATACCGAGGGCCCCGCACGGTCAAATCTCCCCGCAGCGGGAAATCAGCCAGTTGCTGCTACTAAAAAAATCCATGACCGAATTTTGAAAAACCTGGCAGTTATTACTTCCACATTTGGCCGGAAAAGTCTTTAAATCCAATGAATGAAAAAAACAAAAACCCAATGAAAAAGTCAAAATCCGCCAGAGACATTAAAATCTGGGCAGCATCAGAATATTTGGCTAGCATATTCCTTTTTGCAAAATATTCTGGTAAAGGAGTATATTCCAGCGTGATGGGTATTTTCCCATCAAATTTTACTCTGTAGCACTTGACAGTCACTTGAAAGTCAAATTTAAGCCTATAGATTGATGACGTCAGCGTAGTTTTTTTAAAAAAAATCTCCCCTCACGGTTTGTAATTTGATTTTGGAAGTTGGTTTTCAAACTCAAATATCTTGCTCATTCTAACTCCTTTTTTCAAGCAATTTTTTTTTATTTGGGGTAGAATTTCGTGCTCTTTGCAGTGGTGCAATTATTTTCTAGTTTTTGTGTCTATTGTTTTAGAATTTGTAGATTTTCACATGTGTTGCTAAGTAATCCTCATTTTTTGACCTTTTGAGGCTCTGTTTGGGCACATACAGTAACATTTTTTGGTGATTTTTTTTTTAAAGTGCATAAACTTTAGTGTACTTTGCATTGGTGTGATTAGATTGATCCCATTCTTTAAGAAAATTGTACTTTCTTTTATGTGGCCTATTTTAAGCATCTATAAAAATTGCAATCAAGACCACTTCACTTGTGTTGTGAGTGGAAATTGTACTTGCACTAAATTATAAATTTCCACCATCATATTTTTCTGGGGGGGTCATTGATTGAGTGGATTTGAGGGGGTGATCTTGTGGTGTTTTGATTGATTGCATTCTTTTCTTTGTTGTGTGTTCTTACAATGGGAAAATATAACATTGAACTCCTAACTCCATATAATTATGCATCATGGAAACAATCAATATGGAATTATTGAAGCTGAAAAGGTTGAATAGGCCATGTAAAAGAATCTATTCCTAAACCTACCGATGCTAGTGCAAAAGCTTTGTGGGATATCAATCATGAAGAAAATCTTGGTTACATTTGCTCACTAGTCTCTTTTGATTTACAATTTCATCTTGAATCATGCAAGACACCGAAGGAGGCTTGGGCAACTCTTGAAAACTTGTATGGTAAAACTGATAAGATTAGGGGTTATCAAATTGATAACAATTTGATGAATAGATTGATCCAAAAAAATTTGACCACATCCAAGACTATATCTCCAAGAAATTAAGCAATTAAGATCACAGCTAAAGGATTGCAAGATTGATAAGGAGGATTTACAGTTGATTCTAAATGTGTTATCCAAACTTTGTCCTAAGTATTTTGTCTTTGTTTCTGGATTCCACACCAATAGTATTTCTATGGGAACTACATATGTTGTGTCTACATTTGATGCATTTTTAGATCTTTTAATCCGAGAGGAAGCAAAGTTGATTCAAATGGGTCTCATCAAGGTTTCCAAGTCACAAGCTTTGGTAGCTAGTGATCCTAAGGTATAGAAAGAATCAAGGCATCCTAAACATAAACAAAAGAAGAAAAAGAACAAGCCACAGAAAGAATTTGAATCCTCTTCCTCAAAATGGGAATCATCTAAGAAGGAGAAGCCCACATATGCATATTGCAAGCAATTTGGGCATGATGAACATCTATGTTATTTAAAACAAATTAATGAGTTGAATAATCTCTTAACAAAGAATAAAATCAATTTTCCTTCAACTATGTCAAAGGATTCATCATCTCCTTCTAAACCAAATTCATAGAAACAAAAGGGGAAAGCACTTTTTTACAATGGAAAATTATGAGTCAGGGAGATGGATCCTTGATTCTAGAGCTTCACATCACATGGATTCATCATAGAGTATGTTCTATTCATTTGAAGCTTATTCATTACCAAATATCCTGATGACTAACAACACATATATGAGTGTTTGTGGGAAAGGATCTATTGACATAGACGAAGGATCATTCAATGTTGTCCTTTATGTTCCTTCATTGTCAACAAATATCCTTTCTATCTATCAAATCACACATGGTGGGAAAGGAAAGTGTGTTGAGTTCACACTAGATTCTATGATTATTCAGGATTTGCATAGCAGAGATATTGTTGTAGTTGGGGAGGTAGATAATCCATCTTGAGTATACATCTTCTCACATTTTTTCTCTAATGTTCCTTCAGCTAATGTACACACTCAGGCATCTAATGTGAACACTTTTGAGGAGATTCGGTATGGCCAAGTGAATCTTGGTATTATTTCAACTAAGGTTCAAGAGACATGTGTTGATACTCCATCTCCTGCATCTCATGTTGTTTCTGATGATACTGGTATTGCTACATCCATGGCTTCTATTGAATCAGTGTATCAAGGCATCCATTGTCTTCCAGACACAGCTACTTGGGATGAGCACTTGATAGACATTGTAGGTTTGTTTTGTGAGTCTTATCTTGCAAACTTGGAGGAAACAATTGAGTGTGTAGACACATAAAAATGACATAGGCCTGCAAGCTTCATTTTTACCACTTTCGTCCTAGCATAATTAAGTCATTTAATTATGTCCCTGGTCCACATTCGACTATTGATTAAATAATTCATAATTATTTAATTAATTCATGTCATTTATTCCTCATGATTATTAAATAAATAAATTTTATTTATTTATCTAATACGTCACTAATTATCTAAGTCTTCCTTTAATTAAATAAATTTCTTAATTTATTTAACTCCCCTTTGTCATTTATTTCTTCTTGATTATTAAATAAATAAATTTTATTTATTTAATTATGTCACTAATTAGGTCCCCTTTCTTTCCAAAATTAAATAGATTCTAATTTATTTAATTTTTGTTCACTTTCCACTATAATTAAATAATTATTTTAATTATTTAATTATTCATTAGCTTTTTCTCTCATTAAAATTAAATAAATTTGATTTATTCAATATAGTCAATTCTCTTGAATTTTGAATTAAATCATTATTTAATTCAAAATGATTTCTTTTGTCATATTCCTCCATAATTAAATAATATCTTTATTATTTAATTATTTACTAGTCACCTGGAGTAAATAAATTTTATTATTTAATTTCTCCAGCAACCTCTTTGTCCGTGCCAGTCTTATCCTCCAAATCAAATCTTATCTTTTGACATCTCATTTAATTTCAACCCTTGATTGAATTATCTTATAATTCAATCTTAGCCATTCATTTCTTGACATGCCCTAATTTTGACCTAACCCTAATTCTTATTGCAACATTCAATCTTGATCATTGATTCTAGGGTATTTGTCATCTTTCATCCTGGCCGCACATTCAAAATTGCAGTTTTTATAAAATGGCAATTTTGTTCTTATTTTGGGATCTCATGCTCATTCTATCAACTTAGGTTATTATTATTGTCATTTGCAGTCATTGTCATTTTAGTCTATTGTGAGGTCATTACTTTTAGATAAATCCTTCAACCTTTGCATAGGGCTTTGACATTAGTCTAGGTGCTCATTTGAAATCTGAGGGCCCCATTCGATTTGCTGCAAACTAGAAGGTGTAACAAAGGTGAAGCATGGAAGATGAAGATTTATGGTAACATTGTTCCTTTTATTTTCATATTATTTCCTTTGTACTTTGTTACTTCATTGGAATTTTAATGTTACTGTGCTAACCCCTTTAACAAAATAGGATTTTCCCTTGATTACATTGGTGAACCTGACGTCGTTTTTCTGCTTTTCGTATGGTTTTTTGTTGTTTTCTGTTGTTTTGCAGGTACAGGTATAGATCGCCGCAAGATTTTTTTTAAAAACATTGTGACGCACTTGATGCGTCGCGATGCATCCGCTCCCGTAAGCGCGCATACGCTCTAACAAGCCACAACTAACAGACAGAATGCCACATTTGATTTCCAAAGCCGCATCGAAGACCCGAGCGACACATATGCCTTAACAATCCGCATCTGTCTGGTATAATTCTTCTGTCAGTTTTGGGGTTTTTATTTTTCGGATTTCAAGTTTTTCTAATCTTCTATATTCTATTTTATTCCTGCATGTTGGCTAACATTAGATTTTGTGTTACTAATCATCTCTGCTAGCTGTGTTTGTCATGTGCTTTCTATTTTTCGTAGGGTTTTTTTTTTTTGTTGTTTTATGTTGTCTTGCAGGGACAGGTACAGATCGAAGGCAATTTTTTTTTTTAATATTTTGACGCATTTGATGCGTCACGACACATCCGAGAGACCCTAGTGCGCATACACTCTGAAGCCGCAACTGACAACAGAACATCTGCATTCGAGCCATTTAGATACGAGCATATGCGAGCCGCATCCGTCAAATAAAATTTTATTTCTGTTTTATTATTTTGATTTTCAAATTTTTGGGTTTTTCTGTTTACTGGTTTTCTGGTTTTCTATTTTTTTCTGTGATTTTTTTTCCTGCATGTTAATTAGATTGGATTTTTTGTGTTACTAATATTTTCTTGTAGTGTGTGGCAATCCTCTTTCGTGTGTCAAATACCATCACATACAAGACTACTAATATTGATTGTTTGCAGATTTGCATGTCAAAGAAGGAAGAAACAAACATTGTGCTTGTTTATTTCTAGATTAGCAAACATTTGTTTTTGGTGCTTATAAAAAGAATCATGTCTTCTTTGATTGATTGTGCTTGTGGAGTGGTAGGTGAGTATGCTCTCACTTGGTGAAAACCTTGTGATCAGAAAACTAGACCCATTCTTTTCTGTTATTTTACCCTTCATGATTCAGTATATCAGAGTATCCTCTCCCCTTGCGCATTCGTGCGATCCTGGGTGTAAGAGAAACGGTTACTGACTCTAGAACTTGGGCCTGTTCTGGTGGGAAAAAGTACTCACCCCAGGACGACTCAGACTGGTAGCACCCTGACACCGAGGGACTTCTAGCCGGTATATAAAAGTGGGTTCTTGGGGAAAGCCCAAGAATCACGAGTGTGGTTCTGACGAGATGGATCTGAAAGGGGACTCTCGCAGTATGGACACGCCCCACGAACGGAATGCCCGAATTAAATACCTCTTGTCTTAGTGTCCAACCGTTCTATTGGTCGTTGCTCGATATAGTGCAGGGTACAGTATCATGCCTGAAGATACTCACTATTGATCCCCTTGAGTAGAGATAGCAATTCTTGGGATGTCACTACCCAAAGAATCTGAATTTGGTGTGCTCGAATGGCGTTAATGAGCCGTGGAGGGGAGCCAATGCCACCAAAATTTTAAGCTATCCACTCTCGAGAAGGAAAGGTGTTTATCACCAATCCGGGGTATAAAGGTGGGCTATACCAAGTATACAAACCCTTGGCCTATTGGCCTTTTTAGGATTGTGCTTATCTGATGTGTGTTTGGTCACATTAAAAACGTTGTGTTTGTCAAGTGTATTCTGGTTCTGTCACAGTTCAAACAAAACATTCATCAAACAAGTCAAAACTTCCATCAAAACAACACGAAAATCACTTTGAAACAAAACTGTCATATCTGCTGAACCACAACTGATATTCTAAAATGCAACTGCTCTGATAAACCGCATCTAAAACTTAGAACAACGCATCTGTAGGTGTCACGACGCATCTAATAACTGAAAAGCCACATTTGCTTAACCAAACCGCATTTGACAGTCAGAAAGCTGCAAGTGAAAAATTGAACCGCATATGCTAAACTGTGACGCAATTGCCAAACTGAGACACATTTGCCTGTCAAAATTTTAAGCTTCACAGCCGAAACCTGAGGTCTCCAAACTGTCAACCATTTGTCAAATTCTATCACCAAGAATACTCTGTCAGAAACCTAACTTGAAATTGCTCAAAGTCTTGACCATTAGCTTGCATTAATCACCATAGGTTTCATACCTCATTCCTTTTTCGTTGCATACATTTGACATTAGACTATCCCTAGTTTCACATTTTGCATAGTTAGGATTAGGAAAATCTTAAGCACCCCTTGGAAAAATCATTGTTTTCAAAATTAGACCCTTTTGGACCAAGTTATCAAACATCCTTTTAGTCATTGTCCTCTTTTGTGAGATTTCTTCCAACTCAAAAGTCTAGTTAGGAAGACTCACTAGTCATTTAGATCTTGTCAACTTGTCATCAAGCAACAAAATCCTTTAGCAGTCCAAATCGAAAACAAAGTTCAAGCTTAGAAGTGCTTAGATAACCTCGTCTTACATTGCATACACATTGCATACCTTATTCACAAAAATCCAAAAACAAGTCATTTTAGTCGTCATTTTGAACCTTAGACTTCACATAGTGTCATACTTGTATTTAGTGGTCATTCCCCTTTGAGCAATCTCATTTATGGTCGAAACCAGACTTCAAAAGCACAAGAGACAAATGGAAAACTTTAGACAAGACCCCAACAGTCCTCCACATGACTCAAACTAGACCTTGAACGATCCCTTTACCAATCTAGACAATCAACCTCCAGTGACAACACAATCCTTATCCAACAACACATTCAAACTCTACTTGCAAAGAGATGAAAATGGCCAACTACTTCAGGAAAACATAGAGGCATTGACACAAGACCCAGAGGTCTATCAGCTTGCTGAAACAATAGCACATCAAGACAGAGACAGATTTGTAGCTATGCTCTTGAGTGAAGGAGCTAAGTTACCACTAGGATTTGACATTAACATGTTAAATGACCCTAATGCCAACAACGTACATAACATCTCACATAGTGGTCAAGTCCTAAATACTACAAGCAACATCCCTTTTGACACCACAACGACATTGCATACCATGTCCAACATCCCAAACATCTCCAATACAATAAACGCTACATCTATTGGGGGATCACAATCATCCACAACATCCACAACACTACCCCAATTTAATACAACCACTCTTGGCTCCTCGACACCATCAGAAAATTATTCCAATCCTCCTGTTATCGCAACAGTAAATACCACGGGGGCATCATCAAGTCACCACAACCCCCCCTTGACAACTACATCTACTACCATGAACACAACTTCAACAAAATCGTTCAGTAGTAATTCACATCCTTTGGGAGGAGCCACAGGACGTATCTTTATACAAGGACAACAACAAAATGTTAACACGACAACACAGTCAAATGTCGTTGCCTCCCAAGGTACAAATACAAATGTCCCCCTTGTACAAAATCAGCAATTTACACAAGGTGGCCAAATAACTCAACCCATGACATCATTAATACATCATAACATTCATGGTCACAACATCCCCCAAATAACGACACACATAGCTAGGGGACACATTCCAACATACTCATCCAACGTTCACACTCATCAACATGCACCTAATCACAACTTCCAATACCAACAACACACGTCATACGTACCGCAACAACCCGTACCGCCACAATACACCTATACTCACGCAGGAACACATGGTGTACCAGGCAATCCAACATATGGAAATGTAAATGACCCTACCATAGATGAACTCAAAGCAACAGTGAGGGATATGGAGAAGAAAATGCAAAACATGTTCATTACAGGCGAGAAATCAGAAATATCATATGATCTAGATGTATACCCATTCGACACAAACTTACGTATGCTCGCATTTCTGCCAGGATATGTGTCACCCAACTTCACTAAATATAAAGGCAAGACAAATCCCATTGAACATGTTCATGAATTCGCAACCAACTGTATGGACATCGCCTCCGAACCAACATACTTGATGAGACTCTTTTCCAAAAGTTTGGCAGGTCAAGCCCTTGAATGGTTTTCAATGCAAAAAGATATCCAAACATGGGACGAGCTCAAATGAAGATTCATAAGAAATTATGCATACAACATTGACATGGACACCTCTATCACTAGCTTGTGCAATCTCACACAAGAAGAGTCGGGTGAGACATTTATCCCGTTCTTTCAAAAATGGAGAAGCCTTGCTAGTCGATGTCACATTGACATTCCTGAAAGGGAAAAAGTTGACATGTTTGTCCAAACACTTCTAAGGCCCCTAAAATTCGCATTGCAAATACATTGTTGCACGAACTTCACAGAATTAGTGGAAAAGGGGGTCCAAATTGAGAAATCCCTTATCACAAAGGGAGAACTGAGATATGGTTCCAAACACACAAACATCAACCCACCCGCTGACAAAAACAAATATTGGGTCAAGAACAAGCATGTTACAAATGACGGTATTGTGGACGCCAAGACTGTAAGTCCTGTATTGGCCCTAAAAGGGGTTCAACAACAAAACATACCAACAACGACATTGACACCTTCCCCCAATACTCCTTCAAATAGTCAAAATGGTCAAAACAGTCAAGGACAATATCGTCAAATAAGACAATTTCCTAGGGGTCGCACATACACCAATTTAGGTGAACCCATTGCAGAAGTCTTTAAGAAATGCATCCAACATGGGGTCATCACACTTTCGGAAATAAAACCTTATGACCCAGGACAATTCAAACTAGCATGGTGGAATGACAACGCAATTTGCGAATACCATCAAGTCAAAGGGCATACGACCTCTAACTGCCGACAACTGAAAAACATAATCCAAGACCTTATTGAAAATTGCACCATCAAAGTAGGTGGATCGCAATTCAATTCCAACTCAGATCATACTATCCACAAGAATCCACTGCAGGATCATGGTTCCCATAATGCTTCCACTTCAGGTCCACATAACCAAGCTAACTTCGCCCGAGCCAAGTACGATTACTCTGGTGGACCAACAATAAATAATGTTAGAACTGACAATGAGTACATCAACACCATTATGATCAAGAGAGCACCATAGTGCAATGCTACTACGCGAAGTGGCAAGGTCACTATAGCTGGTCCACCTCCCCCTAGACAAGCCAAGATCATTATAGCAGGCCCATCTGCTAATCAATCACAACCCGCTTCATCTGTCAAACAGCCAAAACCTATCTCAACCCCACAACAGTGGAAACCCAAAGGGCAATTCAACCTAATTGACCAACTAGGAAAGACTCCGGCGCAAATATCTATTCTTGAGCTGCTTCGTATCTCTCCTATGCACAAAGAAATCCTCGACAAAACTCTCCTAGAGTCGTCAGTCCCGAAGGACATTGATGTCAATCAGTTTGAAACTATGGTGGGATATCTCACCACACCACACCACGTCACCTTTTCGGACCAAGATTACTCCTCACATAAAACCAACCACAATGATGCCTTACGCATAGAATTTTTTGTCCACAAGCACAAAGTTAGATGGGTTTTAATAGATGGCGGAGCAGGGTTGAATATATGCTCCCTCAAACTGGTTAAGGCTCTTGGATTCTCTGATGCATGCATAGACCCAATGAAAATCATAGTGATAAAAGCATACGACGATGAGGAATGCTCTTCACGGGGTGTTATCTCTCTTCCTATCAGGGTGGGACCGCTCATTGTAGACACAACTTGCCAGGTCCTGGATTTGGAACTACCATACAACATCTTACTTGGCCGTCCATGGATCCACGCCTTAAAAGCCGTTCTGTCGACATACCACCAATGCCTCAAGTTTGCTTTTGATGGTACAGAAGTAACCATATACAGAGACCCCGACCCTTTCCAATATTGTACCAATTTAAGGGGTATCTCCGAAAACCAAGTACCTATTAACCGAGAAGCACCTGGCTCCTCGTCCAAATACGTCGATCCTTCCACACTCATGTCATTCTCCACACCCACTTCATCCACGTCTTCCGCCATACCACCACCTTCCACTAGCCCTAAGACTAAGGCAACTATCAAAATCTAGGACCTGGGCTGCGAAGAGTTCAAACTAAATACAGCATACAGCATAACCACAATACCCACTCCTCCAAAGATATATGGTCGACCATGTTTCAGAATGGAACCACAAGAAACATTCAAAGTTCCACCGAATACAGTTTTCATCAAGTGGGGAGACATGAGTGATGAAGACCTTGCCGACATCACAGGATGGATCTATAAGGATACAATCTCACTACCTCCACTACCAGTTCAAAAATATGGCAAGGGTTACAACATTATGAAGGCTAAAGGCTACGATGGTACTAGTGGCCTTGGAAGAAATAAAAATGGTCGAAGGGAACCCATAGAAACTTTTCAAACCCCGAAGTATCTTGGATTAGCGTTTGGATCACTTAACAATGATGATCGGTGTACCTTTGGACTTTCAAATGAGTGAGTACATGCTTCTGACAGTGTCGAGACTACTAGGGAAACCCTAACTGAAACAAACTCCCATGAGTGGGAATTTGGCTCAGAACGATCCCTAAGTGACTGTTGCCTCGATGATTTGTTTGTCGAACCAAGGGAACTAACCTCTGAACAACGATTTTTGCAAACATTCAAAATTGAGCAGGCACCAAACAGTCAAAATCCCACTACCACTTCCCATGACACACAACAACCATCATCTGAACCCCCTTAGTCTAATCTATCCGAAGTGTCAGAAGACATTGATAGCCAAGGCTCTAAAACCTTCACTCATTATGACAATGAATATGACACTAGTGAAGGAGAATACTGGATAGAATCTGATGTCAAGTTGGACGATGATAACCTCATCTACAACATCAACGAATCCATCTGTATGCTATCGGCATCCTCACCCGAATTCACTAGCCTTGACAATGGCATTTCATTAGTCTACCCTGAACTAGTCGATTGGGACCAACAAGGACCGCCAGTTCTAGACACATTCCAAAATGATGAAGCCATTGCCGAATTCATGGGATTACGTGAAGGCATACCCAGTGGGGACCACAAATCAGGATTTGCTATTGATTTAGACTGCACGGCATACTTCGGTGAGATGGTTCAGTCCTCTAGTCGCAAAAGTAAAAATAAAGTAAAAAATGAAACATCTCTAGGTGAAAACTGAAAGGCACCTCTTGATGATAAAATAGTAAAAACAAAGGATGTATCTACGGGTGAAAACCTCTCTGAGGTGCCCAAAGATGGAGGACTAGACTTTCTCCCCGTGCAACAGGAGAAATCGGCCATGCTTGTTGAGGACACCATAGAGGATAACATTTCAACTCCAGAAGACCCCAAGATGGTCCTATTTGCTGCATCATTGACAGATGAAGAGAGACCAGACTTTCATAAATTCTTTACAGAATGGAAAATAAACTTTGCATGGTCCTACGCTGACATGCCAGGATTGGACCCCGAACTAGTTCTACATCATCTGCCACTAGTACCCAATGCTAAACCAGTCAAGCAGAAGTTGTGCAAAATGCACCCTCAAGTTGCTCTATTGGTTAAAGTCGAGCTAAAGAAATTATTGGATGTCGGATTCATAAGGTCTATAGATTATGCTGAATGGATTTCCAATCTAGTGTCGGTGACAAAGCCAAATGGGCTAATTCGGGTATGTACAGATTTTTGAGACCTAAACAAAGCATGTCCAAAGGATGACTTTCCTTTGCCCAACATTGACATAATAGTCGACCTAACTGCATGACATGAGATGCTATCCCTCATGGATGGTTTCTTTGGTTATAATCAAATCCGCATTGCTCCTGAGGATCAACACAAAACAGCATTTACTTGCCCATGGGGTACATACTGTTGGAACGTCATGCCCTTCAGTCTCAAAAACACAGGTGACACATATCAAAGGGCTATGACCACGATCTTCCATGACATGATGCACAATATAATGGAGGATTATGTATATGACCTATTGTCCAAATCAGCAACAAGGAAAGATCATTTGAAGGTACTTGACAAAATTTTCAAGAGACTAGAAGAGTACAAGGTTCGGCTAAACCCTAAGAAATGTGTTTTTGGGGTCACGTCAGGAAAAATGTTGGGATACATCATCTCCCGAAGAGGCATAGAGGTTGATCTAGCAAAATTCAAAGCAATCATCGACATGCCTCCACCTAGAGGGATCAGTGAACTCAGAACCCTACAAGGCAGAGTGCAATCTATTCACCGCTTCATAGCTCAATTGGCAGATAAGTGCCACCCATTCCAGTATCTGTTACGCAAAGGTGTCCCCTTTGTATGGACGGATAAATGTCAACAGGCCTTCCAACAAATCAAATATTACCTGCTATCAACACCAATCCTCATGTTGCCTATTCATGGAAAGCCATTAATTCTATACATCTCGACCACTAGTTCAGCACTGGGGGCATTACTGGCCCAAAATGATCATGAAGGGAAAGAAAGAGCAATCTACTACATCAGCCACACACTGATAGGCTATGAATTGAATTACACATACATTGAATGTGCATGTCTCGCAGTTGTCTTTGCGGCCCAAAAACTAAGGCATTATATGCTCAATCATCAGACACAACTGGTTGCCAAGATTGACCCATTGAAATATCTACTAAGTCGAGCAGCATTAATAGGCCGGTTGGCAAAATGGGTCATGATCCTAAGTGAGTACGACATACAATATGTTGAACGCAAGGCAATAAAAGGGCAAGTAATAGCAGATCAACTGGAAGATGCACCAATCCACATCTCTCATCCATTGATAACTGATTTTCCTGATGAGTCCATTTTTCATATGGAACCAGCAACACCTTGGAAGTTGTATTTTGATGGGTCTCACACTGGTCATGGCTCAGGCGCTGGAATCTTGTTCATTACACCACAAGGGGATTCAATTCCTAAGTCATTTCGAATCGCTTTCCCTTGTACAAATAACATTGTTGAATACAAAGCACTGGTTACAGGTCTCAAGTTGGCAATCAAATGGAAAATCCAGACATTGCTTGTATTCGGGGATTCCCAGCTAGTAATCAACCAAGTGAATGGTGACTATGAAACAAAGGATGAGAAGTTGCTTCCTTACAAGAGGATGGTGGATAGTTTCCCAACATACTTCCAATCAGTGTCTTTTGAACAAATCCCCAGGGTACAGAATAAGGCAGCTGACGCAATGGCTACTATTAGTTCCCTTTTGGACATCCCTAAAAATGTGTCACAATTTGAGTTCCTAGTAGAACAGCTATTGATACCGGCATATGATATCCCAGAGTCGAAAATGGTTTGCAAACTTGTTGATCCCAACTCTCCTTGGTATCAGGAAATTTATGACTATCTAAAGACACGCCCTTCCACTGAACCTATCCAATAACCAAAGGAAGTCCTTCATTAGGAAATCCACAAGGTATGCCATTATCAGTGACACCCTATACTGCCGTAGTTTCGACAATACCCTCCTTAGATGTCTTGACACTGATGAAGCATGTACGACCTTACGAGAAGTGCACGACGGTATATGCGGATCTCATTCGAGCGGTCCTACTCTAGCTAAGAAACTAACGAGACTCGGGTATTATTGGCCAACAATGGAAAAATATGCACTTGAATATGTTAGAACTTGTCGCAAGTGTCAAATCCATAGTGACTTAGTCCATGCTCCAGCACAAGAACTCCGGCCAATCACTTCTCCGTGGCCCTTCACTCAATGGGGACTCGACCTCGTGGGTAAGATTCATCCAACCTCCTCCAACGGCCACAAATTCATTATCACCGCCACTGAGTACTTCACAAAGTGGATCGAAGCCATCCTATTGACATACATTACTGGCAAACAAATATCAAAGTTTATCCTCAACTACATCATTTTCCGGTACGGCCTTCCATAGTCCATCATCACTGACAACGGACGTCCGTTCAAAAACCAAGATGTATGTGAGTTATGTGAGCAATTCCATATCCAACACCACTTTTCATCCCCATACTACCCCCAAGGAAATGGCCAAGCTGAGGCGTCGAATAAAACCATTGTCAAGATCCTCAAAAAGACTGTCAATGACGCTGGCTGCGATTGGCACATACAACTTAACCCTGCTCTGTGGGCTTACCGAACTAGCATTCGTACACCTATAGGGGCCACCCCATTCGCCCTAGTCTTTGGCGCTGAAGCCATCTTACCCATTGAGGTCAAAATTGCTTCGCTACAGGTCTCTTTGAAGGGTCTAACTAATGAAGAGGAATACCGACAATCACGCTTGCACGAGCTGGAAATGCTGGATGAGAGAAGACAAAACTCACTGAATCACTTCCAGGCATATCAAAACCGCCTTTTCGCAGCTACAATAAAAAGGTTATGGTCAGAAAGTTTGACATTGGCGACTTGGTTCTCATACAGAACCCTATGAACCAAGCAGACAGAGAAAAGCCAAGAAAATTTGAACCAAACTGGCTGGGTCCATATATTATCATATCTTCTTTTGGTTCTGGAGCATATCAACTGGCAACACCAGATGGGGAACAGTTGACTGAGCCCATCAATAGTTTACACCTCCGAAATTTCTACGCATAGCATCAGAGGACAAAGCTAAAAGCTCTAAAATACAAAAAAAAATTGAAAAATGGTAAAAAATCGTCACCTTGATGAAAACCTAGCAAACAGGCGTCTTGGTGACACCAACAAAAAATCCAAAAATCATAAAAATAGTAAAAAGAAAAATAATTCGTTCAATAGTGAAAACCTGGCAAACAGGCACTTTGGACAAGTACCATGGCGAAAACCTAGCAAACAGGCGCCATGCGTAATCAATCATTGCTCTGCCATCTATTGTCACTTGGTCTAAACTTGGCTTAGGATGAAAGCTATCTTCACCGCTATTCCGCAAATTTCCATCACATCCTACTCTGCCTGTCATAGTGGATGAACGATTGACATCAAGCCCTGACGACTGTCTGTCCAGCAAGTCAGCAGCATCCTATCTGTATTCCTTGCAAATGGCTAAGTCTTAAATCTGACTGGGGGCAAAATGTTTATCATGCAACTACAGTGGATGTCCTGAAAAAAGACAAAAACATCATAAAATGTCCTGAAAAAAGATAAAAACATCATAAAATGTCCTGAAAAAAGACAAAAACATCATAAAATGTCCTGAAAAAAGACAAAAACATCATAAAAAGTCCTGAAAAAGCCCAAAAACATCGCAAAAAGTCCTAAAAAAAGACCTAAAAATGATAAAACGACCTAAAGAAAACCAAACAAAACATTAGACTGCGCAAGGCACACAAGTGCATTGTCATCTCTGGTCTAAGTCAATCAAGTCAATAAGTCCATGTCATTGTCCGAACTACATTGTCTCTGTGCATTTGCTATGTAGGCAAGACTCATACTTGAGTCCCCGAGACATTAGGTCAGTCCTATTAGGTTTGTCAAAATAAATCATGGCGCAATCTTTGGTCATCAAGACAAAGTCATTGGTCGTGTCGAACTACGAGGTCTCTGAGTGTATGACGTAGGCAAGGCCATCTATCGATGAGCCCCCGAAGCCGCACTAGGTCAGTCCATTAGGGTTCATGGCACTACACTAGCACACACACAAAAGTCTTCAATCATTTCTCCACATGAGGAAAACTCCTAAAAATAGAGTAAAACAATCATGTTATTTGGCATGACAATCTCATCAGTGCAATCTCATATCATCAAAGCAATATCAGCATACAGTCAAACAAAATTCAAAGCAAGTCAAATCATTACCAATCAAACTGTCAAATTTTGGTTAGTCTTCAGATGAGTCTTTCTGAAAGATAACCTCTGTCATTTACACCTTAGGATGTGTCCTTCCTAGGCGTCGTCATCATCATTTGGCCTTTTGAGCGATCTTCTTGACATCTAAAGATCACTCTTCCTGACATTAGTGTTCTTCAGATGAGTCCTTCTGAAGAACCAACTCTATCATTTATGCTTTAGGATGTGTCCTTCCTAGGCATCGTCATTATTTTGAGGGACCCCTTACGACCATTAGGGATCAAATCCTCCCGACATCGGCATCATTCAGGATGTGTCCTTCCTGAATTCACCAAGTCTCGACATTTTCAAGGTCATCAAAAATTCAAACATTCGGACATCTCGACATCATCAAACATGACACCTTGGCATTAGAACAATGGATATCCAGATGCACTTGGCAAACACTTGACAATTGTCTTTTCATCTTTTATCATGTTATTAGTTTTTCAGCGAGATCCCACTAAGCAGGATTTAGAGAAGCAGTGACGTAGCATGACGATTAACATGCATGACTACTAGCTTCTCAGCGAGGTCCTGATCTTGGGATTTAGAAAAATGACATATCATGATAGAGACTTTATTTTTGTAGTTTGACAATCATGTCACTAGTTTCTCAAGGATGTCCTAGAAACAGGATTTAGAGAAGCAACGACGTTTCATGATCTGTCATTGTCTTTTTCTGCTTGTGATTGATTATGACAACAAGACTGGGGCAAGCACGCTCCTACTATGAGTCATAATCATCCTTGTCTATAACTGTTTTGTCTTGGGTAATGGTACGACCTTGCACACCTTGATCTATGTCATATCTTGGTGTCTGTTGGCCATTACAACAATTTGCCCAATGATGATTAAAGAGCAACAAATATTAAAAGTCCTACAGTAAAGTTTTGAAGGATTTGTATCTTTTCATAGGTCTCATATCTTCTCTAGTCTAATCATCTTCTCTTATCAGTCTCGCCATCTTCTCTTGTCCATCCCATGATAATATCCTGTGACATCCAAAAACATAAGTGCATACATGATCATATACATTGCATTAGGTCCATACATACATAATCCATGGCATTAAATAAACATATTGCATTAGGTCCATACATACATCATACAAGGCATTAAATCATATACATAATCATCATCATTACATCTTTTACATAAATGCATCATGCACATCATTAACATAATCATATAAATATTGCATCATCATGGCATCAAAATCGCAAATAGACATCATAGTACATAAATGGCAGTATAAATTAAGCATCATACATCATACATAGCATAATACATAATGCATAGAAAATCACATAACACATGTAGGTCGCATCAAAACTGCATCATCATATAGAATCATCTCAAAATATACAATGTCATAGGATAGAGTCAAGGGATATCCCAAAAATGGAGCTCGCAATCCCAAATAATAAACATAGTGTGTCCAAATACAAATATGTCCCTAGGGAAGGCTCTCATCATCTCCTCGGGGAGAAGAATGTGGCGGAGGCAACTCTGTCACGGGCGCTAAAGCAATGGGGGGTCCTGTAGCAACCTCTATCTGTGATGCTGTCAGAACTGCGAAGGCAGGTGTCATCTCAACGGTAGTGAATACCTGTGAAGTCACTGCAGCTGGACTCTAAGAGGATGGATCTGTCACTGATGGCTGACCCTGTACTGACCTCTGTGCCGAACCAATGGAACCCTGACTGTGCCCTAAATGGTGACTCGGAGTATGCCTGCGGGAATGGTGTGACCTGTGGCCTAATGTGTGTCCTGTGGAAGTCGACCCTCCGACACTGGTATGGCTCCTAGTACCACTGCCACTACCTGACCTGTGCCCACTACATGTCCTCGTCTGTGATCGGGACAAGGTAGGATCTCGCTGCTCTGGCGGCACTGCCTGCTCATAAAGGGTCTTGTACTGCCCTAACCTAGTGCTCACCCTGGCAAGCTCCCGAGCCATGTCCCCTGTAGGTCCTGTGCATAGGGCCGAAAACTCTGTGCACCACCGCGCCGCATCATGCTGGTGGATCACTGCCTGATCCCGCTCTACACGGGTTACCTCCAATGCCGACTGTAGAGACCTGACCTGTGCCAAGCTGGTGTCTAATCTCTGCTGAAGATCTACCACTCTCTGATCTACTGTGGCATCTGAAGGCAACTCTGAGGACGGTATCTCCTCCTCCCCCTCCACCATCCGCCATCTCAGAAGCCTCTCTGCCTCACCTATGGCCTCATCCTCCTCGTCATCATCATCATCATCCTACCCTGCCACCTCCACCTCCTCCTCCCCTGCCACCATAGGTCATAAGTTGGTGTGGTACCTGGATCTGCTACTCCGCCTCTCCAACCCCACGCCTGGGCTACTAGCCCATCTATCTGCTGAGTCACAAAGGCCACTAGAATGGTTGGCCCCCATGCATGCTCTCGGGAAGATCTAGCATACTCTGCCATCCCCACGGGCACATCCTGCTGCTCCCCGAATTGTCTCAACACACGCTGCGGCAGGTACATCTCAATGATCAAGGACGTCTACACTGTCCTGCCAATAAGGTATATGTACTGCCTGCAAAAGCTGAGGTGTTCATCCTCATCATCCCATGCCTCGCAATCCCTGTACGGCCTCTAGATGAACGTCACCATGGTATCGATCCGATGTCGCCACCATCATGTCTCGCCCATGTGGGTCTGCTGTAAGGCGCCGGCATAATAATAGGAGTAGGGCATCCCCGCAACAAGCTATGGTTTGTCAATAAGAGGGCAGAATATGGAAATGTGCTCCCATGCCTAGATCATCATAAGAGTGGTCCCACAGGAGATTCTCTCTCCTCTCCTGTATACCACATCGTGACACTGGTGATATATCATCCCTAGCAAGCAAGGACCCCACGCATAAATTGTCATATCTCGCCTCATGCCGACCAGGACGTCCCCCCAACCAATCGGAAATCCATGTCCCCGTCGGTCATGAACCAAAATGCCACCGCTCGCACAACGCCATCAGCAAACCCCTATTCACCGGAATGGTGGGCATGAATGCAGCATAGAATAAGCCTAGTCTCATCAATCGTCGCCACTCTCGCTAGCCCAATTGATCGGCAAACCGAAAGGTCCTTGGTCTAGTCTCTCGTGTAGATAGGGGCAAGCTACCTCTGCAAAAGGACGAACACTACATTAGCACCTTTTTGGACAACTGTAATCATCATGGAAAACAACTTAAGGGTATGGAAGCATCAAAGCAAGTTTAATTAAGGAAACAGGCAAATGCGTTGCAACAAAGCACTTGCGTCACGAAAAAACAAATGTGTCGATCGAAATATCAAATGCATCAGAATAAGTCAAGTGTTTCACTAGATGATATTTGCGTCATGAAATTATGCGTTTGCTTCGCAACATTGCGAATGCGGCACGGCATTACACTTGCGACATTCAAACAAGCGGTTGCGTCGCTACATTGTGATTGCGGCACTTTAACGGCCAAATGCAACTCGGTTAGTCACTTGCGTCGCACGAATTATCAAATGCGGTGCAAACCACCGGTGCGGCTTTTTTGTTCTTTGCACTTGCGTCGCGACGCATCAAATGCGGTGACGTGAAGGCAATTGCGGCTTACGCAAACGCATATGCGTCGCGGCGCATTCGTTGACTACCCTAGAAAGCATTAAATAATGCGTAAAATGATAAATTGACAAAGTTTAGGGTACATACCACCGGCTTTGAGCCCTCTGGCTGTCTGAAAGTCCTCACGATCTCCCCGCGGTGCTCTGACACTGGAATAACCATCCTCGCTGCTGCACCTTTCGCTCTGAGCTCTCAGGTTTCGCAAAGTGAATAGTGAAAGTGAATTGAATTTTACCCCTTTGTCAACCTATTTATAAGGTCAAAATGACATTTTTTTCAACCAAAGTCAATACTGGAGGCTCATTTCTACACCTTGGACCTCCCCATAAGTTGCTTTAAATATATCAGAATCTGAAACTGACTGCGCCGCTGTTTTCCTAGTTCTCAAATTGATTTATTGGGACCCTTTGCAAATTTTTCTGGCGCCGACCCAAAATTTGAAAATTTCCCAAGGGGGCAAGGATACTCCGTACCTTCATTGGGGCATATTCTTGACTTATTTTCTTTGTCACAACGCGACAAGCGACATTATGACAAAGAGGGGCAAAATGTAGACACCTAAAAATGACCTAGGCCTGCAAGCTTCATTTTTACCACTTTCGTCCTAGCATAATTAAGTCATTTAATTACCTTCCACATTTGACTATTGATTAAATAATTCATAATTATTTAATTAATTCATGTCATTTATTCCTCATGATTATTAAATAAATAAATTTATTTATTTATCTAATACGTCACTAATTATCTAAGTCTTCCTTTAATTAAATAAATTTCTTAATTTATTTAACTCCCCTTTGTCATTTATTTCTTCTTGATTATTAAATAAATAAATTTTATTTATTTAATTATGTCACTAATTAGGTCCCCTTTCTTTCCAAAATTAAATAGATTCTAATTTATTTAATTTTTGTCCACTTTCCACTATAATTAAATAATTATTTTAATTATTTAATTATTCATTAGCTTTTTCTCTCATTAAAATTAAATAAATTTGATTTATTTAATATAGTCAATTCTCTTGAATTTTGAATTAAATCATTATTTAATTCAAAATGATTTCTTTTGTCATATTCCTCCATAATTAAATATCTTTATTATTTAATTATTTACTGGTCACCTGGAGTAAATAAATTTTATCATTTAATTTCTCCAGCAACCTCTTTGTCTATGCCAGTCTTATCCTCCAGATCAAATCTTATCTTTTGACATCTCATTTAATTTCAACCCTTGATTGAATTATCTTATAATTCAATCTTAGCCATTCATTTCTTGACATTGCCCTAATTTTGACCTAACCCTAATTCTTATTGCAACATTCAATCTTGATCATTGATTCTAAGGTATTTGTCATCTTCTCATCCTGGCCGCACATTCAAAATTGCAGTTTTTATAAAATGGCAATTTTGTTCTTATTTTGGGATCTCTCTCTCTCATGCTCATTCTACCAACTTAGGTTATTATTATTGTCATTTGCAGTCATTGTCATTTTAGTCTATTGTGAGGTCATTACTTTTAGATAAATCCTTCAACCTTTGCATAGGGCTTTGACATTAGTCTAGGTGCTCATTTGAAATCTAAGGGCCCCATTCGATTTGCTGCAAACTAGAAGGTGTAACAAAGGTGAAGCATGGAAGATGAAGATTTATGGTAACATTGTTCCCTTTATTTTCATATTATTTCCTTTGTACTTTGTTACTTCATTGGAATTTTAATGTTATTGTGCTAACCCCTCTAACAAAATAGGATTTTCCCTTGATTACAGAGTGCATGCATCTTCTCTTTGATGAAGTTGCTTCATCTTCTTCAAATGTTGAGGGGGAACCTTCTGACCCTCTTGTTCTTTACCCACATAATTATTCTTCATAGTTTGACATGACTATGGCTAATATTGAGCGCCATTTGGAGGAGGCTTCTTTATCTTCAGAGGAGATATCTTTGTATTCAGATTTTGTTTTACATCCATCTCCACTTGGTCTTGGATTGTCATCTTCATCAGCGTGGCCTAGAATGCCTGATTTGATGGTGGCAACTTTCGACATCAACATGGAGATAGATGAGCAATTTTCATCTAGGCTTCTTACATTGTGAGCTTTCTTCCCTTATATTCAGGTTTTAGGAATGGGATGATGTTCTTCATGCACCTTTGGTTTTGTTTCTTCCCAAGGGGAGGAATGTTGTTCGACGATCGTGGACCATCTTCTACATCCAATTTCAAGCATCAACCATTGGTACAGTTGACTACTTGAGGGAAGCCTACATATTCTTTCTTATCCTTTCTATTTTGGAGGGGACTTCCTCCTTACATGGGATTATTTCTTGTGTTGGGAAACTTGTTTTCTTTTCTCTCTTTTAGGGAGGAGTTTTGTCCCACTAGGTTTTCTCAGTTTCTTCGATTGTGAGAGATTATTTTGTACATGGGAACCTAACATGGCCTAGTAGTCGAGACCCATGTTTGTGTCTTTTCACCCACCTAAGCTATGTTAAATAGGCACAAGACAACTGAGAAGGGGGGGTGAATCAGTTGTCACACAAATTCAAACTTAAAACTTTATCACTTATCAAATCTTCAACCACACTATTTTGTTATTAAATATGAGCATGAAACACAAATAACAAAAAGTAAATCAACACAATGAACACGATATTTTTATGTGGAAAACCCAATAAGGGAAAAACCACAGTGAGGGTTAACTCACACTATATAGTATTTTAAAAAGGAGGCTCACTGTCCAAGTACAAAGGCTTATTGCCTACAAAAGGACTCACTGTCCAACAAGAGGCTCACTACCTATAGAAAAATTATACAAAATAGAGTAAGGATTTACAATCCAAAATGAACTGGAAAGATGCACCTAACATGTGTTGATACAGTTTCGGATATGCTCGCAGCTACTACCTTTCTAATCGCACCTTCACTTCATTACGTCTTCACCATTTCCTCTATCACTTCCTATAGACTCATTGCACATATTCGCACACACCCATTCACTCTTACTCACTCACACACTCACTCAAATTGTTCGCCATATGCTTATATATATACTCGATCTCCATTGCAGGCACAAATTAGGTCGGCTCCACAAAGTATTTTTAAAATGCTTTAACTATTATTATGTTGGCTTCAATAGTTCACAAAATATTTCCAAACACACAAAACAATCTTTAGCACATTCCATTATGTCGGCTCGGACCAAGAAATAGTTCTCATCAAATCAAACTTAACAAGTCGGCCAAGAATAATCTTCAACACAGCAAGGCAACAATCAATCTGATGGTTACTGCTATGTTGTATGAGCAGCTTAGAGCACGAAATAACCTCCATCATCAATTTCTCAAAACCGCAACCAAAGATTATCAACTACAGAGAAGTGCAAACTAGAATACCAGATAAGCAACCAAAATATCGGACCAACCACTGGAGAGGATGACCATCGGTATAAGAGTACCAGACCCAAATGCTAGCCTACTACCAACATGGTGACAAACAAAAAAATAGATAAATTTATTCATTTTTTTCAATAATCTCCCCCTTTGTCATTGATGGCAACATGTGAACAAAACAAAAAAAAAATCCTCTCCACTATCTCCAACACTCTCCATTCCAACTCTCTCCTCCTTTGACATCAATGGAAAAGGGTGCCAAAAATGAGTGCAAACATGGTGACATCAAAATTTCAAAAGAATTTCCAAAAACTTCAAAAAATTCCAAGAATCGAAATCATTAAAGCAAGCAGAAATTAAGTGAAGATGACACTCTTCACCTAAAACACCTTCTTATACCTTTCTTTGAGAACTGGATACAACTTCTTCCAGTTAAAAATAGCAAGTTCCAATTTCATGCATGTATTTTCCAATAATCCCAACAAATTAAAAGAGGGTGACCAATCTACATCAAAACATTGTTTCTCAATATCTTCAGCATCAACAAGAATTCTAGAAAGATGCTCTAACCGAACTTCAGCAATTTCTTTAAGAAGCTAGAAGGTCTTTGTCACATCATCTCTTTGTCTCTATGTAATGATCAGTTTAACCTGAAGTTCACCAACTCTTATCCTTTGTTTCCCTTCTTTATCTTCAAATATGTCAAAGTTCTTTCTGATCTCATTCACCTCGGCTTCAATCGCTTCAATTTTGCTTCTAAATTTGTCTACAGTAGTAGTCCACCAAAGACTACTTGTAAACATCTAAAATTTCTTTAACACACTTCTTAGTTTCTACAATCAATCCAAGCAATCTCTACATAGCCTTTTTCCATCTTATTTCAACCAAGATTCCCATCTTATGTCCTTCTAGACCTTCAAACAACATCCTTTCTTCAATAATTTCAATCAGATTCTCTAGTAAGAAATCAGAAACAGCAAATACTATAATACGTTTCTGAAGTAGATAATCTACCAGCGCATCATCAGTTTTTAGTCTGTCAATAGGCGAGGAAACATCCCATAATTCACCAATCTTCTTCATTTTTCCTTCAACTATCATAGACTGGATAGCAATAGGATCAAGGGATTTAGTACCAGTCAACAATTCATTCTCCATCTCATCTAAAATATCAATGATGTCTTCAGCCATTTCCTTTCTCTTTCAATTCCGAAGGGGAATCACTGATAACAACTTCCAATTCTCTTTTCCCAAACGAAGAGCCTACTTCGAATTAACTTACTGCAAATATACCATAGCAAGGGTTTGCTCACAAGGATGAGAAATATGATTTGCACATATTTTCATTATCTTCCAAAGACTCTAGATGTCTGTAAATTTGTTTTCCAATAGGGATACTAGATTCCCACACCACATTATCCTTTGCTAGTAGAGAATTCAGAAAGTAAAACACCAGGCATACCAGCAAGGATCTGAAACGAAACAAATAATTCTCAACCAATGACATTCAAATATTTTCAAGCAAATTCTCAAGTAACAAGCTACATAAATCAAATTGTTTATTCTCCTTAACCATCATGTGGGCAATGTGTATGGCAATAGCCAAAGTTGAGCTTTCACGATTCTTGAAATAAATTTTGTATGAGATACCATATGCAACATACCTAACGACCGAGTCAGCAAGTGTATCAATCAACAATTCTCTTTGATCTCTGCCAATGCCAATCAGCTCCACCACATCTTTATATTTCACAGTTTTCTTTCCAGGAAGTTCTCCAATGCTATATAATCCAGTGATCACTTTAATTGCTTCCTTCAAGATCAAGTAGGGTTTGTAAAAAATAATGTTTCCATCCTTAAGACAGTTCAATAAGAACAGGATAACTTCCTTATCTGAATCCCATGGAAATTCACTCAACAAATCCATCCCTAGGGTTTTTATATTTTGTAATTCTACTTCGCTCAACCCTAGTTCAATTTCCTTCATTTTCCTGTGATCATATTCTTCTACTTTGACCCTTTTCAGCTTCAGAGAGGTAACACCACACAATCCACTATCCATTGCTTAGCTTTCTTGAAATTCAGCAATACTTCTTCAATTTTCTTCTTTCCCTATACAAACAGAGAGAGGGTTTCCAAATTACCTAAATCAATCATCAAATTCCCCTCAAAAAAACTTCAAGCATGCCTCAAGAATTCTTCAAAGCATTTTCTGAGGATTTCAGATGCACAATTAACCAAAAATCATCACAAATTTCTACTTATCCACCGTCTAGTTTTCCCTAAGCATACTAAATGTGGAAAACACAAAATGTTTCTAAACACACACTTCATTTAGCACAGGAAACCTTCAAACGATCCGCAAATCCTCATACCAACATATTTTTCTCCAGTTCTTCTTCCAGAAACTCTAAACAGGCATCCTTCACATTCTAACCACGTGCCAACCTCTGACACACCATTCTTCTAGGGGTTTTATGATCTTTTGATAATGCCCCCCCTAAGACCATGCTATGTCTAAATTTCAAATAAGTCATCTATACCGGATGAGGGTATAGACACATCAGGAGTCTCAGATTTCTCTTCTTCTTTCTTCTTCCAAGTCTTCTCCATCTCTTGCTTCATCTCTCCTTTATCAGTATTCTTTATTAGTTCACTCTTCTTTTTCAAAGAAAATTCCTTTTCTTTCTTATTCTTGCAAACTTTAGATACATGTCTAGGTTGATTGCAATTATAACAGATCACACCTTTCTAATTAGACTATCCTCCATTATTCCTTGATCTACACTAATTTGCTTTGTTTCCAAATTTATTGCAGGCATAGCAGTAGCCATTAAATAATTGATTCCTTCTTCCTTCATTAAACCTATTTCTCATTACCCGACTAGTCAACCTTACCTAAGATCTGCATTCTATAGCCTTATGTCCAAGTTCCCACATTCAAAATATTTTCTGGAAAGAGAGCCAAAAAACTGGTTTATCCTACTTCTGCAATCAGTTGCTCTATGACCATATTTATTACAAGAAAAGAAAATGCCATCAAAAGAGGGGTACCTTTGTGCATTAGGTTGTTTCACAGGTGAACGTCTTGCAAAATTCCTTCTTTGCTTCCTCTTACCTTGATTCTTCTTCACATCTTTAGAACATTCACCGGTATTAACTCCTAAGCCACCTTTGTCTTTACATGGTTTTTCTCCCGCAAGTAGTTCTTCAAGTTTATCGGAGCTAGACGTGAAATTATTTTCACAGAGTTTAGCCTTTTCTAATTCCACTCTCAGATTTACTATCTCTTGCTCGATTCTGGAACATTCTTCAAACTTGTTCTACACCATTGTATTCAAACATTCTTCAATCCTTTTCCTTTCTTCTATTGTCACTTTCAGTCCAATTATCTCTTGTTTTAGTTGTTCACTTACTTCTTTGTGTCTTTCCTTAAATTTATTCAATTGTTCCTTCAATTTCTGAACACATTCATTTGCTTCATCAAGATTCTCTTTCAAATTTTTGTTTTCTCTTTCCACTTTATCAAGATCTTCAAGAGCAGTCTAGAGTTCACCTTTTTCGTTCATTATCTCCATCTTTTGGATCTTCATCAAGTTGTTAGACCTAACCAGAGGAACCAAGAGCTCTGATACCAATTGTTAAACAGGTGCAAGACAACTAAGAGGGGGGATGAATCAGTTGTCACACAAATTCAAACTTAAAACTTTATCACTTATAAAATCTTCAACCACACTATTCTACTATTAAATATGACAATGAAACATAGATAACAAAAAGTAAATCAACACAATGAACACCAAATTTTTACGTGGAAACCCCAATAAGGGAAAAACCACGGTGATGGTTAACTCACACTATATAGTATTTTAAAAAGGAAGCTGGTGCAGGAGCACCTGCCAAAGTGCCAAAGTGCAAGCTTATTTTGAAGTTTTGTTTTAAAATCCTTTTGTTGTTTTTTATAAGGTCATGTTGACCATTAGTGGTGACCTAGGAATGGTTTTGATTAGTTGGAAGGAGGTTAACAAGAGTTAAGTAGTTTTAACTCTTCATTTTGGTTAATTTGTGAAAATTGTCTAGGTGCTGGAAAACACACGGGGTTTTAAAAAGTGTATTGTTAGGTCATCTAAGTCTCGACCCAAGAGACCTAACTGCTTTCCAAGATTATTTAAAGATCACTCTCGACCTGTTTGAGGGTTGGAAGCTTGATTGTACAGACTGTACTTTCAGGAGTGGAAGAAAAACAGTGTTCTTGTTAAAATTTTCTAGTTTTTCCTGTTCTTGTTCTTGGAACAGCAGATAAATGATTGAGTAAAGCTTTTTGTTGGATTAAATAGTATGTAGTGAAGCTTGTTAAATCACTTGTCTGATTCATTAGTTATTAATCCCATTGCTTTCTTTTTGTATTGTAAATTTTGTGTTATTTCTGTTTTGGTTTTGACTGGTAATTGTGATAAAAATGGAGTTTTAGTCCGCACTCCCACCGTACCAAGAAGTATGGAGACATTGGGAAGGTGGCTAAACTCCATTAGTGTACATATTTTAGCAATAGGAATCTTTGGAAGTTCTGGAACCATGCTCAAGGCCTTACCCTAGGCGAGACAGTGTGAACCCAGCTAGGAACGGCTTGAGGACAGCATGAATAACTTGCAGGGGAGTGAAGTTTTTTAAGAAATTATTTATGAGGATTTAGGGGAGTGTCTTGGCTCTACATGATGCCAAGGAAGATCCTTTAACAATCCGTTTGAATGAAGAACTTTTCACCAGTTTTGAATCAGCCTGAGAAAGTTAAGGAAACCATAGCTTCTTGCCCATTTTGGTGTCTGGACAGGATATAGCTTGAGCGGTCTTGAAACCATAGGAATATTGGAGGTGAGGGCAAGTTAACTACATTTCCTAAGCAAAGAACTAGGTTTCTTGGTGGGTTTAGGAAGAAGAAGTATTTTTCCCCTGTTCAGCGACCTAATTGGGGCTCAAGGCTACTAGCCTTTCAAACCCAAGAAAAGCATTTTCTTGAAAGCGATGGAGAGCTAGTGAATGAAGGTTGATTAGGAGCCTTTGTCAGATGATTTTGAAGCCATGGAAGCTTTTCACACCCCTACAACAATATTTGAAGGAATTTGGAGGTGAGCTAGTCTTTAAGAGTATTAAGGGCTAGAAATAGCATGAGAGGAAGAGCACCAAGTTTGGCTTGGTTTAAGAACTTGGATTGATAGCAGGGTTGGCAAAGAAACCATGGGTGCCTAGGTGGCCTAGGACCTATAGGTTGAGTGGTGGAGGAAGTGACACCAAGGGTTATCAAAGGTGAGACCCGGAGCATTGAGTCAGTGATTGATTCAAACCAACCCTATCCCTATCAGAAGCTCACTGCCAAAAGAAGGACTCTGATGCAGGAGCATCCAGTGGTGTGAGGGCAATCTTGCATCACCCAAAAAGATGATTTCCATTTTTGTTCCTGTTGTTTTCTTTTTGTAGATGTTTTTGTATTTCTGGATACCCTTTTCGTCGAATAAGAGTTTCCAACTTTCATAATTGCTTTTCTGCTTTTTCTGCTCAACTGCTATTTTTAGCAGGTTTGCATTTGAAGTCATGGGAAGACAGAAATTTATGGGAAGGTTCAGGATGGAAAAATACACAGTCTGGTGAAAGAATCAAGTCAAGATCATTCATGACTTGAAAGTTATTCAAGTTCCAATTTCTACTTTTTGACCTGAAAAACCTTCCGAGCTCAGTTTGAGGCACCAAATGATCCCGGATGGGCCTGAAAATTTGCGAAAACGCCAAAGTAGTCCGCCAAAGGCCTACTTTGCGGAAAATCGTCTTTTCGAGAGCTTTCCGAAAAGGTATTATCATTGAAGATCCGACGGTCGGATTAAAAGTTATGGCTGCCGGAAGTTGGTGCATATTTTAAAAATGTGCTAATTTTCAACTGTGAATTTATCTTGAATTTCAAATTGTAATTTTGGCGCCAAATCGTCAAAAATCTTATCTCGAAGGTTGTTTTTGGTTCCAAACCGAAATGGGTCTATTTAGGGACTTGTTTCTGATTTTTGGGTAACTTTTTGGGGAAAGAAGTTCGCATGCTGTGAAAGGGGATCTGGGTAATTTTCTGTAAGTTTGTAATTTGCATGTATCACAGAGCTCGAGGATTTGTGATCCTCTGCATGTAAGATTTTTCATTATTGAATAATAAGAAAGTTTGCTAGTTGTGTGCATTATTTCTGTGTCTCGGGTTTGCTAGTTCAAGATCGGAAGCTATCGTGATGAGGTACTCTGTGATATCATCCCCATGGATGCATGTCACATGTTGTTGGGGAGGCCGTGGCAGTTCGATAGGCGTGATGTACATGATGGCCATGCAAACACTTATTCATTGATGAAGGATGGAATCCGCCATAAGTTGAAACCCCTGAAGAAGGATGAAGAAAAGGTATGCAGTAGCGCTAGAATTTGTTTTGTTGATGGAAGGAAATTTTTAGAAGGCATGAAGCATGAGCGTATGTGTTATGCATTGATTCCTAGAATGGCTAAGGAAGGTAGTGAGAAGGTACCAGTAGAAGTTTCTGGACTATTGGACGAGTTTCAGGAGATTATTTCGATAACGCACTGAGGGTTTACTACACCAATGAGGAAGATCAGTCATCGATGATCCCTGGAGCTAGTTTGCCAAATAAAGCAGCTCACAGAATGACTCCTGCAGAGAATGAGGAGTTGAACAGACAAGTCCAAGATTTGTTGAGGAAGGGTTTGATTCGAGAGAGTTTGAGCCCATGTGCAAGACTGGCAGTACTAGCACCGGGCTAGCCGATGGGGAGTGGAGGATGTGTACGCATCTTGTGAGCCATAAATAAGATAACAATCGCTACGTGATTTCCTTGCCAAGGATGGATGACTGATGGACTGCTTTGAGGGAGCCGCAAGATTTCACAAAGATTGATCTCGAAGAGCGGAGATATCACCAACCGATTCGTGAGGGAGATGGAAGATCAAGCCAAGACCAAAGAGGGACTGTGACGAGTGGTTAGTCATGCCTTTTGCCAACTAATGCACCGAGCACATTCATGCGTCTATGAATGAGGTGACCGAAAAGAGTTTTTAGGAATTTTGTCATTGTATACTTAGATGATATTTTAATATTCAAGAAGTCCCTAGTGAGCATTTGATGCATATTGCAGAGTCTTTGGAAAAGTTGAGAGAAGAAAAATTGTTGATTAATCAAGAAGTGTAGCTTTGTGAAGAAGGAGTTAGTGTACTCGGGGTTTGTTGTCTCGACAAAAGGTCTAAAGATGGACCCAGAGAAGGTGAAGGCTATTCTCGAATGGCCTACCCCAAGAACTGCTACTAAGGGGAGATCTTTCCATGGTTTGGCCAGTTTTTATAGAAAGTTC
>VDFB02105785.1:349166430-349399114 GCA_007258455.2 Sequoia sempervirens
GGAAAGAATCAAGTCAAGATCATTCATGACTTGAAAGTTATTCAAGTTCCAATTTCTGCTTTTTGACCTGAAAAACCTTCCGAGCTCAGTTTGAGGCACCAAATGATCCCGGATGGGCCTGAAAATTTGCGAAAACGCCAAAGTAGTCCACCAAAGGCCTACTTTGCAGAAAATCGTCTTTTCGAGAGCTTTCCGAAAAGGTATTATCATTGAAGATCCGATGGTCGGATTAAAAGTTATGGCTGCCGGAAGTTGGTGCATATTTTAAAAATGTGCTAATTTCAACTGTGAATTTATCTTGAATTTCAAATTGTAATTTTGGCGCCAAATCGTCAAAAATCTTATCTCAAAGGTGGGTAAACTTTTTGGGGGAAAGAAGTTCGCATGCTGTGAAAGGGGATCTGGGTAATTTTCTGTAAGTTTGTAATTTGCATGTATCACAGAGCTCGAGGATTTGTGATCCTCTGCATGTAAGATTTTTCATTATTGAATAATAAGAAAGTTTGCTAGTTGTGTGCATTATTTCTGTGTCTCGGGTTTGCTCCCTCGTCAGACTCACTATCCAACAAGAGGCTCACTACCTATAGAAAAATTATACAAAACAAAGTTAGGTTGTACAGCCTAAAATGAACTAGAAAGATGCACCTAACATGTGTTGATACAGTTCTGGATATGCTCACAGTTGTTGCCTTTCTAATCACACCTTCACATTCATTTCCTCTTCATTATTTCCTCTATCACTTCTTACAGACTCACTACACATATTCGCACACACCCATTCACTCTTACTCACACTCACTCAAATTGTTAGCCATATGCTTATATATATACCTGATCTCCATCACAGACACAAATTAGATCAGCTCCACAAAGTATTTTGAAATTTCTTTAGTTGTTATTATGTCAACTCCAATAGTTCACAAAATATTTCCAAACATACAAAAACATCTTTAGCACATTCCATCATGTCAGGTTGGACCAAGAAATAGGTCGCACATAAGTTTTCTCATCAAATCAAACTTAACAAGTTGGCCAAGAATAATCTTCAATGCAATAAGGAAACAATCAATATGATGGTTGTTGCTACGTTGTATGAGCACCAGAGCACAAAATAAGCTCCATTAATAGTTTCCCAAAACTGCAACTAGAGATTATTAACTACAAAGAAGTGCAGACTAGAATACCGAATAAGCAACCAAAATACCAAACCAGCCATCAAAGAGTATGAGCACCGGTATAAGAGTATCGGACCCAACTTCTAGCATGCTACCAACATGGTGACATCAATGACAACAAATAGATAACTTTACTCATTTTTTCCAACAAGCTACATTTTAAGGGGGTGTTAGTGTAGATTTTTATTTATTTATTTTTCCTACACATTATTAAGCATACTTAGGTTATAGGAGACATATTTTATGTGATGAAACATGGTGTAATCCATCAATTACATGTGTCGCTCTCACCCACACTTGGGTGGTTGAGTCTCACACCCTCTTTTTTCCTTTTATGCCACCTCACAAAACCACTATCATGTCTCCTTCTAAGTAGGTTATGCCACATATTTGGCATTTTCCAAGTAGGTATAACTCCCACCTAGTTTGGTTATATAGGATTTATTACCCCTCTTGAAATTGTATTCCCATATTTAGCTATATAATCAGCACTCACCTCTCCCTCCTATCTAGTCCAAATGAGCTCATATCAGCTTGGTTAGTTCAAGGGAGTCATGATGCATATTGTATCATTTTGTGTGTGATAATATCATATTCAATTATTGCACCATATTCCAACAATTCATCCTCGTGCTACTCTCATGTAGAAGGCTTATCTTGGTTTTGCAGGTGACCCTGGGTGCTCGAGTTCATCAACAACTCTTACATTTTTTTACCATTTGAACACCTAGGCAATTTGATTTCCAATTAAGCATCCTAAAAATTAATCAAGATCAGGATAAGAATAATTTATAGACTTTTCATTAGTCAAGGTTCATGTTAGCAATGCATCATGTAAGATTTTTTCACATTTTATGTTTAGTATTTTGTGAGTACTAGCATTTGCAAGATCTTCTATCATGTATAAATTTATCCTTGCATGAGATGTGTAACATGACTTCACTCCGTCAAGGAAAGAAAATTTGAGTGGTCAGTTGTGACACTTATGATTTATCATTTATTTATATTCAATTTACTCTACTCGACCTAATGTAAGCACTCTTTATCCAACATCTTCACAACCATAGGGGAGGTGGAAACACCAAAGCAATGTTTAACTTAGGCAAGCCCCTATATGCCACAACTCTAGATCTTCTCTCTTTCTTACAAGTGGTAGATGTAAACTGGATTTGGAAGAATAATGAAGACCTAAAATCAAGATCAAGCATTCAAGCACATTCATTCATCAATTTATGGAAAGATTAATTATTCATCAACAAATAAATTTTAGAAGCTGACTCTAATAGGGAAAAACTTATAGACTATAACCCACTTGCTCCTATTCTAAGATTCTAAAAACCCTCATCTTAATGTAAGGCGCCCACACCCCTAAACATTTAGTTCAAGCCCAATTTGAATTCTAGATTCCTTTGTCTCTACCCTCTACTTTTATGTCCCCAATTTTTATCAAATAATTTTGTGTTGTTCCAAATTTATATCAGTTTGTTGTAGTTAAATAGTGGACCTAGTTTACATTTACATAATCAAATCATATCCATTCAACTCCAAATCAAAACAACACACACCCCAAATGGGACCAAAACCTTGATCGACCATTTTGGCTCTTCCTTGAGGATAGTAGCCAAGTGGTCTTTATGATCATTTTTTTGTCCCCTCAATATTGTAGGTTAAAGGTTTGATTTAGACCCTAGGTCCCTTTTCCTACATCACATTTTTGTCAACCCAACATTTTTTTAAATTTTAAGCTTTGATTTACATGTCTATTATCCTAAAATCTAAGTGAAATCTTAGGTTATTATAAAGTATCATTTCTCAAAGTGCATTTCATGTTATACATTAAAACGTTAAGATTTACATCTCATAATCATAAAAAGTGTTACATTTTTTATATTTTAGAGATAGATTTAGCTAATTATATAACATTTTGCATTACAAAAGTTGTCATTTATCAAAAAGGTGGAATTGATTGCATTCATTTTATTTCTTTGGAACATAACAATTCATACATGCATGTGTCTTATATAAACACATTAGGTTTTCTTGCATTTCTATATTTTTTCTTGGTTTCAAACTTAAACCTATACAAACTCATAGCTTTAAACACTAAACTACATTTATAAATATTTAAACTTTTAAAAATCTACATCTCTAGTCTAGGGCACCCTTACCATTGTCCTACTAATGAACACATAAGTATACTAAGAGGGGTCGTATTAGTATATTGTTAAAATTTTAACATTAATCAATGAACATTAAAACATCAAAAGCAGTAATGAAAGAAATCACATAAGATAACACTAGATGTATGTGGAAACACTAGACAGAAAAATAACAATGAGAAAAGATTCTTGGATCTACTACCCAAATCTAGCCTCACAAGAAAATTTAGATATTATAAATAATTTTGTAGGCACCAACCCACTAGAGACACCAATCCCCAAAATAGTTTTATAGTCACCAACCTAAAGGAGACACCTATCCCCTAAACTAAGCCCAACCTCAAAGGAAAAGAGGCACCAATCTCACATGAAAAAAGAGGCAGAACCTTAGAATACACTAAAATAATTACAATAAAACTTATAGATAATTCTCTATAAAAATGCTTATAGAGTGAATTTGAACATTTCTTCTCAATCTTTTGGACTAATATGAATACACACTCTACTCCCCTTCACTTACACGAAATTTGTTCTAAAGGATAAGACACAAAAAGATCGGATTAGCCACACACCCATTCACAGTCACAATACTATATTGTTCTTCATACTTATGTACTTCTCCCTTTTAAAATTTTTGAAACAATTCTCTTAAATATTGATTTGGGGTGAAAGATACTATTGCTATGTCAGCCTAAATCAAAAATCATTTTTTTTGGTGATGAGCAAGTCATCTTGTAAAAATAATTCATATCATGACCATGTTGGCCTAAGAAAACTAATTTCAAAACCAAGAACTGGTTGTTAAGCACATTTGAATCTAAGCCTTAGATCATCCTTCTTCATGGGAAAAATGAATGATATAGATTCAAATCAGGATATGCTAGACCTTGAAATATCCCTTGACCAATAAGATAGCAAATACCACTTTGAAAAGTCTTGGACATGTGTCACCATCACCCATTTTTACACAACCTTCTTGAGATCTTCTTTATGGCTCTTGTAGCCCTAAAAGTAGTTTTTGTCTTGGATCCATTTCTCAAGTTAGGCTTTCTCATTTCAAATGATCTTAGAGTACCCAACAACTGATCTTTAGTACAAGTTTTATAATCTACAAATTCTTCAATAGTAGATACCCTTTCACTATATGCAACAAGGAGAGTTCTGAGAATCTTCTTTACTATCTTGGATTCATCCATTGTTGCACCAAGTCCTCACATTCCACCTACCAACTCATCCATTCTTTGTACATAGGATTTAATGTTCTCATCTTCAGACATTCTCAAGATCTCGAATTGTGCTTCCAAGTTCTACAACTTTGCTTCTTTGACCTTTTCATCTCCTTCATGAATCTTTTCCAATGTATCCCAGACCTCTTTAGTAATCTTTAGATTTTGGACTTTAATTAACTTGGAATGTGAAAAACTATTCTTCAGAATAAAATTTTCTTTATTGTTTACTTCATGGAACTTGATCTCATCAATTGTACTTGGACCATTAGAAGGAGAAATATATGCAGTCTTGTAAGCTTTCTCAACATAATATCCACAATATTCAAAATATCCTTCCATCTTTGTCTTCCAAAAGGTATAGTCATTCCCATCGAACCTAGGACACTCAATACACTCAATAGTGATCTTTCTTGTCATCCTAGACCTTCCTTAAGTGGTTAATCTAGATTCTCCAAGGAACCAAGCTCTAATACCAATTGTTGAACAAGACAACTGAGAGGGGGGGTTCAGTCAGTTGTATCAAATATTAACCTTTAAAACTTCCACCAGGGATTAGATCTATTATCATTCACAAATACTTTACTTTTCTAATGTGATCAATCATTAAGTGAAAAAGTAGAAACTGAAAGAAGCAAAACCAAACACACAATAACACCATATTTATGTGGAAAATCTAATGATGGAAAAACCACAGTGATGATTAGCTCATGATATAAAAAATATCAAAATTGAATACAAAGGCTCACTGCCAGAAAGGATCACTACCAAAACAAGACTTATTGTCCAAAACAGGACTCACTGTCCAACAAGGGTTAACCACTTGGAAGGCTCACTGCCATAGAATCACAAGAAGATGGAAGAAATTTGTTATAGAGAGAAAAAAAATCTCAATGCAATGGATATTTCCACCATAGTTCGCTCACACTTGCAAACATGCTTGAATGATAGAGTACACCTTTAGCTCACTGCCTCCGGAAACTCACCACTTGAATTTTGCATTGATCTGCTCAAACTCGCATCACACACACACACACACACACACACACACACACACACACACACACACACACACACACACACACACACACACACACACACACTATTTCGAATCTATCTCACATCTATCTTACTCTTTCATCCTTTTTTCTCTCTTTCACAAACATCTCAACTCTTATTTATACCATCTTCAACCTTGAAACTCATCCAAGGTCAGCCACACATCATTTGTATTTACAAATTCAAATTAGGTTGGTGGAAAAACATTCTACAGTGGAGTTAGAATGAGAGCCACCCAAGAACACACTAAATGAGGACCTAAACAAGTCCCAACACACTTTAACACACTTCCACAAACTTTGTAAGTAGTGTTTAACACAAGGTTAGATAATACCAGTGTAAAACACATAAATCAATTAAGCACATCCTACCTTAACACGATCCAATCTTCTAGATAAAAAATTTCACTTGAACATGGCCTCATCAACTTATCCTGAAAACTGAAAATCATAAAACCCAAACAAGAAGAAATCGAGAGCAACTACATTTATCTTGGACCTTAGCCAAATACATAGAAAAGCACGGTTCACAATTGGTGAACATAACTCACACTATACAACAATCTAGAAACCCAAAATCTAGATATAGCAACTTCCAACAACCAAGAACAATACCTCAAATCCTCACTAGCATAGCAACAAATCCTGAAGAATAACCCAGAGAAAACACAAAATACCTGCAACCTTTTTTATTACAATTTTCTCAATATCCTCAACATAGACAACCAATAACCAACATTCATGACATCAATGACAATAGAAACCAATTGACAACCAGTTAACCAGTTGACATCAATGAAAACACCTTCATACTTGCAACAAAAACAAGCCAAAAGAAGACTCTGGATGAAAGCAAAAAGCAAAATCAGATAGCCAGTAAGACCTCTCTCCCATGAAATTAGAAGCATTGTTCAGTAAAAAATTTGTAGCATGAGATGTTAGGGAGACTACAACCCTGTATAGTGAAGAAAATGAGGTGGATAAGGCTACCATTCATGAGGTAATCATCAAATATACCATTGTTTTAGAAGTTGATATGAAAAACATTGAAAAACAAATTCCTATAGAGCTATGGAATGTCTTGGTGAAAAGAAGACAAGAAGCAATTGAAGAAGGAAAAATAAAAGAATATGCATTGGAGTTAGTTGGTGCTCCTCTTTCAGAGGAAAACAAAGCCACATTGGCTAAATTATATTGCACAAAATTCAAGGTAAAATAAAGGGTAACTACCTTTATGGGTAGAGATAAATGTGAGTTTGAAAGGCTACAAAAGGAGACAGTTGATAAAATATCAGACATTGCATAGAAATATGGTATGACTTTAGAATACAAAGAAGATATTTCTCTGGAAGTCAATACAGGAGAAGAAGCATAGGCTATTGATGCTCAACATGAGCATGCAACAAATGAAGGGTTTACACATGACAATGTTCTTCTGGATGTGGAAGAATTAACAAAAGAAGATGAAGCAGAGAAGAATGATGAGGAAGATGAAACAAAGGAGGATACCTCTCCTCCTCCAGTACATGAAGAATATGTTGAAAATACTCAAGGAAAACTAGAGACACCTCCTCTGAATAACACAAATAAGTTTGCAAAGGAAGAGAATGTAAGAAAGGATGTTGATGAAGAGAATTTTGATACAAAGAAGGAAGAAAAATAAGAAAATAATGAGAAGGAAGATAAAGATAAGAATGAGGATGCATCTGGAGATGCAAAAACAAAAGAAGGTACTCAAGTAAACTCCATAAGGAATAAGGAAAAGGAATTGAAAGAGAAATCTACAAAGATTACAAAGACTTCTAGTGAATCCTCCAACTTTGGAGATTCCTTGAAGAATCTACTTAGTATGTAGCTCAAGTTCCAACCTATTGTATCATTGTGTTGAAACTACTACAACTACCAATGCAACAGGGAAATGTAGATCTTGACAATATTTCCCCCCTCCACAAGCTTCAATTGGGAGATGTATTACATGCATCTGCCTGAAAGGAGATTTGATGGAAGTAGTGAATGTATTACAAGAATCCATACTAGGTGCAAGCATTGATACTTCACTTTCTATATGGAAATTTTGAATTAACTAATTGATTCTTTTAAAGAATATGTTGTTGGCCTTAGAGCACAAGTTGAAACTAAAGTTGAAAAGAAAATAAATAATAAGAAGATGATGGAAATCACTGAGAAGTGTTCTCTTGCACATAACAATTTTCAAGAAAACCTAAACGATGCACAAGTTTGTGTGAATGAGGCAAAGGCTTTGTTCCAATATTGTATGAAGTGGCTCAGAGCTACATAGAGTATCAAGAAGGAAATGGACTCTATTAAGTCCTAGATCAACAATGCCTCTATTGCCTATGATTCGGCACATGACCTAGCTAGAGATACAAGGAATGTTATAGAGGATTTGCATAAGAGATTATTTCAGTTACAGGCCCAAAAGGAGCATATCATTTTGTAGTTTGAAGAGATAAGGGACTTGGTGAATTCCAAATTCATATTTTTTTCAAGTTCCCTTTTGAGTGCTAATAAAGTTACACAAATGAATCTAGTACCTATAACTTTGGAAGAAGGAGAAGAGATATTAATGGAGTTAGAAACACAATTTAGATTGCTTGGGGCAGCCAAGAAGACATGGGAAGAAGGTAAATAGGTGTGCTAGACCCATGTGCAGAAGCTACTAGAGTCAACCTCTTCCAGTTGACAACATTTTTTATTCTTTATGCATTTGAACCAGTTTTCAATTTCAAATTATTTGTACATATAGAGTATATAGAGTAGATTTTGATACAATTTTTGGGTTTTACTGTGGAGTAGATAGAGTAGATTTCAGTATAATTATTGGGTTTTACTCTGGTACATGAATTAGGGGAAGTAAGAATTCAATCTATCACTTTGTACATATGCATATATTTCTCATGGGGAGATACAATATATGTTAGAAAAGTTATATGCACCCTTTACCCTTGATTTCAAAGGGTGAGAATGTTTTGGAGAATATTTTGGATATGTTTTGGCATGTTGGAATTAGTGACAAAGGGGGAGATTGTTGGAAGAATGAAAAGTTTGTCATTGATGTTGTTTTTGGAAACATGAGCATGTAAGATAAGCACAAGGCATACTATTGTGTATTGTAGTGTTTTCATTGATGTCAACATTGTATCTTGATGAGGAAATCATGGTGCAAATCATTTTGTTTGGTTCTAACATGCTTTGGGATTTTTTTGGAAAATAATTTTGCAAGAAAGTTTGATCTGATGAAGCCAATAGTGATGAAAATTGATTAAATGTCAATTCTAATAATTTTATGTAACAAAAAAATCTAGTTTTTTCGTCCGCATTGGGCCGCTAATGAACATTTCACTTTGTGGTTCTAACATACTATTTTTGTTTCATAGAAGCATCTAATTCCAAAATTTCATCTTGTTCTGGCTTTTGGTTTCAAAGTTATGAATAACAGATGTTTGAATTGGCAAATTACAATCATTTCCTATATAGTGCATGTGAGTAGTAGAGTCTACACTTCTCTATGAATAGGATGTTGGATTTTCATATTTAAGGAGATGTTGACAAATTTCAATAGAGTGTGAATTCTGGTTGGCATGATATTTTAAGGTACGCATGTTTGAATATGGGTATATAGTTGGAGAATTTTTATATTAAGTCTTGTACTATGCCAATTTAATAGGTGTAAAGGTATGCAAAGATTAATTAAGTATTACAAAGTTATGTAGGAGCTATAATAAGTCCATTCCGAACTATTTCAAATTATTTTAAGGATTAAATCTTCGTGTGAGGTGTGTGGGGAAGGATTTGAGCTAACAAGTCATATATTATATATTTTGTATGATACATCTAATTAGGATGACCTAATTTATGTTATACTTGAAGCAGATATATATAAGCTAGATCATTTTCAGTGTTTTGATATATGAGAAACATACAAGTGGTGTGAATGATGTGAATACATTCTGAATTTAAGTAGTGAATGTTGAGTAGAATATCAGAGTGATGTGAATGCAAAGGAAATCAGAGTGTTAGATCAAAATCAAATGAAGTGTGTAAATTCAATTTATTGAGTTTCATTGGAATTGTATCTCATGCATATGATAGATGTAATTTGTAATAGTTCAATTTAGGCTGTGAGCCACAAAATTTCTTATCTCTTTTTCTCAATGGATAGTGTGTCTACCTATAGTGAGCACTTCTGTAAATATTGTGAGCTAATCTTCACTGTGGTTTTTCCCATTTGGGTTTTCCACGTGAAAATCTCAGTGTTTATGTGTTATGTGTTGTTGGATGTTTCATGCTTTCTTTCATTTACTACAAGTGAATATGTTATGTGGATTGGATGTTTAAATGTTTGAAAGGTTTAAAAAAATACTAATTCACCCCCCCCCTCAATATTTAAGTTGTTCAACAATTTGTATCAGATCCTGGGTCATGAGTTTGAACCCCTCGCTTGCACTGGGAGGATTGTTGCAAGGTGTGTGCCCTTAGTCTCCTTGTGTTGTGCAGTGCAACACTTGGGTTTGTGACATGGCTTAACCACCTCTTATGGATTCATTAACTCAGGTGGTTGTATTGAGCATTAACAGGTCGATCTTTTGGTGCAATGACAACCATCTGTGTAACAAATCTTGGTCCTAAAAATGTCAAAATGGCCCTTAATCAAAGAAAGCAAGTTACAACAAAATGGATCTCTTTAATACCTTCAAAAAAAATTAAACATGCTCAATAAATTTCTCAGATCAAAATTTATGGCTCTAAAAGTTGGGCCTCCCACATCATAATGTAATAGCATTTATGACAAACAGAATTGTACAAATGAGTTACACGTGTTGATGAACTTGTGATGCATGTTATAACATATTGTAAAGCATCCTTAAATGGGGACAATGAAGAGGAAATGGAGCACCCAAGTTGTTGATTAAATTATAATAAGCTTATTACAAATGTAAGGAATATGTTATTTTAAGCTTGTGGAATCATCTTGGGATTTTGGCACTAAATTTTGAATGGTTTAAGCTCATGGTTTCCTTAGTACAATTTGATGGTTTCATGTATTGCTTCACCTATTTAGTAGGTGCTTAAGATGGAGATGTCATAATGAGTTATTAGCCGATAGGCTATATATAGTGTGAGCTTTGGCCTGAAACCTGTCTCACACCGTCTAACTGTAGTTGTTGCCGTTAAACTAGGATGGTTTTCAGTTAGCAGTCAAATCATAATAAATCAGATCTTGAATCAATCTCTGAATTAAATCAAATCAGATTTGAACTTGCAACCGATATTTTCATTAAAAGGTTGCAGAAATCTTGTCTCCAGTTCAAGAATCGAGCATCTCTAAACCCTGAAATTTTCTCTTTTACTTTGTGCTTGTTGTAAATAGATTGAAGCAGCCACCATTTCTGCGCTCCCATCACAATATGCACCTTCTGCAGTATTCTATGTCTAGCACTTCTTAGGTTCGATTCTCTCTATGGACGACAAGACGTACCTACTTTCGTCGCTTCCAAGGCTCTTCTTTTCCCCTTCAGGCAATGGAAATAATGTTAATCTAAAGTGAGCAAAGTGATGGAAGCCCTCGTTGCACTCGTTGCAGGTCATTGCAGAGAACAAGGCACCCATTTACCGCTCTGTCAATAAAAGAAAAAAAAATTCGTCAAGACAACTCCTTTAAAACCTCAATATGGGTAAATCAGAGTGCATGGTAAGCTTTTCATACAATAATTTGAGTATTGTATTTTATGTATTATTAGTAATATTGGAACATGTGGTGCTTAATCCATTGCATATCCTCGAAGTTGCAGAGAGAAAGGGAGGGAACGAGCAGGTGGTGGTAGTGTATTAGAATTTTAGTTGTGATGATGATCATCGTTCATTTGGTGGTGGATTAGGATACCCTTTTCCATGTTTCAGTGGTGGATTACGATGCCCTTGTATCATGATTTGCGTACCCATTTTGAGTCATTGTAAAGGATGTCGATGATTTATATACCTGTTTTGTGCTGTTATGTGGGTGTTCATCATTCTCAGGTTGGATCAAATGATTCCACATAGTATCTAATGATTAGTTTTTGAAAAAAAATGTATATTTGTAAATATGTTTGTACATTTTCACCATTTGTAAGATTTACTCAGGATCTCAATAAATGAAAACCGGACTTAGTCCCACGAACAGCCTCTAATCAATTTGTTCAAACAAATTTTGCATGTTTGTTGACACCAAGCATTTTCATAAGCATGTCAGCAGCCAACTCCAATGTTTGGAGCAAATTTGCAGCTCTATCTCACAACTTCCAACCAGCTATCAAATGCACTGATGTTGAACTTCCACATGCTTTGTCTAAATCTGAAACAATGTTCTTTGCAAGATCCAACACACTTTGATCATCACAACAACATACAATAGCTTGGTTCTATTTTATCCATAATCAAGAAGTATCATTCACAACCATACAACATCAAATTTTGTTCTTACTGCAGCCTTGCATTCATCGTTGGTATAAGAACTATAGATTGCTTCTTGCCAAGCAAAGAAATAGCACACGTACCAAGGCTGAGTACAAATCCTTTTATTGGCATTCTATCATCAATTGCACCTGGCCAAAAAGATTATGTAAAGCCAATCAATTGGAACTCCTTTGCACTGTTGTTTTAAGGTCAAAACTAAATGTCCCCTATATATATGCACAAATCTGGAGCCATTGTCATAAAAATAAAATAAAAATGTCTGGCTAGGTAGAAAGCAAATTAAGTATGGAAACAAATGAATAAGGACAACACTATACTCAATAAAAAATATATAGTCTCCAGAAGATATGGATACAGGTAAGGGATAAAGACCTTGTCCATATATATGAGTTTCCTAATGACTATGCTTCTAAGCCCATGCCCGAGTTATTAAATGTTGATGCAAATCCTTTCTTCATACACAAGCCTATTTGGACTACACACAATCCCTCTGGTGCTTTATCTGTCATAGACTAGAAAGCATGGCATCCAACACCTGCCCTTGATAAGAGAAAATGAATCATTTTAAGCACCCTAGGATTTAAAACTAACACTAGAATTCATTAATACATGTGGCATATTCTTGACCTATTTAAATAGTTTTTCACAAATATTAAAAAGCTAGAAAGAGTATGTGTTGTCTCTATTTTTGTTGCATTTGTGAAACACTCATTATCCTCCTATTTGTTTGTCCTTTGAGCTCCCTCATCACGAAATCTGTTGTTTAAGCCATTCCATCGATTGATATATGCTAAGACTACTAATAAGAATGCCCCAAATGATGTACGAGGAAAAGTTTAAATTATGGCTAGTAAGGGGAGAACCAAGCATATGTCCATGCCCATGTGAGGTGCTACAAGAAATGCAAACTGGCCCCTGATGCCTTCTTTGAAATGAATGGAAAAGTAAAGTGTAAGTTATCCAACCAAATACAGGTAATATTTAGTGAAAAAGAGAGGAACCTTTACACTGCAATCTTGGGAAAACTCTTTATCATCTCCTTGATAAACATGGTTGGTTCCTTTGGAAATCCAATTCCAGTTATTGACCTCATAAGTCATAACTATTTCTTTATGTAAGGAAATGAACTTGAGCTATGCATAATATACTGTAGAAACCAAAGATAACTAATCCCAACTTCCTTTTTCTAAATAAATCATGTCCTTTTTATGCATATACTGTTAAATCTAATTTTCAAAAAAACCTAGATATGACTGTTTTCAAGAAAATACAAGAAGATTTTAAGGATGTTTCATACTGGTCTTACAGGAATCCATTTGTGTGATTGAGTTTTTGACTTATTACAATGACAAACTTCTCATCTTGAACTTCATAAAGCAAAGCCTTATCGTTACCCGGACATGTCATTCACAAAATGATGCATTATCCACTTTCTCCATAACTAAGTGATAGTTGAATGAGGTATCTGAAAATAAGCCTACGAAATACAAAAGCTACTAGAAGTTGATTGTGCAAGGGACTTATGAGGAGGATCCTCGTGACCCCCAGTCTCTATTGTTGAATGGTGTAAGAGGCAGAATGCAAGCCATTTCTATTTTTCATACATTTCACTACTAAACAGATTTTACTGTTACTAAACCTTTTCACTTGTGTAACTTATGTGAAATGACAATAGTCAGAGATGATGTTGAATGGAAGGTAGAACAAGTGATTGCAAGAAATCACAGAGCATTTACAGGATTGTATAAATTTTGATGCTATTGTAAATAAGTACCTAAAGGTTTTACTCTATTTATTACAAGGAAATAAATTTGAGATATTGTTTTTGATATTAGGGAAAAAACAGATTTTGAAGGGATCCGCAACCCTTTACAACTAGAAAAGCCAGACTGCCAAAAAGAACAGCCTGCAACCACAAAAAAGCCAGCTCCCAAGCCAAGAACATCATGTTTTACATTTTGACTTACTCTTGTGGGAACGAAGCGTCATTTCAAGAGAAGGCCTGGATGCTTTTGATTTTTTACTCGTAACTGTAATCCAGCCTTCTTCCACTTGTGCTGCCTTAGCCTGCCAAGCCAGCACATCACTATCCTGGGTTTGTTCGTTTGTAGCCCTGGGGGAAACAACGTTGTTCATATGTACAGGCAAGGTCTTATCCGAAGAGCTGCCCGAAACAGGAATCGAAGCCCCTCCACCAGAGAAGGCAGGAGGAGACCCAAACCTAACTTGAGAGGAAGAAGCAGCAACCACCTCTGAGAAACTCTTTTTCTAATCAGATTTCTCCTCAACCGTATAATGATGTTGAGAAGCACCATTCCACTAGTTTGCCTTTTTTATTTTTTTCTCAAATCCGCAATGGTCAGCAGCATGTCCTGTTTTAAAGCATCTTCTACAACGAAAAGGTAATCCCTCATAATCCAGAGATTGAACCCAAATCCCCTTGGAGGACTCTAACAAAACCTCAGTAGGCAATCCAATTGAAACATCAATTTCCACAAGTATTCAGGCAAAGGTGGAATGAAAGATATCAGAAGAAGCAGCGTCAACATACAAAAAATCCCCAAGAGCTTCCCCAACCGATTCCAGAAGAGAATCATTCCAGAGGTGGAGAGGAAGATTGGGCAAGCGAACCCAGATAGGGATTTTACTAAAGGTTTCAGAAGCTGGATTAAAATTTGGGTGCCAGGGTTTGATCATCAGCAGATATTGATCCCCCCAGCTAAAAAAATGATCACATAAAATTGTTTTTCTATCCTGGCTATTGTCAAATTTAACAACAAAGAATCCCTTGGCCAAAGGGAAGATATGGATTTTACCAGACAAAAGAGGTTCCCACTCCTTGGAAATCCAAGAGTGCAGTTGAGGAAGGCTTGGCCAGAAGCCCCGAAATCTACAGATGATCCCACGCTCAGAAAGCTCTGCTTCTTCATCATTTATTTCTTCTATTACTTCGTCCCTTAGCTTCACAGAAATGGCATTTCTCACAGGGATTAAACTCCGCCCCTACTTGAAGTTCAGTTTGGACCCCATGGCCGAGCCAAAACGCCTAGGGATCCCAGCACTCGCTCCAGTCGTTCTGGCCGCCATCGTAGCACCATCGCCCATATTCACCGTTTTGGCCACGTCCAACCCTGACCCGCACCTAGCCATAGCATCTCCATTAGTTTTTGAGATATTGTTATTTGCAGATATTGTTATTTACAGATGGAAAATTATATTTACATTAGATCTAATAGATCTGTAGGTATTAATGTAAATCATGTTGTGCATGACAATGCCATATCACGACCTAAATAGATTGGTCTATCAAATCGTCATCGTCTAGATAGAGTTGCAGATTATCTCTTACAATTTTATTTTAATAGTTGAGATTTGAAGAAGTTATCAATGCATAAATTTGTCTTTCCACACAGGTTTAGCTTTTGCAAGATGATTATTGTTTCTGCATCTTCAATCTTGTATTCCAATTTTCCAAAATAAACTGAAGCTTGTGAATTATATGGTAAATAAAAATGGAGCTGACTATGTAGGGGACTTATGAGGACGATCCCCATGACCCCCAACCTCTATTGTTGAATGTGATGAGAGGAAGAATGCAAGAAAGATATTATTTTTACTATTATTCATGGATTTCACTACTAAATAGATTGTAATGTTATCGAACCTTTTCACTTGTGTAGCGTATGTGAAATGATAATAGCAGGAGATTATCCTAAATGGAAGGCAGAACAAGTGATTAAAGGAAATCACAAGGCATTGCAAGCTCTAAGAGAGCTTTTGTTATGGCCTATTCTATTTTCAAAGGAAGCCAATATTCTGGGACTAAGCATAAATAATTATTTTAGTAATTTTTGTATATATCATTAGTATTAAGTACCTTCTCTTCATGTATATGATTAATATGAAGATATGAATATACATGAGCACTTTTCATAGTTGACAGCAAATGTTCTTCCCACACGATGGCCAAAGTGCTTGCTTTTGTATGGACCTCCAAGAACTAGCAAGGTATGAATCTTTTCTAAATTTATTCATACATGTATTCTCCACCAATCATATTACATAGATAAGAGCTCTCATCTTCCCTTACCTTTTCACCCACAAATTGAAGATTTTACAATGCCAACATAATGTTTAGTAAAATCAATCATAGTGTTGTGGTAGAGATTTGTTTAATGGTCATTGATATAATCTAGTTACATACTATGAAAGTGTTTGGCCTCATTAGTTTTGTTATCAATCAACTTGCTAATAGATGCAATGCCCTACAATTTAGCTCTCAATTCACAATAAGCAAATAATTCTCTATCGGCGTAACCCTTGCACCCTCTCCCAGTGCAAGTGCTAGTATAGCTACTATTATGATGCCAAAATTGCCTTAAAGCTCTTGTTGGTGAACTCATATAAATGCTTAAACTTTACAATGTATTGTAACCATTTGATTACTAAATAATATATTTAGTTGCTTTGAAGTGGGGATTTTTCTTCCAAAATAATTTTCTCCACATAAATCATTATGTTATGGCATATTGCTCTTGTGCTTATTTTCTTCTTAGTGTATGATCAATTCAATTTTTGCACATATTTCCTCTCATAGATTAGTAGGAAACATATTTCATGCCTTTGCTTCCTTCCATTTGGTATCAAAGCTTGATCACCTCGGGTCATAGGTTTTAGGGACATAGAGTTTTGTTCTAAGCACATCAAGCATAGAGATGGAGATGTTAATTGGAACTAACTTTAAGTTGTGGAAGCTCAATATGTAGCATATGCTTGTAGACAAGGAGTTATGGGTTATTGTATCTAGATCTATATACCCACCACAAAGTCAAAAGATAACTGAGATTTATTGCATAGAAATGTGAAGAGCCTCATTAGGCTCTACTTAGCATATTCCCTTTTTAAAAATTTACATGAAGAAGCCACCACAAAAACTCTTTGAAAGAAGTTGGGAAACTTGTAGTACGCTAAATCCCTTATTAACAAACTTTTCCTATACTATGATATGCTTGTAGACAAAGATCTATGAGCAACTATATATAGTTCCAAACCCACCACAAATTCACAAGCTAACTAAGATCCATTGGATAGAAAGGTGAGGTGACTCATTAGGCTCTACTTGGTAGATTCCATTTTGTTGAATGTACATGAAGAAGCCACCACCCAAACTCTTTGGAAGTTGGAAAACTTGTACAAGGTTAAATTGCTTGTTAACAAACTTTTCTTGAGTAAGAAATTGTTCACCTTGAGAATCGATGATGATGGTTCTATAGCTAGTTCATTATTATTGTAACCTAGTTGCACTCTATTGGGGTGAAAATGGAGAACCATTGTGTGACACTACTATGGTTTTTCCAAACATGTGGGATCTCTTAGTGATGGCAATCAAGAGCATTGTATTGAAACTCAAAATGGATGGGGTAGCACTAGGTACCTTATTCTTAAAGATGCAATGAAAAGATTATAAATCTACTATAGAGGGCCTAGCCATTCATGGAAGACCAAAGGAGAGAAGCAAAATGAAAGAAAAGTCTAGATTCAAAAATCCTAGAAAGTGCAAGACTAAGTGTTGGATTGCAACAACATAAGGCACTTCAATAGAGACCATAATGAGAAAAGGAAAAAGAAAAATATTTAGCAAACAAGTCTAAAAATTCTTCTCAAGATGATACAAATGCCTTTGTTATGGCCTTGGCAACTCATGTATTAAAAGGTATGTAGTTGATAGTCGATATATGACCTCCCATCAAGGGTGTTTTCAAATTATAAAAAATATGATGGTTGGAAAGTGTGCCTTAATGACAATTCTCATTTGAGCATTGCGTTTGGATTCCATTCATTGATGGACAAATGAAGTGGATCAACCTGTTGTGAATCCCTAGTTTGGCATGGAACCTATTATCAAATAGAAAAAAATATGATACAAGTGTCTTTATTATTTTCTCTTATGGAGGGTATAAGATAGTGTGAGGAGATATGGTGCTTGCAAAGGGTGTTTGTGTGGGCAATATATTGCACAATCCAATGCCATAGATCTTTTGTTTTTCTAGAAAAGAGATCTGCAAAATCTACAAATTCACCATGGAACCAAGAATAAAGATGAGAGTTGAGTCTACTTCCAATGGTCATGCTTTATGGGTACCTTCTTTAGTGAGCAATTTGCCTACAGAGAAAACAATGAAATGGCACTAGAGAATAGGCCATATTGGTGAGAAGGGTCTAAGGAGCCTAAATAATTAAAATCTTGTTGAGGGGATGAATGATTTGTGTTTTGAAGTGTAAGCTTTCAACAAAATTTGACATGAAGGACTTGGGGGCTACCAAGTATATCTTCAACATGGAGACCTTGAATGAGATAGAGAAAAAAAAATTCCTTGGTTGTGCCAAAGTAAGTGCACTATGCTGGAGAGATCAACATGTTAGTCTGCAAACCATTAAGTGTTCTTATTTTGGTGGGGACATGCAAGTTATCTATAAACTAGTGCCCATCTACATCTAGTGAGATGAAAAGAACAGTTTGAATGCCCTATGCTAGTGTTATTATAAGTTTGATGCATGTTATGGTTTGTATAATACTAGATATTACCAAAGAACTCGGAGTCCTTAACCAATTAATGGATAATCCTAGATGATATCATTGTGATCGAGTTAAAAGGGTCTCAAAGTATTTATGGGGTACATCCAAGTACTTTATTTGTTATCAAGGTTATTCTACAAGGGGGTCACACTCAATAGATATTCATGGATTCATGACTCAAATTGGGAAAGAGACTTTGACAACAAAAGATTAACCAGTGGATGTGTGTAATTTATTTGGTGGCGCTATTAGTTGGATGAGTAAGCAGTAGGTTGTGGTCACTTTGTCTAGTACATGGCAACTATGTTGATAAGGAGGCCATCTAGCTTAAGAGATTATGTTTATATGTGGGGTTGAGCTGAGTTATCAAAGTGTTTTGTGATAGTCAAAGTGCCATATGTCTCGCAAATCTCCCAAGTATTCATATAAGGACGAAGCACATAGATGTCCAATACCATTTGGTTTGCAACCTAGTAGAGAATAGGAGGGTTATGCTAGAGAAATTGAACATGTTTCTAAATGTTGTAGATGCATTAACAAATACAATTAATGCAAAGAACTTCAACTTGTGCAATAAGTGTATGGGCCTCTCAACCCCATTTTCAAATTTAATGCTTTCAATGTTTAGCAATTAGTCCCATTCTTTTTCTCTAATCCCATATTCTTATATAGATCATGGTCAATCCAAAGGTTCAAGTGAAGAATTTCTAAAGTAAAGATGCCTTCAAATCCCATCTTTATTCATGACAAGTTGTTAAGTCAAAGGTGCAGATTTCCTTTGACTTCAAGCTTTCAAGTTTCCCTAACACACTTGCACAAAAAATAGTATTTGGTTTCTAAACCCCAAAAGCTTGGTTTTCATTATATGTGTTTTGGAGTTCTATTGCACATTAACACACAAATTGTTACAAGGTTCTTAAAACCCAAATATTTACAAATTTAAAGGAAGTTCAAAAGTTTGGGGTTTGCATTTACTTAGCAAGCCTTTGGAAATTATGCTACTGAATTCAAAAACCAAAAAAAAAGTAATACTTCAAACATATGAAATTTTCATCTATATCTACTAGCAATATTGCAATTGTGCTCTCAAGTCCCCAAACTTCGATGGTGAAGCTACAACCAAACACACTTATTTCACCCATATGAAGAAAATATTTTATAAGATGATGGAAGCACTTCATTTTGTATATTTCAAACATACTAGTGTTTCGCCAACTAATTGAGTTGTATTCCACAAATCTAAGCACTCTTACAACTATGCAAAGTCGTTACTAATTCATAAACCAACATTTTCTACATAAGCAATTGAATTATAGAAAATCTTTCATTTTACCTTCAATTAGGGTTTTCAAGCAATTATTCTAGTTTCCCTATAAATTATTTCTTTATATAAATAATTCAAGGTACTCTGCTTATTAAACCCTCATTTTGTTCATCTAACAAAACCATATTATATCTAGTGTTTTCTGTTGATTCATTTTTCTTTCATTTAAACATTGTACCTTTTCATTCCTTTGGAATTTATGTTGTTGAAACCTTAACCTAGTTTTTCTACACTTAAAGCCTCCACATTTTCATTTGGTCTTCATATTCACCTACAATCTGCTTGAATTTTATTAGTACTTTGATCTAACCCTGATCTTAGTTGTCACTAGTTTGTATATTTTTTGAGTTTTCCAATCTTAATGCACATCCCTTATCAAAATTAGCAAAACTGATTTGAATCTTAAAAGGCCAAATTCCTGCCCCCTTTTTAGGCTTCCAGTTTTTGTGTTTCAATGTTTGTTTCAATGTTCATTTACCTTACCTATTAAATTTGGTTTATAAACTCGAAAACTCCATCAAACTTCCAAGTTATTTTTAAACATTGAAAAACCTTCCTTAGCTCATATTTAAAAGCTTTCACTAGTTTCTTATGACTTCATCCCAAATTGAGAAAATAAAGTATGGGGAGCCCCTATGTTTCCAAAATCACTTCTGAACTCACACAAGTCTCTAAGCCTAATTAATTTCATGCCATTTTAAAAAAGAGTTGCATACAAGAATGAATGAAACAAGCAAAATAACTCCCATGATTAATGTTATTGTTGCAAGTGGTATTACATAAATAGGGAATGTATCTTCTATAATATGAAAAATCTCGTGGGAGTGTTTCTAAAATAATTCATATTTGGTGTACTCATTGGCCAAGAGAACAATGTTCCCCAGATTAGAAAGAATTGGAAATATGCATGATCTAGGAGCAAGCTACATGAAATTTTATGATTGTTATCTGCAATTAGTAGTAAAAAGCAAGAAACGCTTTAGACTGGTAAATGATGCATTTATCTTCTATACCATAAGAATAATGGAGAATTAATTGAAGAAATGTATGCCATTGGATGCAACAAACAAAAGTGTTTACTATCACATAATAACACTATCTATTGCAAAGTAAACAAAATTAACATAACTATGTCAAGAAATTGTAGACTAATACCAATGATTGCTTTATTCATTCAAAGTATTTCTTGTGCAAAATTAGAGTAGGGAGCATCGACAAAGATCAAACCACTTTCACTAACTATATGAACTATTTAAAGAACCTAATTATTGTCAAGAAAAACACAACCAACAAAAACTACAAATATCTACCTCCTAACAATTGTGAATAACAAAAATAACTAAATTATAAAAGAAAATTGTAGACTAATACCAATGATTGCATTATTCATTCAAAGTATTGCTTGCACAAAATTACACTAGAAAGCATCTAGAAAGATCAAACTTGTAATGCCCCGCCACGAAACCCTAAAGGACAACACGCTACAACACAAAAAAAATGAAACATTTTTTTTTTAAAGAGCAACATATTAAAGATTGCAGAAGAAACAATAACTTGTATCCTAAACCTAAGTCCTCTAAGGTTCCATGACTATGCTACTATAATCCCATTAGCTAAACTAGCAAGTATTATCAAATTCCATCTTTAAACAATATGAATTTCATTTAAACCATCACATTAAATGATCAACCAATATGAAATGACCATAACATGTCATCAATAGATACCATTCATAATCAATTTCATTAACTAACATAAACAAGGTACATCATTAACATCACCCATTACAAGAGAGAGTTCAACAATGAATTACAACATTACATCATTTCTTCCTCGAGATCAATTGGGGGGAATTATACATCAGAGTTACAATATATGACAGAACTGGTTCAATTCAACACAAGTACATGTAAGGTGTATCACTAAAACTGGAACAAGTGTAGAAGTCCACATCACTAAGAATATCTGCCACACAAATGATCAACAATAGAGAAACCCAATGGAGTATAAGGCACAATCCACCCGACCATGTGGAACCCAAAGGTCCACCCCCCGTGTTAGGAGATAACACAAGGTCCCACAACAACAACAAACAAGGTGACCACAAACTGTCATAACAAGGCTAAATAGAGGACAACTGAAACTGCAACAACTTAACACATAAGATCATGCGTTGCTTTCAGAGGACATCACAAAACAAGGGAATACTAGTCTGCAGAGAGAAGAGTGTCATCGTATGATCCTGGCATGGGTTATCCTAACAGTCTCTCACTAAATGTCGGCCCCATCTATGGTTATCTTGATAGCCTCTCACTAAGCATAGGCCCCATAGGGTGACACATGCGGAACCAATCTTCCTTTCATGAGGATAAGGAATTTGGTCTTGCCAACCAAACTTTCTCAACTCATCCTTAGCCTAAATGAGCACTACAGGCACATGGGCAAGACATCCACTTATTTTGATTAATGTGAAATCCTACCTAGCTCCCTAGTTTATTAATTAGGTTATCACTTAGTTAAGAAACTCCCACTTGGGCTATTCTGGACACCACTTTGTGCCTTGGCCCCCATTGAGAGCCACTCCCCCTAGTAGCAACTAGAAAACCCATTAAAACCAACAAGGCATCATGCACATAAAACGAAAACTAAAAAAGCACATATCCCGAGCAAGGCATGGACCATCTTGTTCTCAATACATAACGTAATACAAATAAAGAGTGCATGGCTAAAGACCCACAACAACACATTGCAAATAAAACAACAACCATTTCAAGGATCAACACAACAATTCAACCAATAACATAATTTTCCAACCCTCTGGAAGACTCCCAATATCCACCTTACACATAGGTCTTCAATTTAATCAATAACCCAAAAGCACCTAAATTTCATCCATCCAACACATATGCAATGCGAGCAATTGATCAAGCAAATACAACCACTTAAGCAAGTCATAAACAATCAATTAATCAAGACCATGAAGACATTTTCAACTCATGAAGTGATACATATCAATTTAACAGTTAAGAATTTCAAGTAGAATTACTAGATAAAACATTGGTACAAATCTAAATCTAATAAGCTAAAAATGTACATTTCAAATACATAGAGAAACTATTTTTTCATTAAAGGATACAAATTATAAACTTAAACCCTAATGTCTACTTAGATTACTTATTTAAGGAAGGTATGGAACTACCTATTCACATTTGATAAGAATGTCAAATTAATTAATACTAAACAAAAAAATAGATCTCTTATATACATAGTGAGTCTTTCTTTCTTTAGTAGATTTTGTAATTTCCACTAAACATTACTATTCAAATTGTTAAAGATTACTATTTCTTTTATATTAAAATTTTAAGAAATGATTTAACAAATTATAGAAATAGTTTGCTTATTAACCTAATTACTTTCATCAAGATTTAATCCCTTCCATCTTCTCAATCATCAATTAATCCAACCTAATTTGATTAGGAAAATAATAATGGCTTATTAGGTAGTTATCTCTTGTAGGCAACCAATACGTCATAAGAGAATTAGAATGATGTCCGTTAACACTATCCTTAGTTCTTTCATTCTATTTTCTATAAGAACTATATAAATAATATGAATGTTAATGATTATCTTCCTATCAAGAATCATGAAATAAGAGACACACAATAAGGAATGCCAACACATTATTAAAGTCCTTAAAGAGAATTAGTTCAAAGCAAGATGTAGATTACGAGACAACACTCTCTACTATAAAATTGCTAAGATACTGGTAGACAAGGACCAAATAAGCAAGCCCAAAGAGTAGCTCTGATTTGGTATTGAATGTCTCCACTAGTATTAGACAAAAAGAGGAAAAGAGTATGCATAGAAGTCCATACTAACATTCCACAAGGCCCTAACCATGCTGATCTAATCATGGAAATGGTAGATGGATAATCAAATCATGGAAATGGTAAATAGATGATCAATCACAAAAATTGTAGATAGATGAACAAATTTAAATTGTGTATTTAGAAGACAAATATCCATATCATGGATTAAGTAAACTGACAAACCAAAATGAGTAGTTTTATTGGCCATAATAGGACATGAACTTTAGAATAAAAATGTATTCACATCATACAATTGTTCTCTACATGGAACATTCCAAAGGATTTTTATTGCATTTAACCCTAGAACTACAGAACATTTATTGGTAGACATCCTTCAGCATTCAAGAACATAATTCTCAATCACATAAGGAAAAATTAGTAAAGAGAATAGAGTACCTCATAAGCCAAGGAATCAATACCCGCACTCATGGCATCTTACTACTATGAAGTAGCCATTGGTGAACCTCAATATATATGTGCAACACCTACATCATAGGACTATCTTACAAGGCCAAGCTTACCTCAATGTATAATCATTAGAGCACCTATAGTCTTCGATTGAACTTATAGTATGTGCTCACCACGTAACTGTATTACAGCTTCAAGTTAGACCCAATGTTCTCTCCCTCTAACCTAAAGTTGCACCTAAACCTTTAGTCAAATCACTTGTGGTATACTAATATGTTGAGGCATTTATCACTGCAATGGTTGACCTTCAAAACCCAACATGCATGCCCCACAACAAAGTGGATTCCACACGAATGTGGCTTTGAAGATTTGAGGGAGGAATGGGCTTTCATTATATCCAAGATTTGGAAATATGACGAGTTATATGATTTCTCTACTGGAGTGAATACATTTTGAAGGAAAGGATTAGAAACATGAAGAGTTTGGTGGGCTTGACCCCATGGTTCAATTTTTGTGCCCAGCTTATTGTAACTCAGATCTTACTAAAGAAATGTAGAAGGATCAAGAAACTATTGCATAATCATTTTATTGTCTTATCGACACATCTCTCAACCAAATCAAGCATGGAGATCTTAAGCAAAGGATAAGATCAACAAACCCTATCAACTTGAGAAATGCAGCTGATTTAATGATTGTGAAAAGGGGTCTCAAATCAACAAGGGAAACAATAAAAGCCAACACTATTGACGAGGTAGAAAGAAAGAGGAGTGCATTCTGGCTCTATTGCATGCGTCTTTCCTCACCAAAATGCGACACAATAAAATTTCTAGGAATAAGTACAGTAGATCATATCGTTCTTACATAGAGCAACTACTCTAGAGGTTCAACAAAATACAAAATGAGGAGAAATTTAACTCTTGTATTATACAAGCAAAGTTAAAGATGAAAACAATAGTCCATACCTTGAACCTGCTAATAATCCTTCATACGAGTTGGTGGCACGATAGATTTGTTGCCTTTTTCTTAAATGTCTTGGCCCCCTTCCAAGCTTCGACCAGGTGGGCATCCGCGACAATCTCCTTCACGGGATATATCAATATAGCTTTGAGAAGCCCTCCACCATTCAGCAGAGAGTCACCATGCCCATCATTAGCAACCACGACGTCATTGCACAGGCTCAGATTGGTACGAGAAAGACCTCCATGCTCACCCTCACCATCTGTTAGATGATTAATACCTCCATTTGCAAGGTGAAACCCTATCAACCTGAGAAATGCAGCCCAAAACAAAGAAAGTTATTCTCATTCGTAACCGGTTTAATGATTATTTTTAACTATTAGAGGGTGCCTTGATGAAAATCCAATTTATTTTTCATTATCAAGAATCTTCACATATGGATTACATTTACCCCCCCTTGTTGAGCAGTTACAAAACCATTACAAGCAATGGCCTAAATTTAGATCTTGACTAACAAATTAATTTATTTATCATAGTATTCTTTATTATTTCCACTATCATTGATATTTTATTTTTAATATTCATGTCATATTTAATTTGTTATATTATTTCATTAAGTTCATAATTATCATATACCATGGCCTTTAATAAATATATTTATATTAATCGACAAAGTGTCCTTTTTGACCTAATAATTTATTTTAATGCAACAAATAGTCCCCAAGCATCAATCAAACAATTTTAAACTGAATAAACCAAATACTAGACAATACTTACAATACTAACCAACCAAACTAGCATTACTGATAGTGAGAATCATGGAGGGGCACTACATCCTCCCCCCCTAAGATTCAACTTACTCCTAGAAGTCACAAGGTTAGAATAAAGCATACACACATAATACCACGTTCACCTTTTAACATAAATACAAACAACATCAAATAATCAAGAAAATCAAATGTCAAACAATTACTTGACCACCAACCAGGATAAAAGAAGAACTTCAAATGACACAGATTGACTATCGAACTAATAGATTCTGACCCAGATACTCATCCTCTTCAAGGATGATGGCTAGGGTAGGGAATCTTATGTTATCTCTGAATCAACAAGTTCCATTGGGTTCAAGGCATGCTCAGACCTGACAATTCAGGTGGAGTTGATGTTTGGTACCTACAACCCACATTAAACAAAACGATCAAACAACATATATATAATCAATCAATCAAACACATTGTGAAAGGAAATTGCAGTGTAGCAGGGTGCTCACAAATGAGTAATGTGACACTATCCCTTTCACCAAGACACATCTGAAGACAACACTCAATAATCAAATCACTCGTAAACCATCCGCTACATATCTATCATCAAATCTTCATGCTACACTTCTACAAAACGCAACATAATTATGCACACAAAGCACACATTTTTCATTAAATATTCGTGATTTACACGGAAGACATTCCACTTTATTCTCTTTACAATAGTAAATCTCATAACATATTTGACACAAGACAATGATTTTATGCCTTTAAAGAAACAGAAAACACAATTTATCACTTCACAAGCACAAAATTCTAGATTTAACACACATTCTTCACATACACACACAATTTCACATCACCGGGAAACACATCACAAGGCTACACAAGGGTCCATAATGCATCCCCAGTAGGAAGAATATTGGTGCATTACACACTACACCGAGGGGCCTATCCTTTCTACCAGTTTGTTGCACCATTGGGTCCAAACACCACCAAAGGATAAGTTTAAGGTTGCCAAGCGAGGATGACCAAAAGGGGAAGACATAAACTCAAGAGTACAAACAACTAGGTCAATGTAATGGGCTCATATGTATCTAGAGTGCCCAGTGTATGAACCTATGCTTTGATACCATGTGTAACACCCCACTACGAAACCCTATCAACCTGAGAAATGCAACCCAAAATAGAGAAAGTTATTTTCACTCATAATCGATTTAATTATTATTTTCAACTATTAGAAGGTGCCTCGATGAAAATCCAGTTTCTTTTTCGTTACCGAGAATCTTCACATATGGATTATATTTAACTCCCCCCCCCCTTGTTGAACAGTTACAAAACCGTTACAAGCGATGGTCTAAATTTAGATCTTGACTGACAAATTAATTTATTCATCATAGTAAATTCTTTATTATTTCCACTATCATTGATATTTTATTTTTAATATTCATGTCATATTTAATTTGTTATATTATTTCATTAAGTTCATAATTTATCATATACTATGGCCTTTAATAAATATGTTTATATTAATTGACAAAGTGTCTTTTTTGACCTAATAATTTATTTTAATGTAACAAATAGTCCCCAAGCATCAATCAAACAATTTTAAACCGAATAAACCAAATACTAGACAATACTGACCAACCAAAATTTAAAGAACCTCAAAGTCGTATGGAAAAAAACAACTGTCAAAACTAAATATATTTACCTTCTAACAACTACCCACAAGCTAACAAGAAAATAATACATAGTAGGACACAAACAACTTAACAAGAAATCACATGGCAATTTTATGCTAACTACCAGCAATAGTCCAATAGGACAATTGATTTATTCAACTTCCAGGATTTAAGTTTATCAGGATTGGCATTTTCACAGGGTATCCTTATAAGCTGCTAAAATATGTTAGAGATAAGTTGGTATTGCTAGAGCTATGCAAAAGAATCATTGAAGTGCAGAAATTACTATCAAGCAAGCATAAAGTAAGTATTTATTTCCCACTCACTATTGACTACAAAACTTTTTGTAACATGTTTTCCCAAGTTAAAAGTAAAGAACCAAAAATATCTCTAATGAATTTAACCCTAGTTGAAAAGAGGTTAGCATTTGATCTCGGAGTGGTTTTGTAGAATGACGAGATGATCTTGCATATAAACGAAAACCAAGTCTTGAATACCTTTTTCAAGAATATCATAAGCATCTTTATGAAACAATAATTGAAGTTGAAGACATTGCTTGTGACAAAGATTCTTGTCTGAAAACTAATCAAGATTTAATGCAAGTCAAATTTAGGCTAAGGTGTAATGTTTACAATTTTATTAGCACAATAGTTTATAGGCCATATTTTATTTATATGTTTGGCTATTTCTCAAATTTTCTATGAGAAGGAACTAAGGCTTTAGACTTCTATAGTTTGAGAAAATAAATAAAACAGTTTAATCTAGAAAATTCTTATCGAACAATCATGGACTGTGGAAAGATCATATTCATAAAATAAATAAAGTTTCATATCTGGACTTTGTATCAAATTTGTATCTTTTCTTTATACTTACATACATTATGCTAAATGTAATGGTTTACCTTACTAAAATATTCCTTTGCAATCTACAAACATAATCACTAGTTTTTATCTTCATGCTTCTTTAAGAACATTTTTTGGTGTAGGAAATTCTAATGTTAAACAACAAAATGTTGATGCAGTTAACTAATGTTGACAAGCTTAGAAGAAGTTAATCAAGTTGAATTACTAATGTTTGTTGAATATATTTCAATTGCTGACAAAGATGATAGACAATTGTTGTTGAAGACATTTCGATACATCCTACATTTTGTTGGCATTTTGGCACAACTAATAATTGGCAATTATGTTTGTTGTTTTTAAGAAAATTAGTTTTAGGATAAGCTAATTTTGTTTATTATAAAATAGTCAATCATTTTTAAGCTATTAGTTGTTTTGGAGTAGGGTTTTGTGAAAGACTACATGTAGACTACTTATTTTACAATTGTTTTAATTGTATTTTTGTGATTTGTTTTTAGGAGTGAGTAGTTCTATATCAAATGCAATGTTTTTCATTTTAAAAAAAGACAAGTAAATTTTTAAGAGAGAAATCAAATTGTAACTCAAAATAAAAAGAATCTATTTTTTAGAATAAATAAAAGTTTTTTTTGGTGTTAATTTCTAAGCAGCCCCTATCCCATACAAATTTTACTAACAATTGGTGTTGGTTACTTAAACTATGCATTATTCTATTCAATGGAATCTATACTTTCATTCAATTTTCCAGTTTTAAAGCATTTCTTTTATGCATTTTTTGAAACCCCCACAAAAATCCCTCGAATGCAAAATTGTATAGCGTACAATTTTAACATAATTTTCAATTTTGACTTTCAATAAGGCAGATTCATTGTCTTGAAGATTTTTTACACTAAAAATGTTGATAATTAACAAGTGCCAATTCTTTGTCAACACATTGCCACTTAATAATTATGCCTCTACTTGTTGATTTGACCATCTCTTTGGCTATGTGTGGTTTCATATGATGTTAGCCACTTGAATTGAAGTTTTGGACTAGTGCAACCCTTCAAAAGGTAAGATTTTCACTTAGTTGCATTTCTAACATGATAGTCATGCATTTAAGACCATTCTACCAAATGAATTGGCATTGCTTGATGTTAATGCCACATTAAAAGTGTAACTTCATTATTCTATCCTACTAGTGTGATTTCCCCTTGGCTTTGCCACCTTGGTGCCAATTCATTTACCAACACATTGCCACTTAAAAATCATGCCTCTACTTGTTGATTTAACTATCTATTTGGTTGTGTGCTTTCATCTATGTACTTAAAAAATAATGCCTCTACTTGAATTGAGGTTTTGGACTAGTGCAACCCTTCAAAAGGTGAGATTTCAATTAGTTGCATTTGTTGACATACTAGTCACGCATTTAAGACCATTCTACCACTTGAATTTTCATTTCTTGATATTACTGCCATATTAAAAATGTAACTTTATTGTTCACCTATATTACTAGCATGATTTCCCCTTGGCTTTGTCATCTTAGTCACCTTTTTAATTGGTGGTGTGAATAAATGTTTTGTACCTAGTTAATTCACTTACTAAGGACTTAGGGGACATATTCACATGTTAAGTTTACTTATGTCCTAAGATTCTCTCTAGAAGACTTAGTTCTTATGTCTAGATTTTATCTTTTCCTAGGTAGTTATGAATGGTGTTGATAGGTTATTTAACAGGTTGACCATCCAACATACTTAATCCATAAGCATCTATTTTATATATATGAAAAAATGTCTTGCAAGGGGGTGTTGGTGTGAACAAATGTCTTATACCTAGTTAATTCACTTACTAGGGGCTTAGGGGATATATTGACATTTTAAGTTTACTTAGGTTCTAAGATTCTCTCTAGAAGATTTAGTTGTCATGTCTAGATTTTATCTTTTCCTAGGTAGTTATGATAAGTTGTCTCATATCATAAGATTAAGTTGTCTGTAGAAGATTTAGTTGTCATGTCTAGATTTTATCTTTTCATAGGTAGTTATGATTAAGTTGTCTCATATCATATCATAAGTTGTCATAATCTTATGACATCTTATGTCTCGCCTTGGCTATATAACAAAGGTGCTCTCACACATTGTGTAACCAACTACATTGATTCTTTTTGCATTCTTTGATAGGAATACAATTTATTCTTGTCATATTGATCTTTTAACTATTTTGTGTTTTCCATAGGCCTTTAGATCTTGGGTGGCTATCTCCATAGCCAAATCTTACCTGGTATAAGAGCAAGATGAGTGCCTTTGGTTAGTCTTTTTGGAGATCTTGACTGTAAATCTTGTATTTTCTTGAAGCATTAAGTATGTTTTTCTCTTGCATCTTTGGAATACAGGAGATATTTGAGCAAAATTGTCCATCATCCGTTGAAGAAGCAACATTGAAGGTGGAACATTGTTCTTGAAGTTATCATCTTTTGCTAAGCTGGTGCTTGGCAAGTGGGGTTGGTGCCTCCAATAGGTTGGTGCCTACTAAATCTGAGATAGGTGTTGGTGCTCCTTGTGGGTCGATGCCTACTAAATTGTGAAAGTTGGTGATTCAAGTAGGTTGGTGGATACATTCATTGTAAAACCTATTTTATTATACGTACATAATTTGTACCGTGGTTTTCTCCCATAAGGGTTTCCACGTAAAATCTTTTTGTCAAATTGTTCATATTGCTATATTCTTGCATGGTTGATATTGTGTTGAGTTTGAAGTTGGTAAAAGTTGAGAGGGCAAAAGTTTGTTGATATTGGTTTGAGGTGCCTTCATACATCAATTACAGACACCAAAATAACAAGTCGTACCTTCTCTATCCACTGTTTGTACTTCTTCACAATAGCATGTGTTGCATCTAGTTGGGGCTGAGAGCTGGAGGCTGAAACACCTTCATTTTGTGGCTTTTCTTGGCTCTGCCTTGGACGCCTTGCTTCATCAAGGCATTTGATCCAGTTTCTAGAGTGGATAATTCAGTATCTAGAGTTGGGCGATTTGATTTGTCAATTTTATGTATTGCCTGGCTTGTTCTAGAAGTTACTTGTAGCAATTGCCAATTACGTAATAAAATTGTAGTTAGTCCATAGTTACTTGTTTATTTAGTTTAGTATTATTTCTTGCTTGGCAACTTTATTATTTGTCAAAAATCCATCAAAACAAGCGAAAATGCAAAAAAAATACATTTTTAGCATCAAAGGCAAAGTTAGAACTAGCAGGGTTCTTCACAACATATGTGAGACTAATTGGGAGAGAGAACTATAAGAGACCAACCAAACAAGGGACCTACATGACACCAATCATGTGAGTGACCTACATGAGACCGATCATGTGAGGTGCCTATCCAAAACCTATCCAATGGAGGGCCTACCTAAAACTCATCAAGAAAGCCTAACAAAAAAAGCACAAAATGGTCAACCGAAGGATAATAGACATATCAAGCAAAGAACAATTGCAAGACTAGTCAAGCAAGGGGCAACTAAAAGACTAATCAAGCAAGGGACATCTACTAGACTAATCAAGAAAGGGACAATTATGAGACCATTTGTTTAAACAATTATAGGGGAATGATAAAGGTTTAGATTCACTGCTTAGGGATTACTCATCAACACAATAATTTCCAATTCGCATGTAACAAATATTGCCATCATTGAATGATGAAAAAACGCTTACATTATTAAATAAAAAAATTGTATTCAATACAAATAAGACAATGACGAAAATATATGATCAAGCAAAAATAAAACCAAATACATTCAGTTTAATACCTAGTGAAAAACATCAACATAGGGCAAAACATGAATTACTTAATTGAGGTCAACATTAAAAACTATAACCCTACAACCCTAGAGAACACTCATAAGACCTAGACACAACACATGTATGTCAAACCTATTACAAAGAGAAAGATTTATCACTAGGCTATAGGTAGTAATGGGTCAATTGATAGCGGTGGGCTGCTCCTCTACAATTCTACCTTTGCTTTAGAAACAATGGAAAGTGATCCAAGAGACCTACATAAGAAAATTAAAAAGAAATATCCATGCATACTAGGTTTCAAGAAGCCACTACCCTGGGTACACTAACATCTCAGTTATTTGTAACCAAGCTTTCAAGTATAATAGTTGCAATTTCAGACCTACGTGCCTCTTATATGTCAAATAATAACATATCGTAAATGTAATAAAATATATAAAACTTATTTGCATTACTTAAGATAAATCTCCTTAACTTTGTTTACTTCATGTATAGTCTAGAATCCATATTACATTACCCTCTAAATATATAACAATCATAGGCTTTCAAAACGTTAACAAAATTTGTTGAATTAAATTATGTAAAATGGATGGACTCCTTAAATGCATAATTCTCAAAGTGTATATCAGATTTAAGTTCACAAAGGATTAAGCACAAAGTTGTTATATTAATTCATACATGTAGGTAATGCCTAAAACTACACTAAACTACAAGGAAGACAAAGGAACAATAACTCAATAGAAAGGTTGATCATCACCAAAAGAACTAGTGCCTTAGTTCAACGGGTGATACAGTCTATGCCCGAGAAGAATGCAAACATTAATATAAATCTGAAAATCAAAAATCTTCATACAGTTAAGTCTACTTCAAAAATGCACAAATGCTCAAAGATATCCCATATGTTACTGTGAAAAGTTTTTCCCTAGACTTGAGAAAATCTCACAGTTATTGCTAAAGTTTACTAATCACAAGTTCAACAAAAGAGCAAGTGTGATCTCTGAGACCTATACAATACCCTATTGCCCTAAAACTCCCAAGACCATGACACTTTTAGTAGTCTAAAGCACTACAAGACATACGCTCTTTGTTCAAGCAATTAAATTTATTTACAACACTTAGAACACAATCATATTTTAATCTTGTTGTGTTGGCAAGAACAAATCCTCATTGGATTTGAAAGGGTACAAGAAGAAGAGGGAAATCTCCATATTCAAGCATGCAAGCACAACAAGCACTTATCACCTCTTCAATTAATTCTCAAAAGAAATTCCTACACGAGACTCTATTACATTTGATTTACCCTTGTAGGTCGCAGCCATATCACAAACTACACCATCCAAGTCATCCAATTACCTTATAGAGCTCAAGGATACTACTAAAACTCAAGTACCACACCCACACTTGCTATTATTTGTTGTTTCATTCGCTGCACTAAAATCCTAACTTACAAGGTTCTAACCACTTCCTTTGTTTTCATCAATAGGTGTAAAACAGCTACAAGCTAACTCCATAGGTAAATAATTTATCAAGCTGCAAACAAAATGGAACATATGGCATTGAGAGTAAGAAGAATGTTTGATAATGTTGGAAGAATCACTCTATGGTCAAAAGCTGCTAGAAGTCCATAGTTACAAGACTTGCCCAAAATTGCCAAGACTCAACAAGTCTTGAGGCAAGTGGAGAAAAACAAAACCTAGGGACTCATGATTCAGGTACCCAATGAATCTGTTCTGCCAAACTTGGCAAATCCCGTCAAGAAGACTCAATCGGGTTTATAAAATGGAGGAAAACCTATGTATAAAGAATTGAAAATGCTTAAATGTAAAGGCATCAAAGCAAGTATTTTTTGAAGCATTTTGAGGACTTTTTGGAGGATGGTTAAAAGTGATAAAATTATGAAAATGGCATGGGTTTATGTGTTCTCAAGTCCTTGCTCTAATTTTATAGAAAAAAAAAATGAAAATATTTATGGGCAATGTTGAATGGAAAAGCAACATTTCTTTTTTTTAACTTTTTCCCAATTAAATTACATATATACTTCTAGTTTTCTCAATCAAACCTTATCCTAATTAATGCACCTAAGGTGGTAGCAGCATTTGCAGAATTGTTTGAGATACAAGTGCATGACTCTAGATAAAGCTAGTAATGTCTGGTTGAGGGATACAAGCTCCTTTCTACCATAGCTCATGACTGTGATTTTTGCTTTTTATGCCATGGATATCACAATCCATGTGTTTTGTACACCTTCACTTGACAATATTTATATATCTTAAAATGTTGTTTTCTTAAGCTAAATCCGCTTTTACTCATGCAATCAATGTATACTTGTGTACATGATCAAAGTAGATTTTGTTTGATTAGTTTATCGTGTATTAAATGTTTATTTATTAAAGGGTGTGTAAAACAAGTTTTCAATCCTTAAAAATCTCTATATTTCATGGTTTTTCAATTTGCCAAGACTTGGGCAACTCTCGGCCCCAAGTTTGACTCCAGGTCAAAAATCAGCTTGCCGAGTATGAGGCGACTGAGAGTCTTGTAACACTAACTAGAACAGTTATGATTGATTTACAAGGTGTCTTTTTCACTGGTTCAACATAAATTCATTCATCCATAAATGCCGGTCCTTTTTAATGCCTAAAAGGACAAAAATGATACATAAAGCCACAAGTCCATCAATGCTGGTCTTTTCACATGACTAGGATTAATTAAAGGCAATCTCATGAAAGATCAAGGGAAAATGTCATGAGATCCATCAAGGAAATATTTTATAAAGCAAAATAAATGTCAGAAAACGACAAATTGTAAAAATCCACAAATCTATCATTGTCAATCTACTTTTAGATGTACTCTATACAAGCTACAGCATAAGAAATGGCTTTGCTAAAGAGAATAAAATTGCTATTACTACCAAGCTCGCATCTTCGCACCATCTAAGCCTAATAGATGAAAGTGAATGATAAGACCATGGTATCACTGTATTAGCTACAGCAAGGTCACTGAGTTGAAATAGGGCTATATTCAGTCATTTAAAATATTATTATAAAAAGCACCCAAATGTTCATTAAAGACTAAAATAAATAAAATGTCCGTAAAAAGCAACATGAAGTGCTTTTTGTGTGTATGATGTAAACAAGCAACTGATTTTCAGGGAACAAAGCTAAAATATACTTCACAACATTTTAGTCTAATAGACAAAAGTGAGTGATATGGCCATGGTGTCACTATATAAGGCACAGCAGGGGCACTGAGCTGAAAGAAGGCTATGAACCCATTTAAAATATTATTATAAAAAGCAGCCAGATATTCATCAGAGGCTAATAATCTAGAACCAAAAATACATTAACATGGGTCATTTTAAATGTTTAAAAACCTATGAGCTGAAGCTAAGGAAAGGGCCTGCTAGACTGAGAGACAAGCGTCAAGCACATCTAAAATAGTTTGAAGAACAGAAACAAAATACCATGATGGGCTTACTTTAGCAGAAAAGAAAGAGCAATCTCAGGAAGAAGGTTCAATTTAAACAAGGTTACCTCCCTGCATTTGCACACCTCCAATTAGCATCAACTTGGTAGGGGTAAAAAATAGTTTGAGCTTAGGGTCAATTGATAAACATGCAGATTCCAGTGAATGATGTTGTAGAGTCCCACTGCACCGATGCATATTAGCCAAGTCAGGATAATCAGTGCAAACATGAAACCCACCTGTTCTGTACCATAGTGTTAAAGTGCAAATAGGCCCACCGGTATAAATCATTTAATAGAAATCATCACATGTGAAACAGGAAATCTATATAAGCATTATTAAGCAAAATCTAAAAACCAACTTTAAGCAAGCTATGTACAGTCAAGCTAAATGTTGTAAAATATGCTAGAAATATTTCCAAATTAAACTTTCCCTGGCAGGAAATTGTGGTATCAAGTTTACAACAGTTGTTTACCCCCTTCGAAGTTGAGCCTAATCAATGAATAACAACAGAACACGTACCGCATACTAACCCAATGCTAGCTGATGTCAAATCAAGCCATTTTAAGGAACACCCATTTGTATCCTACTTAGTAAGAAATATGGCATAAACATCTAACAGAATACTCATCGCAAAAAACCTGTACAAAATGTCAGAATGTACGCCCTTTGAAACCATCATGAATTAGAAGCCTGCCTAAGGAGTACTTACAATAAGGGATGAACAGCACTATTTGAATGCTCCCAAAATTTTCTGGACCTCAATAGGGTATCTTATGACCCTAGCAATTGATAAGAGTAGAACTTTAACAAGCAAAGCTAACATTGTAATTTAACTCAGAAATTGGACAAATTAGCGAGGAAAGGCAATTGAAAGAATATCTCCACAAGAATCACCAATTCTGGATAGGCATTGTATAGATGAAATTTGATAGCTATTTCAAGCAAGGGATGAGTTCATTTGTCTTAAATATAGAAGCATATGCTCTAACATGTGCCCATTCTGAAATTAAAATTTCACCAACACTTGCAAAGGAAGCTTTGACATAATAGGTTATCAAATATGTCTTCTTTTTATGTATTGGTGAAGTTCAAATTCTAAATTCTTTGATAGACTTCCTTTACCATCACCCCTCTGATCCTACCACAGTATCAATCTTTTCTATTTCAACTTCACTAAATGGCTTCCAAATTCATTAACTTAAATTTTATTTTGGATTGCTGGGAACTTAAAAATAATATACACATCTTGCAAGCTGGGGTTTGTTCAAAATTGACACTCTTTCATTAGCGTCTCCATGGAATGAAAAATGATTGATAATAACGAACAATCAACAGAAAAGAAACAAACCTGAAAATGTCTTCTCCTTTGCATAGGCACATGCTTTTTTCCACGCACACACCTGTTCAAAGGCCTAAAATTTTGTTTCTTATCTAAATTGATTCATATTGAGCCACACTGTTATTTTGAGGTGCACCTATACATGATTTATATTTTTTTTCTTTCAAATCATGCCAACATGCTAACTTGAAAATTCATTTTCTGGCATCTGTCTGCCCATGTGCACACCTCTATGCCTGCAATTTATACTTGAAATGAGACATCAACATCACAACACCAAATTTTTAAATTGGAATCTTCTTCAAGGCTTCTGACAATGCTGTCTCAGAAATTTTCCGGAGATTTAAAATAACAATGAGACTATTTTCAGTTCCTTCTTTACTTGTTAGTGCACTAGACATTCAATTTTCACTTATAGCATTCTTCTTTGATGCAGTTGCTAGTATTATTTCATACTGCTCTTGGATATCCAACAATTATCTCATCCTCTTTTCTGGATATATTACATTATTTGCTTCAACATCAATCTCTGACTCAAAATAACCACCTCACGAATCATGAGCTAAACAGGTCCCATTCCTAGATACTTTCGCTAAAGGAAGTTGTGCACATCTTCCAGGCAAGCATTGAATTCTTAAAACTTGGCTCCACATTTTGGCATATTCCCTACCAAGCTTATTGTTCCTCTATCTCTACGCTAGTATTCTGATTTGTTTAAATATTTCACAATTATCAAATTTAGGAAGAACCTAGGAATCAGCTTCAGGAAGAGATAACAGTGTTGGTGTAATTAAAAGTGTTGTACCTTGTCCTAGGTCATAATTACACCTTAGTTAAGTTTACTTAGGGACCACATAGGAGGTTGTTGGAGAATTTCCACTTTTGGTGGACTTGACATGTTATTACTTTATCACTTCCACCTTTTGTGGACACATCATGAGATTATCTCTCCACCTTAAGTGGAGTGATAGTTTTTCCTAGTTGTTTCATGTCATAAGATTACGACACTTGTCATAATCTTATGCCCTTCTATGTTCTCACCTTGGCTATATAACCAAGGGGTCTCTCTCATTGTAAACAATAATCTCATATCATTGACATTGAATATAGTCTATTCTTGTCATATTCTATTCTCTCTCTTTTTGTGCTTTCCATTTGGCCTCTAGGTCTTGGCAGCCATAGCCAATTCTAGCATGGTATTAGAGCAGATTGGGTGCCATTGGAGAGTCTTTTTCTGAAGAGAGTTCTCAAATTTGGGGGAGTTCTATTTTTGGCTCTTTGTTGTAAGTTCATATCGGAGCTTGTTGGTGCAAATCTAAGCTCACCATTGCGCCCGGAAGGTTCAAAAAAGTCAATTTTTCCTTTTGTTCTGTCCAAATCAGACATTTGAGGTCAAATCTATGAGGGTTTGAAGCTAAAGAGTGGTTGCCAGATCCAGAAGGTAGCTGCATTTTTGGAGCATTTTGGGTCAAATCCGATCCTGCCATCGCGTCGAGAAGGGCCAAAAATCCTACGATCAACTGTCAAATCGTCCAAATCGGAGTGGTTGTCCGGTGAGGCAAAAAAAATTTGCCCATAGAGCCGTACAGCCCCCAAGTCGCCATCATTACCAATCGGTACGATTTCATAAATTAAAAATATTTTATGGGGAATTTCTACGGATTTTTATTCGTAGTACCAGGGGGTACTACGAATAAATTAAAAATATTAAAAATATTTTATGGGGAATTTCTGCGGATTTTTATTCGTAGTACCAGGGGGTACTGTTGTACCCGCAACAGGTAGTAGCTGCTCCTATAGAGTACCCGAGCCCCTCTGTGGGCGCCACCACGGCCCCCACTCTACACTCACTACCGGCGGGAAACTTCAAAAAAACTGGCAGCCGAAAACATAAAAATTCAACGGTGATATTCAAAATTTCAGTGCTCATTCTGAATCCGACGATCAGTGAAAATAATCAGCGAACAAGTCAACATTCGGCGGCGAATATTCTTACAGGAATATTCCAAGTTCCTAGATATTCCACAGAGATTCAACCGCCAGCAGAGCTGTAGAATATTCCGTCAACCGAGAGAATATGCTCTTTTGATGGTGGTGAAACCGTCAAATTTAACATAGTGTTTCGCTGACGTCAGCAATACGTCAGCAGATTCAAAAAAAATTTGCCCCCCTCACGGTTTGCATTTTGGTTTTCATAGGCGAACTTTGAAGGTTAATATCTCAGTCATACAAGCTCCTTTTTCAATGTAATTTTTTTTATTTGGGCTAATTTTTTGCGCTCTTCACAATGGTGGAATCAAGTTTTGGTTTTGGTACTTGATTTTTCCAGAATTTGCAGATTCTCACAGGTGTTGCTACTTCATCCTCATTTTGGGAAGTTCAAGAGCTCATATCTTGCTCCTACGGTAACATTTTTGGGTGCAATTTTTTTTTAAAGTGCATTATTTTAGTGTACTTTTCAGTGGTATAATCAAATTGATCTCATTGTATGCCAAAAATTGTACTTGATTTTGTGGCCTATTTTGGCATTTGCATGTACCAAGATCAAAGACCACTTCGTTGTTTTTGGCAAGTGGCAATTGTACACACACTACTCATAAAGTGCCAAGCTCATATATTGTTGGGGGGATTCTTCTTGTGGTTGTGGTTGCATTCCTCTTGATTTGTGTTCTTGTTTCATCATGGAGCCATCTACAATTCCACTTCTAACACCTTACAACTATCCTAAATGGAAATTTGAAATGAACAAATTATTAAAAGTAAAAAGATTGTATAGGATAGTTCATGGGCTTGATGGTGAACCAAAAGATGATGAAGTTAAAAAGAATAAATAGTTGAATAGTTGTGAAGAAGCAATTGGCTATTTGTGCTTGTATGTATCTCCTGAGTTGTTATTTCACATTGAGCATTTGGATACACCTATGGCTATGTGGACTACATTGTCAGACTTATTTGGGAAAACAGATGAAATTCAAGGACATTTGTTGGAGAATGAGTTAATTAGTCTCAATCCATGTAATTTTGACAACATACAAGACTTCATCACCAAATTCAAGTCACTAAGAACACAATTGAAGAATTGTAAAATTGAGAAATCAAATACACAATTGATCTTAAGTGTTCTTTCAAAGCTAAGACCTGAATATTCAGTGTTTGTGTCTACTTTCTATGCTATAAAGAATGCCTTTGGGAGTGAGATTAAGATGCCTTCCTTTGAAGATTTTGCTATGCAACTCACTAGGGAGCGAGCAAGATAAGCTTATTCAAATGAGTACTTTGAAATCTTCAAAATCACATGCCTTGGTTGCAAAGGATGAGAAGTCTTCAAGTGGCAAAGAAAAGACAAAGAACAAGCCTAAGAAGAACACACAATCCACATCAAATTCCACAGAAGAACATAAAGATTCATCTTCAAAAGAGAAATCATCTAAGGAGGAGAGGCCTTTTTGTGCATATTGCAAGAAGGATGGACATGCAGAACATTATTGTTATAAGAAGGATAATGATGAGTTGAAAAATCTTCTCAAAAAGATCACATTGATTTTCCTTCTAGAATGTCTGAATCTTCTTCTCCTTCTACTTCAAAACAGTCTAAAAAGGACAAAGGTCAATTATCTACATCAGGATATAAAGGTCAAGCTCTTTATGCTCTTTCAAGTCCAAGATCAGGGAGATGGCTTCTAGATTCAGGAGCATCTCATCATATGGCATCTTCACAGACTATCTTCTCTTCATTTCAGCCTTGTTCTATGTCTCCTATCTTGATGGGAAACAATACCTACATGAGTGTAACAGGGAAGGGATCTATTAGCATTGGGGACAACACTTTTCAGGATGTCTTGTGTGTTCCTCATTTGACGAACAATCTACTTTCCATTTATCAAATTACACATGGTGGAGATGGGAGAATTGTGGAGTTCACACCTAATTCTGTCATCATTCAAGACTTGGAGACTAGAGAGATTATTACTACTGGGGTGGTTGATCATTCATCTCGGTTGTATACCTTTGCACAGTTTGCTTCTGATGGTGACCTTGTTCTTACAGCTGTTGATCACATGAACCATGATTCAGAGGAGACATTTGGCTTCTTGAACTTGGGAGTTCTCACATCAGATCCAGTTCTTGAGCCATGCATTTCATCTCCTCCATCTACTGTTGTACTTGATGATGCTTGTGTTGCTACAGTTTTGGCTCCTAGTGATTCAGTGCAGCAGGACATACATAGTCTTCCAGAGATGGCTACTTATGATGACTTTTTGACAGGTATTTCAAACTTGTTTGTGGAATCTCATCTTGCAAATTTGGAGGACACCATTGATGACATACATCTTCTCTTTGATGGAGAAGAACCTTTTTTAGTTGTTGTGAGGGAACACTTTGACCCTCTTGTTCATTCTCTACGTGATCATTCTTCACAGATTAACGTGAGTGTGGATACTTTTGGACAACATTTGGAGGAGGCTTCTTTGTCTTCAGAGGGGATATCTTTTTCTTTGGATTATGTTCTACATCAGTCTCTAATAGATGTTGGATTGTCCTCTTCAACAGTGTGGCCTAGAACGCCTGTTTGGAGTGTGTCAGCTTTTGGCATTGACATGGAGACACTTGAGCATGCTTCAAAGACATCATCCATCATACATCTTCATGACATCCTGCATACATCCATGGTTTTGTTTCTTCCGAAAGGGAGGAATGTTGTTCAGCGAGATTGGATCATCTTCAGCATTCAATGTTGAGCTTCTACCATCATTGCAGGAGACTCAACATTGAGGGGGGGCTGCCTTGTCTCTCTTCTACTTCTCTCTTATGGGGGGGTCTTTTTCCTCACATGGGGTTTTTACCTTCTCATTCATCATTGAGAGCATTTATTTTTTGTATTTCATCTCTCTTTTGGGGAGGAGTTTTGTCCCACTTGGTTTTCTCCTTTTCTCTGTTTGTGAGAGATTTCTTTGTCATTACATTGATTTCATTTGCATTGTACATGGGTACCTAACATGGCCTAGTAGCCGAAACCCATCTTTGCATCTTTGTGTCATTTGCATAATAATTTGCCACTCCCTAAGTTGCACTTAAGCGGGGGTGTTGGTGTAATTAAAAGTGTTGTACCTTGTCCCAGGTCATAATTACACCTTAGTTAAATTTACTTAGGGACCACATAAGAGGTTGTTGGAGAATTTCCACTTTTGGTGGACTTGACATGTCATTACTTTATCACATCCACTTTTTGTGGACACATCATGTGATTATCTCTCCACCTTAAGTGGAGTGATAGCTTTTCCTAGTTGTCTCATGTCATAAGATTACGACACTTGTTATAATCTTATGCCCTTCTATGTTTTCACCTTGGCTATATAACCAAGGGGTCTCTCTCATTGTAAACAATCATCTCATATCATTGATATTGAATACAGTCTATTCTTGTCATATTCTATTCTCTCTCTTTTTGTGCTTTCCATTTGGCCTCTAGGTCTTGGCAGCCATAGCCAATTCTAACAAACAGTTCATTTGTTTACCTAGCATTTTCCTTCTATATGAAATGTCTGCTTCCCTGTAGACTTGTGCTCTCCTTCACAAGCTGACTTGAAATTTTGTTTTATTTACTTTCACAAGAAGTCCTTTGAGCTACTGGTTATGTACTTAAGTACTGTTCATGCTGAAGTAGCTTACACAGTGATAAAATATCTGCAATGACAGGGTATGGCTCCCAGCTAATGCCTCTGAAAATGATCTTTGGCTACAGCTATGGAAGTTTGAGTAGATGTCAAGTTATGCTTTGCAACAATGATGACCCAGGAAGAATGTTTTCCACTAGCCACCATAGGTGCAAGCCCACATGGAGTATGCTTGTTTGCTTCATGAGGAATCATCCATGTGTACCACTTCCTTTTGGGTACTTTCACAACTCTATTTACTTTTTTTAGATAGCATAGTGACCAACACTTCAATCTCATTTGAAAATTCCCCATTATAACCTCCAAATGCCACAAGAAATATTCATTCCTTCCTTTCTATTACCACTAAACTGAAACCTTGATTGCTAAAAATGGAGCTGTTTGTTGATGTTAACCCACTGGACCATGTCATGGTTGAAATGTCAAGAACCAACATCTCTGAGTACTGTGTCTTTTCATCTCTTCACTCCTGTGATGCACCAGTTGTTACCAAATAGAACCGCAATGCAACTAGCCCTAAAGGAAGGACTTGATCCTCAAGTTTTAATTTTGGACCATCACATTGTTTCAAAATTGAGCAAAATTGAGACAGGAAAGATTATTCAATGCCTTGCATTTCGCCACTCCACCAAAGATCAGCAAAAATCAATCATCATATAATGCAGCTACATGCCTTGATCTCCAAGAAGGTCCACCACCCATTGTTTGTAGAGGAAGCCACATGAGGGATTTCATATCAAACATGAGCAAATTTTTCAGCTTCCTTCCCATAGCATATTTATCCACAAACTTGATAAGAATTCGAAACAGCTTTAGTCACACTTTGGCCAATACAAGCTACCTCTTTACCATTTCAATTTTGTCTTGCCATTTGATAAATTCATGTGAAATCGTTTGGCAACAATACTGCAAGGACATAACAAAAACATAGACGAACAAGACAAAGTTCGAAATGTTAATTTTAGTGATCAGATAAGTGCACAGAAAATTAATTCAAAATCAGACACAGAAACACAGCATATACCCTGGGAAAACCCTCCTCTTGAGGGAGAAAAACCCAGCAACAAAGATCTCTCTTTTATATATAAGTAATGGCAATAATTCTCTTTACAATGAGGCCAATACAAGGCCAATATCCAGCATCAACTCTAGATGCAATAACAGATGATAATCTGCTCTTCCTTGTGATCTGAATCTGCACTTAGAGAAATTCGCAATCTGCTCTTGAAGGAATTCGCACTTGAATGAAGAATTGAACTTGCTTGATGATGAAAGAATAGAAATGACCTTGTATATATATGCAATGAGAGAGAGGTTGCACCTCTTCATGCACTAGGTCGGCCAAGGAGAGAAATAATATTATAATTAAAATATATTAAATACAAAGAAGGTCGGCCCTTTTTGGAATTACATTATTGCCATTAAATATCTCATATATAATAAATATCTGAATAATTTTATGTCTTCATTCATGGCTGGAAGGACAAACCTGAAGCTGCCAATCATTAACACGAAACACAACTCAAGCTAGATGTAGAGACAATTATTTAGCCTAAAATTTGTCAAAATACAAAAGTTTATTATGGGTACAACACATCAGTGTCAGATCAATAAAAACCTAGCCTATAAATATAGACATACAAAAAAGCTATCTTTTAAGCTGTTTTTCTTGACTCTTTTGTAGTTTTGAGTTGATATGAATTTCAGAAAGGTGAAAGGGATAAGCTCATTAGCAGTATCTGTACAACTTAACAAGGAAACATATTTTTTTATAGTGCATAATAATAGAAGGCAAACATTTGAAAAAAATAGAACTGATAATATAAAACCATAAGTTCAGTAACACCAATTGTTCATAGATTTAAATTACATAGGTGCAACAAGAGCAGTGACCAGCTAAACAAGGAAAAAAGGTCCCATCATAGAAACTTTTTTTTTAAAACAGGAGAGCTCTGAAAAAGACTGATTAAATAAACCCAGATATGCATTGATACCTATCTTCAAGGTAGGAATCTTTCCTGTTTAATGTCAGAAACACAGTTTGATTATGTGAACAGTGAAAAATAAACACAAATGCCCACACAAAGCAACATGAAGTGCTTGTCTGTATAATGTAAACATGGAATTGATTTTCATAGATCAAAGCTAAAATACACTTCACACCATTTAGTCTAATAGACAAAAGAGAGAGATAGAGCCATGGAGTCACTGTCTAAGCTACAGATAGGGCACTAAGCTGGAAGAAGGCTATGCCCTCATTTTTAAAAAATTATAAATTTGCAGCCAAAGGTTCATTAAAGGCTAATCTAAAAGCACGAATCCATTAACATGGATCATTTTAAATGTCTAAAACCTATGACCTAAAGTGAGGGAAAGGACCTGCTGGACTCAAAAAAGCTTAGGGAAACCTATGATCTGACATACGCACATTCGCAAATTGAAATTTCACAAATACTTACAAAAGAAGCTTTGACATAAGCCATAATTAAATACTTCAGTTTTTATGTATTCCTGAAGCTCAAATTCTAAATTCTTTGATTGTCTTTCTTTATCATCATCTCTCTGATCCTATCACAATATCAATGTTTTCTTTTTGAAGTTCACTAAATGGTTACCAAATTAATTACCTTAATTCTTATTTTTCTGGACTCATTTTGGAGTGACTTAAGGATATCTTGATTCTCCTGAATCCAATCCTTGGCCTTGGGGGCCCTATTATCACCAAAAGCTACATCCATAAGTGAATAAGCCTCATAATTGTACAAAGCTCTGAAGGGTGTCATCCCAATGGACATGTGATAGGTTGTATTATAGCAATACTCACCCAAATGTAACCATCTAACCTAGGCCCTCTACTACCCTGCAACATAGTTAAGCAAATAACCCTCAATCCACTTATTCACTATCTCTACTTGCCCATCTATTTCAGGGCGATAGCTCGTACTTAGACTCAGCTGTGTACCCAATAATCAGAATAACTCCTACCAGAAAGCACTGCGGAAGCGGGTGTACCTATCACTAACAATATTCTCCGATAACCCATGTAACCTGAATACCTCTCTGAAGAAAAAATCTGCCCCTTGAGGTGCCTTGTACTCTGATGGAATAGCCATGAATTATGCAAATTTATTTAACTGATCAATCACTATGAAAATACAATCTCTACTTTGTACCTTTGAAAGACTGGTGATGAAATTCATCGTTATGCTATCACACATCTGCTCTAGAATGGGCAAGGGCTGCAATAGGCCAGTAGGGAAAGTGTGCTTTGAATTGTTCTGCTAAGTGGTGCACTCTCTAATGTGGCGTAGAACATTGTCTTTGAGACCCTTCCAAGAGGACCTCTCTAATGTGCTTGTAGGTCTCATAGGTCTCATAAAACCCTAGATGTCCTGCCAACGGAGTGTCATGAACAACTCTTAGAATTTGCTCCTTCAACTTAGATTCTAGAACCAAAAAAATTATGTCTTTGTAATAGATGATTCATGATATCATCCACTACCTTATACCTATCATCTTGAATTTTGCCATCCATCAACTCACAAGCAAATGTATTCTTGGAGTACTCAACCATGAGATGAGTTTTCCAATATGTTGAAATCTCAGACAAGAAACATATGGCGGGTTTCCTAGATAGAGCATAGGCAACTATGTTCTTCTTTCCCTTCACATACTCTATATCGAAGTCATATGCCTGAATCTTACTAACCCATTTTTGTTGGCATTCATTTAAGTCCTTTTGCTCCAAGAAGTACTGCAAACTATTGCGAGCAGTTCTTACTACAAATCACCCACCAACCAAATACTGCTTGAACTTCACCAATGCATGCATGATGGCGTGCATTTCCTTGTCATAAATAGAATACAGTCTCTCAGCATCTCGAAGCTTCCCACTCTCGTAGGCAATGTGATGCCTATTTTGCATCAGCACTACACAAATCCCCTCTCTCGAGGCATCACATTCCAGCACAAAGGGTTGGGAGAGATCCAGTAAAGAAGAATTGGACAAGTACTCATGGCCTCCTTAAGTTTGTCAGATGCACGCTAAGCCTCGTTGGTCCATCTAAAAACACCCTTCCTAGTGAGGTATGTGAGAGGTGCCCCAAGTTGCAAAAACCCCTTGACAAACCTCTTGTAATAACTACAAAGACCAAAGAACCCTCGCAGCTCCGTGAGTGTCCTCGGTGTTGGCCAATCTAGAATTGCTTGGATCTTTTCCTAATGCACCTAAACTCCTTGTGCACTGATGATGTGACCCAAGTACAATATTTTTGTCATCTCGAACTAACATTTGGAGGCCTTGGCATAAAATGATTGTGCTTCCACAATACCCAGCACCTCATCAAGATGCTTCAAGTGGTCCTCCCATGTTTTGTTGTATATTAATATATCATCAAAGAATACACGAAGGAACTTCCACAACTACTTATTGAAAATGTGATTCATGCAGGAAAAATGTGATTCATGCAGGACTGGAATGTTGTAGGGGCATTAATCGAACCAAGAACTTGTAATGCCCATAATGGCACCTGAAAGTTGTCTTATGGATGTCCTAATCCTGCACCCTGGTCTAGTGGTATCTGTTGTGACCTTTTCACACATCGCCCCATTGCAAATGGGGACCCTTTGTTTTTTGGGTTTTGCCTTGGCATCACAACTACTTATCACCATGTTTCTTTACAATGAGGAGTTAAAGTTTTGAATGGTCATCCGAGCCAAGCAAATAATTTGAGCCTAAATCATTGTGCAAACATCGTCATCGTGCTTAGGAAGCCCAGGAGACGAAGATCGACTGTCGTTTCAGTCAATTCTGACACCTCCTACTTTATAGGGTTCTCACTTTGGCCCCCTATTTTTTAGGACCTACTTTTTTGGCACTTTTGAGCAATTCTGAGATCCCTATTTTTTAGGGGCTATTTTTGGAAAGTTGTTATTTTTGGAAGGTTGCTATTTTTAGAAAGTTTCTATTTTTATCAAAATTTCTATTTTCGGAAGGGGCTCGAATTTTGAAAATCCACTCAAAAGTTCGAAAAAGTCAATAGAACTCTCAAAAAATCGATTTGAAAATTTGGTGAGTTCATGGTGAAAATCAGAAAAATGTTAAAAATCTGGAAAAATCAGTTGAGAAAACACAGAAAAATGGTGAATAATCTGAGAAATCATCAAAAAATCTGAGAAATCATGGCAAATCTGCTAAGTATGGTATAGAAAAGGTCTGAAATTCATAACCAGCATGGAGAAAGAAGGATAAAATAATGGCAAAGGCTTCAGCCAGGCAAAAATACAATGGCATGGCAATGTGACAAAGTCCGCTCATGAATGGCAAGGAAATGAGGCAAGTCCGCCCTTGGACAAAACATTGAGTGGCACAAAAACATACAAAGTCCGCCCTTAGTCAAATGTTAAATGGCTAGGAAATTGGTGAAGTCCGCCCTTGAAGTGGCACAATGCTTAGTAAAGTCCGCCCACCATAAAGAAAGTGGCTTGAGAAGAGGTAAAGTCCGCCCTTGGACATAAAGAGAATAATGGATGGCATAAGAACATGAGAAGTCCGCCCCAAGACATATGGAAAGAAATAAAGCTAAGTCTGCCATGTAGAAAAGATTGAGTGGCTAAAGCATAGCCAAGGAAAAATTAAATGGCTTGGACTAAGGCTAAGTTCACCTTGAAGGGAAAAAATACATGGCTAAATTAACAGATGAAGCTCGCCATGCCAAGAAGCAAGGAAAATCGAAATTTTGCCTAAGTGGGGACGTTTGGAAATAGAAAAATATGCTTGGCCTTGAGAAAATTCGCCATAATTGGAGAAATATTTTTCTAAATCTAAAACATTTTGCCAAATGACTTCGGAAGATGGAAAGAAAATTTTGCCAGAGAACTTGGACGGAAAGAAAATTATTGCCAAATGACTTAGGAAGATGGAAAGAAAATTTTTCCAGAGAAATTGGACAGAAAGAAAATTATTGCCAAATGACTTAGGAAGATGGAAAGAAAATTTTGCCAGAGAAATTGGACGGAAAGAAAATTATGGCGAAATGAAATTGGACGGAAAGAAAATTATGGCCAAATGAAATTGGACGGAAAGAAAATTATGGAAAAATGAAATTGGACGGAAAGAAAATTATGGCAAAGTGAAATTGGAAAGAAAAGTTTTTGCCTAAGGCATTGGCAAGAAAAATTTTGGAAAATCAAATTTGCCTTAGATAAAAGAAAATAAATGCCATAAAATGAAGGGGTTGAAAACACCACATAAAATAATTATTTTAATTATTTTAATTATTTATTTTTCAACACCCCAAAGAGATAACCAAAAGAAAATCACCTTGAAAGTGCGCCATGACACTTGAATGGAAAATAAATGGAACAGGTCTCAGAAAGTTCACCATGAGTAGAGAGGGAATATGGAAGACTTGATAAGAGGTCCGACCTCGAGAGAGAGACAGCAAGAATTTGACATGAAGTCCTCCAACATTTGAAGTCCGCCATGGAAAAATGTTCACCAAGTCCAACTTGTAGAGAGAGAGTATGGCAAACAACGAGAAGTCCGATTTCGGGAGATAGAAATGAAGAGTTAAATATGGAATATACTCGTGCCAAGATGAAAATGATGAAGAGAAGTATGAAGTTTGCTTTAATTTCAAAGCAAAATTCACTTTGATATCAGGAGGAGTGTTAAAAATTTCAGCACGAGGCCAGATTTTAGGAGAGAGAAAATCTAAAATAAATTTGTTTTATTGCAGGTGGATGACTACACAAAGCGAATCTTCAAAGAGGAAAATGGCAAAGAAAGTGTGAAGTCCGACTTGAAGGGAGATGAAAGAAAACTTGGGGAGTCCACCCTTGCACATGGCAAGAGCAAAAGGAAGTCCGCCAAGAATTTGGCATCATGAAGACAATGGCAGGCACATCATCAAGTACATCCAATTTACACAAGCCAAATTCAAAATTGAAGATAAATCCATCAGCGAAGTTTATTTGGGCACAAAAATGGCCAAAATCTTGAAGGTGTTACAAAATGAAATTGAATAGCCAAAATTTGGCTAAGTGTGGGAAATTTTGTACATAGAAAGTTCCAATTTCGTCCATTGTGGCGAAGGCACAGGGGAGTTCCTCTCCAAATTTGAGGCACTTGAAGAAATTCCAAAGCAATCTAGAAAGAAAGACTTAATAACTTCAAGTCTAAATAGGTGCTCCAAGGTGAGGTGAGAAGAAGAAGCCAAAGTCATCCAAGATCAAAGCACAAAGGATAAAGTCATCGGCAAGGAAAATATTCTAAGGAACAAGACCAAAGTGATCAAGGAAGGCATCCAGCACGTTGAGGTGGCGCCTCGTCATCTTCCAAATCAACATGCAACAACTTTCTATTTTATCTGTTGGTTCATATTTAGTAAAAAGGACAAGTGTCCTTGAATGTAATTCTCTCATTGGTCGAGGGGTAGCAAACCCTAATTAGGGTTTTATTTGTAATCTTGGCCGTTGATCCTAAATCAATCTTGGCCATTGAATTGTAATTGGGGAGCCTATAAATTGAGCTCACCCCTCATTTGTAAAGCATGGGAGCATGTTGCAAAACATGTTGAGATAAGCAACTGTTGTAAGATTGCAAAAGTAATAAGTAATGCATGCATTGTTCTGATGGTGATTGCTTCTCTTATTTTGGAGTTGGCATGGTTCTTATCCCTCATCATAGTTTAGATTTTATTTCATGTATGTCAAATGAATGCAAGATTTGATAAGTGTTGATTATGGTGAAACTTTTGTTCATACTTTCTTTGAATGAATGATTTTCATTCAATGCGTAAAGTTAGACTGAGCTTACTTTGTGAATGCTTAACTTCTGTCTAGATAAATATTATTCGATTTGATGGTAGTTATTCATGACGTGAAAATCATAAGCACACTCCCTTGAAGATTGCACCCCCCTTTGTGTAGCTATCGTTGAGCGTGGTGAAGCAAAGCGTGGTTATTGGTTCCACCAAGTCAATACCGTCTCTTGAATTCTTAGGAGTAGACTAGAAATTCTGAACCCTTATCTCCTTTTTCAATTTGTTTGATCCATGACCCAAACAATAGAGCTTCATTGTCTAGACCTTCATTGTGAATTGAACAAGCCTAGCGTAAGTCCCTTTGTGTTACCAGCATAATCACATCAAACCACAAAGCTCATCCACACCTAACTGAAACATTGGAATTACCATATGATCTTTCTTGCAGTCTTAGCATACAAGGTAGTTTTTCAAGAGGGGATGGAGCGTCTTTGACACTTTATTCTAGAATGTTTGTCGTGTCATAAAACATGCATCAACAGTATCCTAATTTGAGATCTATCTTCGAAAAAAAGACAACCCCATGCAACTCATCTAACAACTCATCAATCCTGAGAATTGGATACCTTCTTTTGATCATCTTCTTATTCAACACACAGCAATCAATACACATTCTGAGGGTTTCGTCCTTCTTCTTAACCAACACCACAAAGGAGGCAAAAGGACTCAAACTCGGCTTGATATGACCCATATCCAACAACTCCTTGATAGCTTTCTTGATCTTATCCTTAAACTTCTAGGCATGTCGATAGGGGGTGGTGATTTTTGGCTTGGCCCCCTCCAACTCAATGGTATGTTCAAATCCTCTGTCTAAAAATGCTCTCCATTTGTTTTTCTAAGACCATTCTAGGAGCTCCATTAGACATTCCTCTAAAAACAACTTTCCTGCCATCTACCTTAAACTTGAATTCCATGGTCTAGAAGTTTTGTGAATACTTCCCAAGTGAGTGTAACCAGTGAATACCCAAAATAGCATTGGTGTCACCTACGTCTACCACATAGAAATCATCAATAATTGTATAGTTACCAATTGTGATGCTCATCTGAGGAACCTTCTACATGCATGAAATTTGATATCCATTTGCAACCATCACATTAAACCCCTCATGCTCCACCATTTGGAAACCCTTCCTACTAACCATAGCAAAATCTATGAAGTTGTGGGTAGCCCCACTACCTATCAAAACTGTGACCCTCTATCCCTGTAACACTCTAGGAACTCTAAAAGAGCTGAACTTCAGTGTACCAGGCATAGTCGCAAGAGTACCACCCTTCATTCCCTTACATAGCGTCTCATTAGCACCCAACTACTCATCATCTAACTCATTGTGTTCACTGCCCTAGTTATGATCAGATTTCTCCTCCTCCTCACTATTGGAAACTATCTTTATATAATGCACCCTGCCCGTAACAAGACACCTATGTCCTGGTTCCCAAGGCTCCCTGCAACTGGAACACAATTTCTTTCTCTGCAACTCATGTCAAGTCTCATCATCCATTCTATTTTTCTTGGGCCACTCTTTCTGAAATGGTTTCTTGCTTTTGTCCTTCTAAGAGGTAGAACCCTTTGACTGAAATTTATTCTTCAAACTAGAAAAATCCATGTCCCTAGCTTTCTCGATTGCCTCCTGTAGCGAGCTAGGATTGAATGCCTTGATCCAACCCCTTAGAGGGTCCGTCAAGCCATCCATAAATAAAACCAGCAGTCTCCTCTCTAATATATCAGTGACCAACACAAATAATCTCTGAAAATCAGCAATGTAACTATCAACCGATCCCCACTGCTTCAACTGAGCCAATTCCTTGAAATGGAGTTTAGGGTCCTTGTTATCAAACCTCTCAATTAATCTTTCTATAAACTCCACATAAGATGTGATCTAATCATGGCCCATGGTGACCATACCATGATGCCATCACTCGTGAGCAATCCCATCTACGTGTACAGCAGCATATTTGATTGCTTCCTCTTTTGACATTGGATTCAATTGGAAGTATGTATCAACTTTCTAAACCCAAGGACGTGGTGAAGTCTTGCCTGAACCATCAAAGAAGGGCAAGCTCAACTTACCAACCTTCCTCCTAAGATCATTATGGTGCTGCCTGTTGCCCCTATTAGGCATATGTCTCATCCTCATGTCCATATATTCACAGAGAGAGATATCGTGTTGGAAACCTGGACTTGCATCAACCCAATCCTGTCTGAGTTGTTCCTGCAACTCTATCAATGTGGGTCCATTGCTTTCCTGAGGATCTACTCTAGGTGGGAAAACAGGCATTAAAGGCCTTGAACTAGCAGGTCCAATACATCAATTTGGCATCCTGTTATTAACCGAGTTATCCCCTCGGCCAGTAGTGCCTCCATTATGGTCATTATTGAGCAAGGTTTGTGTCATTAACTCCATCAACTGAGTCATACGTTGATTTGTTGCTCTTTGCTCTGCCAACAATGTATTAAGAAGATCTTCCCCTTTTTCGTCTTCGTCTCTATCAACGATCTTTGCCCCTCTTTGTGCACCACCTCCTGAAGGGGAATCAGTACCATTGCCTGAAGGAGATATCTGATGTATTGCCAAAATACCTGAAGTAGTTTCCCGTTCTGGAACCTCAGTGGGCTACCACAATCTCTTAATCTCTCTATTATAATACCTTCTCTCTCTGTCACTCATGAAAGCCACGGGTTGACAGAAAAACCAGCTCTGATACCATTGTAACGACCCTTACCACAGATAGCAAAATTTTCATGATTGTTCCCAATTTGATAATGCAAGCATTTTGTCAAACAGATTACTTGCTTACTGTACTGACTTGAGTTTAGTTGGTATTAAATTGAAATGGCATATAATAAATTTGTCATATGAAATACGCAGTAACTTCAGTAATTTAAAGGATATTCATCAATTTTCCAGTACAATGGAGATATAAAGAAAATAGCAGCAATGTAATTCTGAACTCTATAATTATATTGAAGTCTGAGCACTTTTAATAACGTGTTTCAGAATTCAAGGATAATACTTAATAATTAATTCCCTGACATGGAATCGGTATGGCAGATTCCCAATGATCAAGTTGAAACATTAAATGACAATACAAAGTTTTGGAGAATGACAGCACCTTGAGAAAGGTCATAGCTTGCTTTTGGCACCCACATGTTGGCGATAGTAAGAAAAGGCCGATACAATCTCTTTGACTGATTAGGACTTCTTTGCATGAGTCTCCAGCCTAGACAATAACATCACGTCCCTTATAGAAGTGGCGTTGCTAACTGGGCAATAATGCCAAGGAGGTGGTGAGGTCAATAAAGACCCAATAGTGTTTTAATGATGCCCGTCTTCATATGATCCAACGCCCAACTCATATGTGCCCATTGAGTTATTAATGAGTATCGCTTCCTTCAGATAGGGGTGAGATAAGCTACAACCATGATTTGGGAGAATAGTAACAGCTCTTACAAAAATGATTATCCTTGGTGAATAAATCGATCAGTCCTAAATATGAAATATTTTCCACTTTGAATAATAATTCTGATATAATCGACCAATATGAATGATGAATGATTTTGTATTTGGACTAGCTGGATAAATCGTTACTCCTACAAATTCATCTCCAATGGAGACTTCACGAATTTGATCAACTTCCACAGGCTAGGGTGGAATCATTTCACCACTGAAACCCCCAAACTTCAAGCCCGAGAGCTCTTAGCAATAATAGAAGAAATATAAAACTCCACTGATGAAAGAGTCTCCAAACTGTACTTTTATATCTTCCCGTGAATTGGCCATCCAAATAACCTTTTCCCTCTCAAATATTTAAATATTTGAATTTGTGACTTTAGGAGGGAAAGATAATCAAGTGACTTTATAAATATTATAGCTCCACATAAGTCACTTAAAGTAATGTTAATTAATTAATATTATTAGTATTATTTGCTTGAGAAGAATAATATTAAAAAATCAATAATTAACTCCCTTATTTTTATTTAATGGCCTACGGGAATTAAATGAGCCATTAAGTCATCCGGACTATCAATTGGAAGGGACATTACGTCCTCATTGGATTTGAATGGGTACGAGGAGGGGGAAATCTCCATATTCAGGCATGCAAGCACTTGCAGCATCTAACTCAATAATTGCTTGCACTATCCCCCATGCTTCAAGGACTACATTCAATATTATTCATGTTAAATGGGACAAGCTCTTATCACCTCTTCAATTAATTATCAAAATAAATTCGTACACACGACTCTATTGTATTTTATTTACCCTTTTAGATCTCAGCCATATCACAAACTACACCACCCAAGCCATCCAATCACCTAATAGAGCTCAAAGGTACCAATAAAACTCAACTACCATACTCACACTTGTTATTTTTGTTGTTTCATTAGCTGCACCATGTCCCTAACTTACATGGTGCTTACACTTCCTTTGCTTTCATCAATAGGCATAAAACACCTGCAAAATATTTTGAGCATGTCATGTAGATCAACAACCAAGGTTGATCTCTCAAAGATCAATGTTCAAGGCTTGAACACAACCTAGAAAGTTGTTTGCTTTCCATTTTACTGTTAGCCATTTACATAAGCAATGGGCACCTAGAACTCATAATACAATACCAAGCAAATTTTGAAAAGTCATCAAGTGTCAGCAATTACAAACAGCATGCCCACCACCTTTGCTAGCCAATAATCACATGGCATATTCCTATTCACTATCATATGGCAAACCTAGCTACATATAGCACATTGGTCCCCCAAACCAATAAAAAAATTAGCATGCATCATCACATATTTTATGACTCCTCTAGCTATCTCACCCTAATCAATTGCATCTCTGAAGGAAATCAATGGCTCATATTCATTGCAGCAAGCAGCCCATAGATCAACAATGGAGTAGGCTGCAATGAGATATAACATGTAGGTCACTAAAAATCCAACAAGCAAGCAAGCAATAGGTACTAACTAATGAGCATGATAAGGACAACGATTGACGTTGCCTGGTTCAACGAGGTTGATGATAGACCAATCGAACAAGATCAACAATAAATTAATTGAGCAAACTCATCAACACAACAATCAAGGGAGGAACAAATGCAAAATTGATAAAATGGGAGAGACACGAGATTTGTCAAACAAAGACCTAAAGAAAAATGCTAACAACCATTTGGCTGTTCTTCTTTCTCAGATCGATTCATTTGTGCATATTAGCCATGGATGAGAAGTATAATGTGATAGCGCTTGGCATTGGCCTCAAAAAAGCATTATCAGCAACCTACTTTCTGTCAAACGAAAGAAGGCTTTCACAATAAATAAGATTCAGAATGCTAGATAACAATGTGTAGCTCATGTCTGATGTAATGCGGTTGGCTAGTTAAGGTTTCATCAAACTTAAGTTACCTGGCCTTACCTGGCCTCTTAAAACATTATTCAGTTTGTTAAAAAGTCAAGTTGAGCTAGCAATCACAGAAAACAATAAAGGGAAGGATACATAGCTGATGCCAAAACACAAGATTAACTATTTTTTCATACGTAACTGGCAGTTCAACAAAAACCTAGCTTATAGATATTGTTATGCAAAACAACTATGTTCTTGAGCTCTTTTTCTTGACTCTATAGTAGTTTCCGGCTGATATGAATTTCACTGGGATGAAAAAGCTAATCTGATTAGCAAGTTTTGTGCAGCTTCACAAGGAAACAGGATTTCCTACAGGCTAACTCCAGAGGTGGTTAATTTATTTGAATCACAAACAGAATGGCACAGATAGCATTGAAAGTAACAATGTTTGATACTGTTGGAAAAATCAATCTATAGTTGAAAGGCACTAGAACAGTTATTCTAATGATTGACTTAACTAGTATCTTTTTCATTGGTTCAAAATAAATTCATTCCTCCATAAATGCTAAGCTTTTTACACACGTAAAGGGACAAGAATGATACATAAAGCCACAAATCTATCAATGACTAGGATCAATTAAAGGCAATGTCATGAGATCCATCAAGGAAATATTTTATGAAGCAGAAAAATATTAGAGAAGGGCTGAAAAAAAATCCAGAAATCTATTATTGCCGGCTGCTTTTAGATGTACTGTATACAAGCTACAGCATAAGAAAGGGCTCTGTTAAATAAAATAAAACTATTATGACTATCAAGCTCATCTAAAACAGTTTTAAAAGACAAACATTTGTTATATTGTGTAAAAGACAAACACTTGAAAAAACTGACAATATAAAACCATAAGTTCATTAACACTCACTTTTTGTATATTTAAATAACTGCAACAAGAGTAGTGACCACAGCTAAACTAGGAAAAAGAGTCACAATGACTATCATAAAAACATTAAAAAAAAGACGAGACGAGTCTGAAAAGGCCTGTTAAATATAAACTGAAATGTCAATTAATGCCTATCGTCATGATAAGAATCTTGCCTTTCTGATGTAAGAAAAATAATTTGATTCCATATATTATGAAAAATAAATAAAAATGCCCACACAAAGAAACACAAAGTGCTTTTTGTGTGTATGGTGTAAACAAGGAATCGATTTTCATAGATCAAAGCTAAAATACACTTCACAACATTTTAGTCTAATAGATGAAAGTGAGTGATAGGACCATGGTGTCACTGTATTAGCTATTGGAAGGGCACAGAGCTGCAAAAAGTCTACGCAGCCATTCTAAATATTATTATAAAAAGTAGCCAAAGGTTCATTAATGGCTAAAATATAAAAATGCCCACATAAAGCAGCGTAAGTGTTTGTTGTGTATATGATGTAAACAAGGAATTGATTTTCCTAGATCAAAGCTAAAATATTCTTCGCACCATTTTATCCTAAATTCCTAATAGACGAAAGTGAGTGATAGGGCCATAGTGACACCGTATGAGCTACAGCAAGGGCACTGAGCTGAAAGAAGGCTATGCATCCATTTAAAATATTATTATAAAAAGAAGCCAGAGGTTCATTAAAGGTTAATAATCTAATACCACAAATACATTAACATGGGTCATTTTATATGTTCAAAACCTATAAGCTGAAGCTGGGAGAAGGGCCGGCTGGACTGATAAAAAAAGCTTTAGAAAAAACTAAAATAATTTGAAGAATAGAAAATATAATTAAATTAAAAACAAAAACAAAATACTATGATGGGCTTGCTTTAGTGGGAAAGACAGAGCAATCTCACAAAGAATGTTCAATATAAACACGGCTACCTCCCAGCAGTTCCAAACCTCCAATTAGCACCAATTTGATGGGGTTCAAAATGGTCCTGTATACATTATATTCCAGTGAATTGATAAACATGCAGGTTCCAGTGAATGATATTGTAGAGACCCCCAACACTGATGCATATTAGCCAAGTCAAGACAATTGATGCAAATATGAAACCAACCCGTTGTGGAGCTTAGTGTTAAAGTGCAAATAGGCCCACAAGTATAAATTATGTAATAGGAATCAACACATCTGAAGGAGGAAATCTATTTAAGCATCATTAAGCAAAAGTTTGTTTAACTTTAAGCAAGCTATGTATAGTCAAGCTAAATGTTGCAAAATTTGCTAGAAATATTTTCAAATGGAACTTTCCCTGGCAGTAGATTGTGGTATCAGGTTTACAACAGTTGTTTACTCCCTTCAAAGTTGAGCCTAATGCCTGAATAACAGCAAAACAAATACTCCATTCAAACCAAGCCATTTTCTGGAACAACCATTTGTATTTTAATTATTAAAAAATGGGGCAATGAAATTTAAGAGAATACTTGTAGCAGAAATCTGTACAGGATGTCAGAATGTATGCCCTTCAAAACCATCAAAAATTGGAAGCATGCCTAAGGAGTACCTACAAGTAGGGATGAATGGCATTATATGAATGCCCCCAAATTTTTATGGACCTCAATATGGTACCTTATGGACCCTAGCAGTTGACAAGAGTGTATAAGTTTAACAAGCAATGCCTGTAATTTAACTTGGAAATTGGACAAATTAGTAAGGAAAGACAATTGAGAGACCTTCTCCACTAGGAATCACCACTTATGGGTAGGCATTATGTAGAAGAAATTTGATAGCTATTACAAGCAAGTGAAGAGTTCATCTGTCTTAAATATAGAAGCAAATGCTCTAACATGTGCCCATTCTGTAATTAAAATTTCACCAATGCTTGCAAAGGAAGCTTTGACATAATGGGTTACTAAATACCTCTCTTCTTTATGTATTGGTGAAGCTCAAATTCTAAATTCTTTAATGGACTTCCTTTACCATCAATGCTTAATCCTACTACAATATCGATCTTTTATATTTTAAATTCACTAAATGGCTTCCAAATGTATTAACTTATTTTTTATTTTGCTGCACTTATTTTGGATTGCTGGGAACTTAAAAATAATATACCTGACACCTGTCTTGCAAGCTTATATTCAAAATTCCCACTCTTTCATTAACATTTCTACAGAATGAGAAATGATTCATAACAATGAACAACTGACAGGAAAGAAACAAACCTGAAAATTTCTTCTCCTTTGCACAGGCACATGTTTTTTGCCACACACACGCCTATTCAATGGCCTGAGGCTGAAATCTTGTTTTTATATAAATTGGTTCATATTGGGGTGCACTTTTCTTTTGAGGTGCACCTTTATGTGCAAAGTTGAAAATGCATTTTCCTGCATCTATTTGCCCATCTGCACACCTCTATGGCTGTGATTTGAACTTGAAATAAGCGTGTAACATCACGAACACAAATTTCTTCTCCATTGCACCGGTCACCCAGTCGGCCATCGACTTTAATTGTTTCCTAAAGTTGGGCTTCAAATTTTTCCCAAATGACTTAGGCTTAAGTCATTCATCCTCAAGGGTCAAATCACCATCGGCCTAGCAATGGCCCCTTATTTAATGCTAACCTTGCCGTGTGTGCAAGTTTAGAGATTCAAGACCGTGGGAAAGGATCCTGGCCATACCCCTCCAGTTTGCAGATGTAAAGTGTTAGCCGGTTACGCAGTGCGAGGACAGCGAGATGAGGACGCGTGTCCTTATACGGACATGGGGCCCGATCTCCACTATCTCACTTACTGCCCATGGTTTTGAACCGACGGTGAAGATTAAATGTTGGGAACAATCTCTGCCATTCCCTGCTGGCTCGCAAGGGAAAAGTGAACACTCGTTAAAGGCTACGAGATCAACGAGATCCCAACACGTGGATTAATCCACCAAGTTCGTGGGACGGCATAGCTTGCCAACGGGTGGGTTGTCATCCAATTTGGATTGACACTATTGGCTGGAGATAAATGAACCAAGTACTGCTGGAATTCAAACCCAGTCAAACTAGTGTGAGCCGCTTGATCTACCATCTCATCAAGAGATCAACAGTTGACATTCAAAATTGATAAGCAGGCACGTGATAGCTGTTTCATTCTGCAACCTTTGGGCATTAATGATTCGCTCTTTGCAAGTGCAATCAAATTAATCTCCGTGCGTGTGGAGGTTTAATTGTTGGTAATCATGAAGTATGATTTGTAGATTTCCATGCACTTGGGAAAAAAACGGTGGTAATACGCATGCCAACGAATTACCCAGTTTGCACGTGTGTTTTGATTGAGCATTGATGATTACTATCATCACATTGCTCAATAAATACAGGTTGAGAGTTGCTATTTTTACCACCACAATTAGTTGTCAAGTCTTTTGAGTTCGTGTAGAGAGCTGAGGTTACGAGCGCAAATTCTTCTAGTCGCAAGATGAATAAGTTTGGTGCTTCATTTATTCCAGTGTAGAGGTCTTCTCGACTCAATTTGCAAAGGTCTCGTGGTGAAGACCAGGAGCATACACAGGGCACTCATAAGGATATCCATGGCGAGGAGTCTTCACCTGTTGTTACCAGAAGTAGCCACCGAATGAATGGCCATGTTGCGAGCTCAAAGGCGACAGTAGCAAAAGGAAAAGAGGTTGTTGGGCCTTTAGGCAGAATTCAAAGGAAAATTCGATATGGTCGAGGTTCTTTTGGAAGACAAAACTCTCCCATTGTTGTTTCTGACAGCTCGTTTGATAGTGAGACCAAAACGGACTCGGGATATCAACAATATCTCGCAATGCTGAACCAGGGGGCTCTATCAGAGGAAGTAGTGCTCGCAGTTCCTCCTGTTTCTATGAAGACTTCAAGTGGACATGAGTACTCAATGGCTGGCAAGGATAAGAACGAAGAAGTTGTGGTTTCTCCTCCTCCTGTTGCAAGAACGCGAAGCGGGCGTATGTATTGTGGCTCCATTGTTGGTTCTGTGTAATGAAATGGCTTACATGGTTGTGAAATTTTGTCATGAAAATGAAGCTACGTGTGGGTTGTTCTCATTTTTGGCATTGGTAAGTCTTGTGCTGTGCGTGGACAACTAAAATCAATTTTTGATGGTGAATATGCTAACTACGGGTATGGAATGATGAGTTACGCTGATAGTAAGGGTTACTTTTGGCAGTATTAGCACATTTTGGTGGCTATACATTTTGCCTCCCATTTTCGACAAATGATTGTTGAATCTGTTATGGGGAATTTTAAAATGCAATTGAAATGCGAGTGAAATGAAATTTTTTAATGTGGTATGCATTTCAAGCCTGAAGCTTGTCTACTCCCTTGTGTTATAAAAGGGAATTCAAGGCTCATTTGCAGGGGTTCTAGTTTTTTGAGTCTACAAGTCCAGTATACAACAGGGTAGAAGTTAGGAAGGATACTTGTGCATAGAGTAGTTGAATTGTCTTGGCTTTCGGGTTATACATATGTAAATCTTAAATGGTTTGATAGAAATTACTGATATCCAAACAAGTCTAATGCATAAAGCATCTACTCTCCTCTGTAAATCATCTTGCAAATTTTGAATGAAATATCAAGCATATTCTGTTCATCTTCAAATATTCGTTTAAATGCATGTTCTTATTTTTGCTTTGATTCAATGAATCAATTAAATGCTTAAGTGAGGTCATGAATTTGTGAGAATTTTACAAGGATTTGGTAAGAAGTAATGTTTTATGCACAGTGAGTTCTCATAATGCAAAGCCTTGTGGGAATCGTCCATAATTATCAAGGTTAAATAATTTTTGTATATCACTGATTGTAAGATGTGTGACTCTATTGCCCAATTGATGAAGACACTAATATGTTTGCTAAGGTATTTGCTATCTAAAGGATAATAATAGTATACCAGACCTTGGACTTGGGATTCAGACATAAATCTTTTAAAATTTACTTATCATGAGGCATATATGTGGAATACTTCTTCGTTCCTAGTGAATTAATGGTTATTTGCTTAAAGATTAGCCAACCTTTGAGTGAATTATGTTATTTACCCCTCATAGGAACCAATCTGTGATTTGATTTGTCATTCAATAAGATTGTCAAATTGAATATTGTCAGGAACACCCTCCTAGGTCCCACAGAGCCTAAAGTGCAGAACATTTCAATCTTCAACTGAATCTTATTAGTTGGCCATTCATTTTAAGGGTCTTGAGTATAGGAGTTGGCTACTCTTTAGAGATTCCTTAGGTGCACTGAAAAACACCAACAGAGTGGGCAGCAAAGTGTGCGATTATGCCTACGGTTATAGAAGAGGTGAAGAGATCCTATCCACCTGACATACAAGGTTTGATTACCAAAAGAAGCAAAGTATTTAGTAGCATTCCTCCAAGTAGGCCTCCTGATAGAGGAATTGAGCATAAGATAGAACTAGAGGGAGCCAAACCTATGATTACTACCCCTATAGGCATCCTAAGAGACTTAAGGATGAGATTGAGAAAACTATTTAGGAGCTTTTGGAGATGGGGCACATAAGGCCAAGCAAGAGTCCATTTGCTTCTTCGTTTGTGTTGGTGAAGAAGAAGGATGGAACCATGTGCATGTGTGTGGATTACAGAGCATTGAACAAGAAGAAAATTAAGAATAGGTACCCCATTCCATGCATTGATGAGCCGCATGGAGCAGTCTATTTCTCCAAAATAGACTTGAGATTAGGATATCATCATATTAGAGTCAGAGAGGACGTGGAGAAGACTGCACTCAGATGCCACTTTGGCCAATTTGAGTTTCTGATCATGCCATTTGATTTGACAAATGCACTAGCTACTTTCCAGTCATGCATGAATAGGGTGTTCAGCAAACAATTATTTAAGTTTGTATTGATCTTCTTTGATGGCATCCTTATTTATAGTAGATCATGGGAAGAGCATTTAAGGCACTTGGATGAGGTGTTGGGTATTCTTGAGAGTGAGTCTCTTTTTGTAAAGGAGTCCAAGTGTGAGTTTGGGATGACTGAGTTGTTGTATTTGGGGCATATTATCAACGCTAATGGTGTTCGTGTTGATCCTAATATAATCAAAGCAATACTTGATTGACCTCCACCCACTAATCTCACTCAGCTTAAGGGATTTTTTTGGCTTGTGTGGGTTCTATAGAAGGTTTATTAAGGGTTTTTCACAGGTTGCTACCCTACTTACTGAATTGACAAGGGGGCTTTCTCTTGGTCTGAATCTGCGCAAAAATCTTTTGATCAATTCAAGAATTTGATGAGCTCATGTCCTGTTTTGGCAATTCCTAACTTCTCTAAACTCTTTGAGCTCAAATGTGATGCTTCAAGAGAGGGTATCAAGGCTGTCCTCATGCAAAATAAGCACCCAATTGCATATGAGAGCAGAAAATTGAGAGGAAGTGAGAAAAGTTATTATATTTATGATAAAGAGATGTTAGCCATAATGCATGCTTTGGCTAAGTACAGGCAGTATCTTATTGGGGGAAGATTTATTGTTAAAACTAGTCATAATAGTCTGAAATATTTCCTAAATTAAAAATATTTAAGTGAAAGACAGCAAAAGTGGGTTAGCAAACTCCAAGCATATGATTTTAACATCGAATAAGGGAAAAAGAACGTGGTGGCTGATCCATTGTCTAGGAGACACCATTTGTGTGTTTTTTCTGAGATAGCAACAGATTGGAAGAAGAGTATGCAAGCTAATTATGCCAAAAATGCCCTTACCAATAGCATTTTAGATGGGAATTTGCATGATGACAAATACAAAGTAAGGGATGGTTTGATCTTCTACAAGGAGAGAATATTGTTGGTCACTGAATCAAAGATGAAAGAGCAGATTTTTAAGACTTTTCATGACACTCCAATGGCTGGACATCTAGAGTTTTATAAGACTTATAGGCAGATCCATGAGAGATTCTCATGGAAGGGGATGGAGTATATTACCATGTATGTTCGTGAGTGTCAAGTGTGCCAAAAAAATAAAAACAAGCATACTTACCTTGCTGGTCTGCTACAACTTTTTCCAATTCCTACTCAAAAGTGGGAAAGTATTTCAATGGTCATTATAGGGCTTCCCAAGGTGCAAGGGAAGGATTGTATCTATGTTGTGGTAGACCGTTTGACCAAATTTACTCACTTTTTTTCTATATCAGCAGGTTATATAGTGTTACAGGTGGCAGATTAGTTCTTTAAGTAAGTGTTTAGACTTCTTGGGGCAGCAAAGAACATCATTAGTGACAAGGACAGCAAGTTCACGAGCTTGTTTTGGCAGGAGTTGTTTAAATTATGTGGTACTAAGTTGACTCCTAGCACTAGTTACCATCCCCAAACAAATGGTCAAACTGAGATAGTCAACAAATGGGGTGGAAGGCTACCTACAAAACTATGTTTCGAGACAACAGAAAGCATGGGTAAAATGGTTGCATTTGGGGAAGTTTTGCTACAACTCCACATTTCACATGTCTATTAGGATGTCACCTTTCATGGCCTTGTATAGTTATGAAGCTCCTAGCTTCATTCATTTTCTATTTGGTGATTGTAGGGTGCCTAGAGCTAAGGACTTCTTGTGAGAGAGCCAGGACATTATGAGGTCATTAAGAGAAAACATTCAACATGCACAAAATCAGCAAAAGTTGTACGTTGATCAGCACATAGAGCGAGAGTTTTAGGTGGGTGACATGGTGCATGTGAGATTGCAGCTATATAGACAATCCACTCTCAAGAAGAGTGGGGCAGAGAAGCTGAAACCTCGTTTCTATGGTCCGTTTAGAGTCACCAGGAGAGTTGGGGAGGTGGCTTATAAAATCGAGTTACTAGAGGGGAGTAAGGTGCATAATGTTTTTCATGTGTCACGCCTCAAGAAGGCACTTGGACAAAATGTGACTCCTTCAGCAGTGTTGCACCCATTGGATGAGGAGGACAAGTTCGTGCTTGTTCCAGAGGTAGTAATTGATTTCAAAGAGTGGACCATCAAGAGGAGAGTTATTACAGAATACTTGGTGAAATGGCAAGATTTACTAGTTGAGAATGCTACTTGGGAGAGTGAGCAAATTTTACAACATCCCGTATTGTGATTGCTTGAGGACAAGCAATCTTGGGGAGGAAGAACTGTAATGTCCCCACCTTGCCTCTAAGCAGTGGAGTTGTCCATTAGCCTATTCCAAAGTTCTTGTAGGCTAAGTGGAGTTTGGTAAAGGAACTCAGAGCCAGTTTCTTTCTATGGAGGTTTTCAATGTTTCGAGCATGACTTTCTATTTTTAGCAAGGGCCAATTCTATCACTTACTAATTATAGTAAGTCACATCGCTAATCAGTTTTTATGCCAGTTTGGTGTTTCGGAGTATTTACTATTTTTATCAGTTGCTAAAAATAGTAAGTCTATTTCTAGTAAACTGGTCTTGGCCAAAGCTTCAACAATGTCCTTTCTAGTTTGGGCGTTGGGTTTTGCTAAGGTTTGATTTATTCATTATTAATATTCCTCACTTAAGTCATTCTTATAAAGTTACTTTAACTTAAGTTGAGGGATCGGAGGGTCATCAAAAAGAACCTTGGCGCCTAGTACAATAACTTAAGTTATTTTTAAAGCAACAAAAGCAATCTAGATGCCTGTTTAATGGGATACCCAAGGGAGACATAAGGGAAGTTAAAATATTTTATTACAAAAATCTTATGTGGAGAAGGCGTAGCTTTTGAACTTGAGTTTCCCTAATTTCTCCTTGGCATTATATAACCTCGGTTTGGATCTCATTTGGTTATCACTCAGTTTGGCAACATAACAAGATGCTATTGGTTTTTCTCCAAAGGTCTCTACTACTGCATGTTGAAGACGGAAACCCTCTACACTGGGAGCTGGTTTCGGTGGTGAGAGACCCACCATAGTCATATTTTAGTGAATCCATCCAAGGATCACACAGTACTTCAATAGAGTTCAGATTTTCAAGGTTTGAAGGGTGAAAGATGAAGATTTATATGGTATTTTGATTTGGGTTTGTTAGTGTTAGTGTGTTTTGGAGTTTACTTCATTTTGGAGGTGATTAATAGACATTTTTGGTGTGCTTTCGAGCTCTGATATGCTCTATCAGAAATCTGGAAACTCAGTTTTTTCCCAGTAGCTGAAGGTCGAACTTGTCCATAACTCCTTGGATACTTGGCGAGCCATTCTGGGTATTGGAGTATTAGATTCCTCATTCCTAGGCGCCTCATCTCATGTATTCACTTGCATTTATTGAAATCAGTCTGATTTTCTAGGGCAGATCGCCCAGCCTAGGAGGGCCGCCCCTGTTGGTGATTTTTGGTGAATTTTCTAAGCATTCCGACCTGCTGTTGTATAGGTCTGTTTCTGCTCAAATAGGATTGGTTGAACAGCATATTGTATTGAATTTCAAGAGGTTTTTGAAGGCTTTCAAGCTGGAGTTTGAATTTTGCAAATCTGGAGCTAATTGACTAATGTTTGAAGACTTTTTCCAGGTCTGATCTGAACAATATCAAGTCTGATTTCTTGCATGAAAGCCTGATTTTCTGATATGTTATCAAATGAAATATAATCTTGAAAGTTCTACCTATTGCAACCAAATTCTTTCTGTATTTCCGTACTTTATATTATCTATATCATGTATGCATGAAACAATGAATGGCATTTGAAATTATCAAACAAACATCAGCAAAAAACATTCCAACCAGCAAACAGAAAAAACAAAAAAAAATCAGAGGCAGTCATTACAGGATGATTCTTGGTTGCAATAGACACAAACCAAGGGCCACTTTTAAGTGTGGGTCCCAATTTTAGATCTATTTCCCTCAACATCTCCATCATTTCCCAATCTTTCCCTGCAGCCAAAGATGAACGTCCAGTCACATGGTGAAATTTCTAGTCCATTATCATTGTTGAGGTGTTTGCAGCTAGTACAAGGTGAATCCCAACCATTATATTTCTGATTTTTAGCAAAGGATTGCGATGTTACAGTCATGGTATCGGGAAGATCTCTTTGCCTCATATGGTTTGTAAGAAATTTCATCTTTTTTGGGATTCTAAGTGCCAAAATTCCAATGGATAAATCACTGTTTGAAAGGAAATTCCAAGCCAAACATGACCGCTACAGCCACTTTCCAGCCCACATACAATCCAATCTAAACTATCTTTCAAGGGATAGAGCATGGAGCAATAGGGTAAGGGTCCTTGGAACATAAGGTAACAATCTAGAAGAGAAGAGGCAAGTATTGAGCATGCCTTGGTCACAGCCCAAGGAAAAGGAGATAATGTTTCAAGGCCTCTTTGATCTTTCATATAGAGGAAGTTGTTGACATAGTACAAAGGGCATTTTAAAAATGTCAGTGAGTTTGATAGAAGAAGCTCAAATTTACATTTGTTTTCACAAGTATACAAACCAGGGATAAAAGGAAGAAATGATGCTCACATTTTTCAACTATGATGCACAAGAAACATGACAAAGACTGCTGTCCACATAATGCCTAGCTTTGTGTTTGCTAACATCACTATTTCCAGCCACTATGCTCCACCATTTGCAGCCATACAGATGTACTCAGTCATAAGATTGACTGATTTTCAGTTTGTTGTTTTTGGCACAGGCAGGCAGGATGCTTGGCAAAAATTGTGGTATTTGGCTTAACAGCTGCCAATTGCATTTGCTTGTCATGGCATTCCATGAGACCACATTTCTTTGAGGCATTTTATTAAACAGTTCACTGCCTTGTCTATGCTACCACATTTTTCATACATGTCAACCAAAGCATGTGTAAAGCCAAATTCCATAAACTTTGCTAGCATCCTCCTTGACTGTGCTAAAACAGGCACTTTTGAACAAGCTATGGACATCCATCAAAGCATAATGGAAATACTACAAAATCAAAATAAGAGAAACATGTCGCCTACCTGAAGCTCAAGCAGCAGAAATCCCGTGCTTTCTGAATTGCAAGCAGCAGAAATCCCATGTTTTTCAATTGCACTCCCAAATCGCATCTAAAACGTGTCTGAAAACGTCATGCAGGCAAAAAAAATAGCGTTTTGGCCATTTCTAGGGTTTTTTTCACGGGAAAAGGAGTTTAATTTTTTCTGCAATTTTTTCAGGTTTTATATGCGATTTTTTCCATGATTTTGTCGGTTTAAAACTCGAAAAAATCATTGACCATTGTGATCAACAATTTTTTGGGGAAAAAATCACCCCATCCCCCAATTTTATTAAAATCACAATTTTTTGCAGTTTTCTGATTATTTGGTTCCAACTACTGCATTGCTGTTTTGGATCAGGTTTCAAGTAAATTTTGGCTGTTGCAACTTCATACCAGCTTATATACAAGTTGATTAGCCCAAACTCATCAGGGTTCCAGCCAAGAGTACAATGGTAGGATCCATTAGAACTCAAGGGAGTCATGGTCATGCTCATTTTGAGGTCAAAGTGGTACAGCAAAAATGTGGTGGCAAATTCAAATGGCAGCCTTTGGTCTTGTGGATATTTTCAGCCATCTTCACTAGCATATGGAGAGTTGGTTGCCTTCACTGCTCAATCCAAGTTGAGAATGGAAAGGTACAAGATCCAGACGATGGACATTTCAATCTGATTCATGACATTGGCGTGACACTCGAGCATTCAGGTTTGCATCGTGCTCTTTGGCAGAAGATGTGTCATCTAATAGGTATAGGATCCAGGCTCTACAGGCATTACATCATGACTCATCACACTGGCACACGGATACTTGAGCATCTACGCTTGCAATTGCTTGAAGGCAAGCAAGTTCTAGGAAGGGTGGGCCTATCATGTCCCCATTTTTAGAATTAAAAAATTAAAAAAATTGGTACCAATTTTATATCATTATAGGTCTTCTGTTATAAAAATAAATCAAAAAATAAAATAAAAATAAAAAATATTTTTAAATGCTTGGAGGAAAAATAAATTTAAAATTAAAATCAAATAAATGGAGGCCAAAGAAAAAGACAACTATAAAAAGGAGGCAAGGGCTATGTCAATTTCACTTTCCTTCCAATTTGGAGTTTTGAAGCATTCAAGGACAAAAACCCTTGGTGTGCAAGTGATCGAAGGTCGAAAACACTTCAATTTCGATTACATGTTTGAGGGCAAAAAACCCTCTCGCTCATTGGGGCAGTTCTACTAAGGAATTTCAACTATAAAAAAGTGGCAAGAGCACAAAGCAAATCATCTGGTTATGTCAATTTCGCATTCCTTCCACTTTGGAGTTTCAGAGCATTCAAGGACAAAAACCCTTGGTGTGCAAGTGATCAAAGGATGAAAACCCTCTTGCTCATTGGGGCAGTTCTTTTAAGGAATCACTATTGTGTTGAAGCGTTTGGAGTTGCAAGCAAATTGTTTAAGGCAATGAAGGTCTAGGATTTGGTGTATTTCAGTTTTCAGAGAGTGTTGGGAGGTTTGTTATGAAATTTGTATAAGGGCATTGCCCATATTCCATATTCATATAAAGCACGTGCCGCTTGGATTGTTGTTGCGTTGCATTTTGTATATTTGATTGGGTTGCTATTCTGATTATTGTTCAGATATCCTATTTTATATTATTGTGACATTTTTTTATTTTATAATATCCTCAAAGATCAATATTAGCTGTTGCGCTACCAGTTACATTTAAAAGGTCGTATCTTATTTGGTTTTGATGCCATAAAAATAAAGGCTATAACCCTGATTAAGGAAATTATAGTTGCCGTTGTATGGAATTGGAAGCATTATCTGCTGTATTGATACAATTTAATATACGATTTGGAAGACATCGCAGTTTTTGATAAAGGAAAAATAGCTTTGAAAGGTTCCATATAGGAGTAGGAGACAAAACCACTGCCATACTTGGAGGGGACAAGTTTGAGAGTGGCGGGGCCCACCAACATATCCTTTTTCTGCCTTATCTTTATGAGTTTTCAGCTTGCTATAAAGGACAAAAAGGAGACTAGGAATGTGACGGAGTCTAGCGTGAGATGGCCAAATCATTGCTAGGAAGTTTTGTCATTCCTTGAAGGTCTATTAGTGGGCTTTGTTGATTTATATTCCTACAGTTTGCTATACACATTTGAGGTGTCTGCTGCAAATTACTGGGGGACATCACAATCATACAAATGTTTGTCCTTTTTGGGGAGATTTTCCAAAACCTTTTTTGAAAAATTAATCTTTGAAATCTTCTTTTGTATGCTTCTTTGTTATTTCAAGTGCTTGTGTTCATGTGTTAGGTTTCCGTGTTTTAGTAGTGAATCTTATGAAGAAAGGATCAGATGTAGTCTTCCACAAAAAAAAAAGATAGGTACTTTTAGAGGATCCATACATCTTGCTGATGATAAATGGTGTAGGACTGAGGTAGCTGACCTGAAGATTTTGTTGCAAAATAATCTATCTGTTATTGAGTATGAGTTTGTCACCGTGCAAGAGGAGTAGACTATAATATAATTCTGCATTACAAGGGATAATATATTTCCTTTGTATATTATGATTATGCTAGTATCTAGATGTAAAACAAGGATTTGTAGAAATATAGTACATATGTTGTATTGGTCTATGGTGACACTTCTCAGATTGGTTTGTAATTTTACAAATTCACTTTTCTAGTAGCAAATTTTTAGTTCACGTTTTAATGGGTTACTATTATGAGACCATCAAAAGAAACTGAGTAATTGGGACACAAAAGGACTTTGGACATTATTTTGACTTGCTTTCAATAAATACTATTGAGGTTGGTTTGGGGACATCCTCCACAAGGCAGGTATTTTCTTTTTTCCTTTGTGATAGTAGCTAATCTTCTTTATAATGAATTCAACCTTCCTGTTCTTACAGCTAAGACAATACCTGACCCTGGTAGCAAGACATCTAAGTACAGGGAAGACAATGCTAAGATTTAAGACTCAAAATCCGATAAGTTAAACGACTGGGATGAGAATGCACCCATGGAAATTGAGGATGTAGATGCAAATAAACTAGAGGGATGAACTTGAGGAAATTGATGATTCATAATCCCCAAGACCTGCTGATAAGTAAGAGACTTGGATTAACATTGTTTTGTCCCTATAAATTTGTAACCAAAGCCTACACAATCAAAATTATTCATGCAAGTTTCCTACACTTTTCGAACAACACCCCATTTGCATACCTACATTTGTCAAAGACTCAAAACCATAAAAATATGCTCATAGAAGCTGAAGCAAATTAAACATAATGTTGTTTTCTGCCAGTCAAATAATTTTATTTCTAATATTTTATAGAGTCATTTGGTCCTTGGTATCAAGCTGGCCACTCATAAAACAACATTGGTGACTAACTTAACAGTATAACTCGAATTTAAAACTTCAAGTTAAATGTAGGGTAAATTTACTAGTTAACATTGACCAAATGATTATTATTCTAAATAAAACTTATGAGAATTGTCTCAATCCCTCTAAACGTAGATTTCCTCATTTAGTTCAAGTATGAAATAGAAAGGCCCAAATTACTTGAAAATATTTCACAGACCCAGTGCAGGATTCAAACCCTACAATTAAAAACCTTTTAAAATATATGAACTGCCAGAATAGAGTCGATAAATCCGATATGGCCACAACTTCTTGGAAATGAACAACAACAAATGTATAGCATATGTGTGATCTATCGTTTTTTTAAAAATGATGCTCTTAAGCTAATTTTATTATTTTGCATGGGCTCAAAATCCAGAAAAATGCCCAGTTCCATGTTAGTGGGCAGTAATAACAATTCAGCCTGACAACAATGGCATTTCAAGGATCACCAGATGGCAGACGACCTGGAAATCCTCATTTTCCTCTGAAGCCCTAACTTTATGGTGTAAGCCTGCGCTTATTTGAGAGATTTGATAAATGAGGGATGGCTAGTTGATGAGCCCAAGGAAATTGAAGATGACAAAGATGGGCAATGAGAGATTCCTAAAACTTCAAATGCGAAGCATGAGGAGGCACCAGGTTGAGGTGAATGGAAAAGGCCTTTTAAAATAAATCCTTAATATAGAAGCATCAATAGCAATTTTTCACACCAAAAATCTTTCAACATAACATAACGCCAGGCAGGAATTGTAAAGAAAATAACATAAACAAAGCCTACCAATGCCAGTTTTGCTATTGCAAGAAATATGAGGTAATAAATATTAAAACACCGATATACATAGCCTGGAAGAAAAAAAAAATCTTCCTCTCCCATTGCTTCGCTATTGCCGCCTCTGTCCTGCTTCTCTTGTTCCTCCACTATCACCGCCTCTGCTCTGCCTCTCCCGTTACTCCGCTATTACCTCCTCTACTTTCCCTCTCCAGTCCGCTGCTGCCATTATCAGATATTCATGACCAACGGTACGATGAAAGATATCCATACCAAATATATCAACCTCCCACGTGCAAGGTAGCCGTTCGGTTGGATATGGACGACATGTTTTTCAAAAAGAATCATTGTTCTTTCCTTCGCGGGTGATTCAGAGGAGCGACCCATTAAAAAATTAGTGTAAACATAAATGTTTTTAAGTTTCAATTCTCTTTCTTACATAGGCCTATATGGCACCACGCTTATGCTCTATAAACGCATTTTGCTCCAAGAAAACCTGAAAATATTTTAGTTAATAAGAATTTATTTTATTATTTAAAGTGGAAATTTGAGACTATGATGGATAAAAAGATTGAGTGGTGTAAGAGAAAATTGGAGTGAGATTACTAAGAGTAAAGAATGGTGTAGAATGTAATAAATATTAAAAAAATAAAAAATAAAAAGTAATTATATAAATTATAAATTACATCTAAAAGTTCATTAGACGTGTCAATAATATATTTTAGAAGAAATTGTAGAAATTGCAAGAGGAATGTTTTGTTTGTAGTTATCTCATGAGAATTGTTTGTTTGATATCGTTAATATGGGAAAAAACACATTAAAGGTCTTTGATTTTCCTTAGAATGAAAAGTTATTTTTGTACACTATATGATGAGGGCAATAAAATGTATTTCAAGAATTTTGTGCCAACATTGCTCAAAAACACTCCTCTTTCTTCTAAAAGATTTCATACATAGCATTCTACTTACAAGGGCATCTTGTTAGAATGAGAATGTAGGGGAGATACATAGATTAGGCAATATTCAAACTTGTGACACCATTGTGAATGTAAGATATTGATAGTTTGTGATTCCAATGTTGATTGATGCTCATGTTTTATGGATTGATAATACTGAAGCCATCTTTAAGGTAAATTGTCCAATGTAATGTCTAAACTTCATGATATCAAAGAGTTGTGTATCAAGTGGTCAACTCACATTTTTTTGTAATTAATAGCAAAAGCTTTGCCAAGTGCGCCATTAATGAGTCTAGTTGCAACCTACAAATTTTGATTTTAGCATAATTTGGTGTCAAATGCAACAACACCTTTGCATCTACTTGTTCATCATTTAAATTTGAATTTTCCCTACCCCTTATTTTCTTAGTAATGCATCATGCTAAAGGTGTGCCCTTTGATGTCAACATTTATTTGTTAATGCAACCAATTCATTTGTTGCAAAAATATATAATGTGATATTGCTATTAAGATTCAACCATGTAGTTTTACGAGTCAAACTCATTGACCCATGTTTCATGAGTAGTGGTGAAATGAGTTTGACTCATAAAACTACAAAATTGAATCCTAATAGCAATATCACCATTTAAAACAATGTGGAAAATACCTCCTACTTATCAAAATATATATGAATGAACATAATGTATCTTGCTCATTATCTAAAAGGTAGGTATTAGTCTATGACATAGAGAGTTGACAATATGTTAGTCTTGTCTTGTAATTCCCTATATTTAAAAGGAAATTGTGAAATTTGGCCTAAGCAGGTTCATCCCCATGTTGTTAGAAACTTATGTTCAATGTAACCACTATCTAGAATTTACTCCAAAAGTTTATCCCATATGATAACCCAAAATACATTGGAGTGTCTATTATAGGTGGAAATTGTCCCAAGTCAACTTTACAAACACAACTAACCAACCATCGAACGGAATTTGAATGTGATATGAGAATGTTTCATGCAACCAATTGTCAATGTATTTTAACAACCTTGGTCCAATGAAGTTCATATCATCAATTATAACATAATGAACAAAGTGTTTTTTTGAAAATTGGATAGAGTGTAACCGTGAAGAGGGTCCATCTCTTTGATTAGTATGTGAAGCTCTGCATGAATGATTGATGCATTGATGTTGGAAGCAGTCACGCCTTATGGTTTAACAAACTCCAAGGGTATTTATGCATTGAAAATATTTATGTAAAGTGTTACCTTGATGTTATTAATCAAGTGTATTTTCCTTGTTCCCACAATACATTGTATGATCATTCAAATAGGTGGTTGCATTCTAGGCTAAGAAGAATGATTTGTGATAATATCAAGAGTAGTTTATTAACAAACAAAAATCATATCCAATGTGATGCATGCACTAGTTTTAATTCTTTATACTTAGTGTTTTGAATGATTGAATGTAATTAATGCAATAGCATTTCCTTCAAGAAGGGTGCAAGTATAGTGACAATCCAATTGTGCCTTGTGAAGATTTTGGAATATGCAACGATTTGGAATTGGAAATGGCATTCCTCTACATGTGTATTATTTTTTATTCTATGTCAAAACCTATGTATATGGTCAAGTTTGTGAGTAAAGGTATTTTTACAACCATAAATTGATCATCTATGTAAGGATATAACCTCATTGTTTGTGTCCCCTTGCTCTCAAATTCAATAGATTTTATTTTATTTCTTCTTCTACCTTCTATACCATCTAAAATTGCCAACATTTAAAAATACCTTTGAAGGATTACCATTATTTCATAAGGGAACATGTAGCCTAATGTGAGAGAATAATGAAATATGATAACTAAGGGAAGAAATAACAAATTTGAAGATTGATATTCTTGTTTGATTAAATACCACCCTTGATGGAATATAAGCCAAAACCTATAACTCAAAAATAATCTATATTTATTATCCAAGATGCAAAAACAAACACTTGTTGGGAGAATGTCATTTGGACAAGATTGATGTCTATTAAGTTTGTCATAAAAACTAGCATACTAACCAATATAAATTATTCCATGCAATTAAGAATTCCAATATAAAGCCTTCCCTAATAGAGGAAGAGGTTGATTATGTAGAACAAATACTTAGAAGCAATTTTTCCTAAGTAATCCTCAAATCTACCTTGGATACCATAGCCCAATTGAAGCAATAATCAATAGGTAGCACCTTGGCCTTGGTATCAATGACCAAAATATTGGGGACCCCCAAAATGAGAAAACCAACCTTGGTCAAATCTGAAATGGTCTAGAATAAGTCATACTAACCATGGTATCCCCCAAACCCTATACTACCATGGAATTCGCCATATAATCAATTTTATCAAGGGCATCACCATATGCAAAATCAGAAACAACCCCTATTACCACACTTGCAAAATCAATAGTAACCTAACCAAGTTATGCAACCTCAACTCCCAACCCAATTGATCACTAATCTAAATAATAATAGACAAGTTGCCCTTGTCTACTTAGTTGAATAGGAAAACATGGTTGGATTCAATGTTATACATTATCGAGGTGTGCAATTTAGGTTAGGAAATATCTTCATCAACCACATCAACCTGCCATAATTGAAATAAAAAGTGTAAAGGAAGGAATAATTTCATAATATAAAGCTAATCATGTGGACCAAAGTGATAAGTAGCCTATTGGGGAACCTCGTAAAATATTTTTTATGAGACTAGCTTGAAAATACCCTGCTAACACTCCTTTGAAGTTAAGTTTTAGAACCACCCTCACAATGCTTCTTGATAAACCCATTGAGTTATGTTTTAAAGATTCTTTGAAGTCATTGTCTGGAGCTTTCCTGAAGAAATATTTTATCAACCCTCTCGGATATTACACCAAAACCATTGCAAGCCTTTCTACATATCTTTTTTTGTATTCAACCTTGGAACTATAAAAGAACATCATGCTTCAAGACAAGCCCCTTTTCCAAAGATACTTAAATAATTTACTCCAAAATAAATTATTCTAAATGAAACTCACCTTATATTGGAGATCAAGCCGTTGAATATCAAAGTTTTATTGTTGTAGACAATCAATGAAATACCTAAACTAAACTAATTCATTAAATAACTATGAATAAAAAATCCAAGGAGCAAAAATAAATAGATCAACACTATCTGCAATGATTAATAGCTTGTTGACATCCTTTTAGGCCAATTTCTTCCACCAAAGTAAAATGATCTTGGTAGTGTTATGATAATTGTATCCATTAGTGGATTCAAAATTCCAAATGCACTTGAAAATTAGGTTAATTTCATGACTATAGATGTAAAGGAAATGTTATCATTAACAAACTAGTGACCTACAAGTAATATGTTATAATGATGAGGGCGCAACCCGAGACTCAGAAAATAACCCGCAAATAAGAGGCTAATTTTATTATTCAGAGAATGGAGCTTCTTACATGCAGAGGATCTCAAATCCCCAAGTTCTACAACACATGCAAGCTACAGAAAGCTACAGAATAACCCTTTCACAATATGCGAGCTTGTCCCCAAAAAGTTACCCAAAAATTAGAAAAACCCGCCCATAAATAGAGCTCCTCATTAGTTTGGAGCCAAAACAATATTCAAATTGAGTTTAGGCAGTTTGGCGCCCAGAATTTACAACATGAAGTTCAAATTTCAAAAGGGCATTTGCAATGGTATCTTCTAGAAAGTGCGCCAACTTCGTGGGGCCATAACTTTTGATCCAGGACTTCGATTCGCGAACCGTTCGAACCGTTGGAAAGGTCTCGAAGTCAAGAACACGCTCAAAATTGCTATGCCAATTTTGGCAAGTTTCGGGACCGATCCGGAAGCTCTAAGTGCCTCAAATCCCACTCAGAAGATTTTCAGGTGCAAATTTGGGAAACTAAAACTGCAATATCTTTCAACCCAGTAACAGAAAATAAAAACCGTAAATTGGGAATTTCATTATGACGAAAAGGGTATCCAAAAATGTAAAAACATCTAAAAATGATAAACTTGAAATTTAACTATTTTTGGGTGATGCAAGATTGCCCTTACACCACTGGATGCTCCTGCATCATATAAATGGAAGATCAATCTATTGCCATTCCAAAATGGATCTTAGTAAATGTTCTAATCATGGTTGAAACCTAGGAATGGTCTTGTAGATTTTTAGGTTATTCAGTTAATTACCCCTAAAGATAATTATCTATTGGTATTGGGAAGACCTTGGCTAGCTATGTTAGAGGCTTTGATAGATTATATATCTAGAGAGATGACTATCTCTAATTACATTAATAGTAAATAATTATTGTTATATCTTCTACTCAACCATCTATAAATTAATGTAATTAAAAATGGGTATAAAAACTAATTCAAACTAGTAAACAAGAAAATTTGGCCTCTTTAGCAATAGTTGTGAGTAAACAACAAGATTATGAATTAAAGATGAGCCAAAGTTTGATAACAATCTAAACACAAATAATGAAGATAACCTCAAAATGGATGACACTCTTCATATTCTTATTCTAACAAGTGTGGCAGAGTTTTCTTAAAATAAAGAGGAATTTTCCATAATATTATATTATCCTTTAGCCAATTTTATTTCAATAAATGAGTGCTTCTTCAAAAATGAAACCACCTTTCATATGATACAACCTCATATTTTCCCCCTAAACACCTTAATGAGTGAAACCTATATAGTCTCCTCTAGTTGCCCAAGAACTAAGTCAATAATGATATTGTAAGGTAGGGGGACTGACTGCATGCAAGGCCCCAAGCCATCGAGGGCCAAGAGCAAAAGGCTACCCTATCTTACCTCAACTAAACAAGATGTTAGGAAATGCAGGATAAGAATAATGAGAACCGTAAGGTCCTTCGAGTATTTTGCAGACCTGAAACTCAAAAAGGGGCTAGGCGAGACAATTTTTGGATTCAACATTGCACCTCAGGAAGCTCTCTGCCCGAGGACGAAAGCGCGGTCCCAAGATGACAACGTGGCACACTGGCATCTCACAAGTGCACTAACGTTTGTACAACTAAAGGACTAAGGTGTCAAGGTCGAACACCAGAAAACTAAATGATGGCCCAACTAACTACTTCCAAAGGGACAAAACAACGTTATGAAGTAAACAAAGTACTCTCTAATGTGATAAAGTAGAAAAACAAAAGTTAGGGTGGCAAGGATGATCTCACAAAGAAATTTGTTTGCCAACTAGCTCCCAAAAGCACGTACACTTACACACAAGCAAGAGGGAAATTTGGTTGGGGCTATTAAGAGGTTTGTCTCAGTCAAACCCTCGCTTTGGTGTTCCCACCTCCATGGACAACCAATTTTGCAATGATGGAGAAATAGTAAGATAAAGAAAGGAAATAAAGCAAAGAACACTAAACACTACAAAATAGTAAAGTGCTACTCAACCAAGTGATAGAGGAGAGGAGTGGAAAGCTTACCACTTCAACCAAAAGCACTCAAGGCTAATGGGGGAGAAAATGAGAGTACTTGAGCCTCTGCTACAATGGTGTTGTCCCACACTTGCTCTACCAAAGTGATGGAGTGATGGAGTTGCTACTATGGAGTGCCAAAGTGCTACTAAAGTGCTTGAAATGGATGCAAGAGAGTGTGAATAAACTTGTAGAGGATGTGTAGAAGATTTCTTGAGAATGTAGAAGATGAAATGCTTGTTCAAGGAATGAATTTGGAGAGAGGAAGAAAATGACCATATTCGGTTCGGTCGGCCGAAGAGGGCGTCACTAATCAATTGTCAATGAGAATTGAAACACCTTTGCAACTCTAGCCACAAGAATCTACCAGGGATGTAAGTGTGTCGTGCAAATGTCTATGCGATGCGTAGATGTCTGCACACCGCGCGGATGTCCTCAATAGAAATTCCTTTGCCAAAGCTCAAAATAGGCACCAAGTGGGATGAAAGCAGTAGGCTTAGGTAGAATTTATCCTATGATCTTGGTTTTCTAAAGTGGAGAAGGGAAAAAGGGGATTTTCACATCGGGTGCAAATTTACTCCTATACATTTTTCCCCCACTTTAGTGAGCACGATTACTGATGAGTGCTCTGTAAAGTAGATCGAGAAATTATTAGAGTTAAATGTATCCCTGAACCATCGAGGAAGCAGACCACAATCTGATAAACCTAAAGGTGCAGGGAAAGCAAAGGACTTCATAGCTTCTCAAAACTATGAAGTTGAAGAATGAAAGCATCTTACAAGCCTACAAACCTACAAAGAGGCAACCCCCAAGATCTCTCACATGGAAGAAGACCCAAGAAGCAAGTGCCTCATAGGCTCTTAGGCCTGTGAGGAAGGTATCCTCCAAGATCTCTCGCATGAAAGAAACCAAGAAAAAGTTCCTTACAGACCTGCAAACCTATAAGGAGGCATCCCCCAAGATCTCTAACATGAAGGAAGCCAAGGAAGCACCTTACAGACCCGCGGATCTGCAAGGAGGATATTCTTCAAGATCTCTCACATGAAGAATACCCAAGGAAAGCACCCTATAGACCCATAAACCTATAGGGGAGCGACCCCTAAGATCTCTTGCATGGAGGAAGCTCAAAGGAAGCACCCTATAGGTTGTCGGACCTGCAGGGAGGTAACCCCCAAGATCTCTCACATGGAGGAAACCCAGGAAAGTAGACTTCGCAAAGTCAGAAGCAGTGACACGTTTATCCTTAGATAAAACATGTTAAGAAGCGGCCATGCAGGCAAGTAAGCGGATAGTCGCACAAACCATCAAGTTGGAGAACTTTCAAAGGGATCCCTTGGGAACCCAACGTGAAGAGGGGTTCCACTTAAGGGATGCACTGTTCAAAAGACATGTGTCTTTCTTGAATTGATTTATCATCAAGGAATCACTTTATTAAGGAATTTGAAAGGAAGAATATGCCCCCATGCGATGGGAAGATCAAAGTGATTCCCACTTCGGAGGAGGGTTTTCAACTTCTTTCAAAAGGATCCCTTGTTCCTAATGCCATTTTTGAAAAAGGAATATTTGTAAAGATCTTCGAAAAAAAGATTTGTTGTCAACAAATGCATTTTTTGAAAATCAAAGCGCTAAAGAGGTAGTGTTGTCACACATGAAAGGAAAAACTCAAGCAAAGAAGAGAGAAAGATAAAGAGAAAGCAAAAGGGGAAAACACAAACAAAGGGCACAAGGGTAGCCTGATATTTCGGGTTCAGAACATCTCATAAATATATATAGTATAATAATAGTATATAAATGAATTGTCATCAACCCCCTACTATATCTAGCCATGTGAAGAATGCACGAGAAGACAGTAAAAATAAAAAATTGGGTCAACATGGAAGGGAAGCCTAAATTCCCCCAACGCTTTGCATCATCCCCAATTTATTGAAAATCAATCACAAACATGGAAGATGATGATACAAATAGAGGAAGGCTTACGACATAAAAACCATGTTTGTATCCAAGCACCAATAGGGTGACAAGGGTCATCCAGGCACACATAGCACTGTCATTGGGAAACACATCACAACACACACACACACACACATTTGTTCTAAAGATCAAGAAGAGGGTCTCCCCTAACATTGGTCAACCAAGAGGTTGTTTGCTTCCCACTCTAGATCATCGTAGGGGGAAGGATGATGAGCCTACAATGAAGGAATGTTAAGGGGAGGTGCTTCTAACCCTCCAACAACAAGGGCCAAGGAAGAGGGCCCTGCAAGGTCCTCTCCATCGAGCTCTTGTGGAGCTAAGGTCAATGATTTCACGAAGATCACTGACAAGGATGAAACTTCATCCACATAGTTAAACATGCATCTAATGGGAGTGCCATGTTTAACCTCAATGGATGGGGTAGGTGGCGCTTGAGATTCACCGCTAGGCTCATCGAATGACTTAGGAGCGGTGAAAAACTTAGGGGAAGTTGGGACAGGCTTTGTCACTAGGATAGAACAAGTCAACATAGGACCACCTTTTGGAGAAGGTGGGCTCCTCTTACATTCCCCATTGCAAGAGGAACTACTCTCCACTTTCTGCTTTGTCAAGGGAGGTGAGCTCCCCATAGATGAAGCAAGAGGTGCAAAAGAAGAGGAAGCATAGAAGACCGTAGTAGACACCATTGAAATGTTTTTCATGTCTACGGGTCTCAAGAAAGGTGAGATATTTGGAACGGACATCAACAAAGGCGGTTCCATCGAAGGAGCGATGAACACTTGCACCCCCTTGGGGTCAGGTGCATTCGCACTAGCAGCGAGAGCCAGAAGCGATGTGGAACTAGACTGAAGAAAAACAAAGGGAAGGGGAGAAGAGGACACTACATGAGGCCCTGAAGTAGGGGTGGTCATCTCTTCTTCCCTCCTCTGTGAGGTGGCCTGCTCAGCAAGAAGAGATTTTTGCTGATGCTTTTGCGAGTTTCTATGACTCTTGGAACTAGAGGTTGAAGTCTACAAAGGAATGAAAGGTTCCTTCTCAACCATAGGAATGTCCACTATAATCGTTCCTAATAGAGGAACAAACTCCTCAACGGGAGTAAGAGGAGTAGGTTGAGAGGCAACAGGAAGATTTGGCTCAAGAGCCTCAATAGTGGGCCTCTTCCCACTTGTTGCTTTAGGAGCAGGAGTAGTAGGAGGCTGCAAAGGTTGAAACATAGAGGACTCTCCACGGGGGACTTTCTTCCTGCTATAATGAACAAGCCTAGGCTCAGTAAGCAACACAAGAAGTTCCAATGCAAGACGCTTAGACTCTCGCCAAGTGGATACCATAGGGTTCTCCTGCAGGCGTGGGGTGGAATCCGATGGCATCATAGTAGAGTGAGAGGAAGCATTGGATTGACCACTGGAAGAGGAAGAAGGAGGATCTTGAGACTACTTCTCTTCTTTTCTCTTTCATGCCTCAGTGGCATTACTATCAGCTTTTAGGCAAGCCCTATGTAAAACAACATAAGGCGAAGGTAGGTATCTCATTCTCGATGCTAAACACCCTCTCTTATAATTCTGATAAGTTTGGTAGAGAAGGTCCCTCCTAGGCAGAAGAGGACCAACAGGCACAGGCCAAGAGTAATCCAAGTACCACAAGCAACTGGCGGTCTATAACCGGTGTCATGTATTACGTGTATCGAACCCTTGTGGATAAACTTTAGGAATTTATGCACAACTGAGGATATGGCATTCATAGCCACTAACCAAGGAATACCCAGTTTTACCCTGAAGAATTCAGATCAGGGATGATATCAAACAAGATTTTCACAGTCTTAGGTCCAACCAAAATCGTCAGGACAATACTACCTAAGGGAGGTACAATTTTTTTGTCGTGTATGTGAATGGTACTTACAGGTGCATCATACCCATCTTTATGTAAGAAGTTGATAAGCATAATCTCCTCAATTATAATGTTTACTTGAGATGTGGGATCAACGAGAACACCAGTTACAATGTTCTCATTGATGTGTGCAGGAATGTATAGAGGAGATGGTTCCCTATTGAAACCCATCAGTAAGCCCTATGAAGTGAAGGTTATACCATTATCACTATTCACAGGCTGCACAGAGGGGATAGGTTGGTGCAAGAATGAAGCCATCACACACACTAGATAATACTTTCATAGAGCCCCGAAAAGGTGATAGGGTAAGACAATGACCCAACTATGGTTTCATCATGTAATACTTTTGGAACCTTCCAACTATGCATGCTAGGGGTTGTAGGTTGGGTTGTGAGGCAAAACGCCCCACAATGCTCACACCTACAACTCTCCTAGGATACAAGGAAATAGTCTTTCAATATTGCAAAACGGAACCAAGATGGTTCACATCAGATTCACCAAAATCTAAGGTAGGGGGACCAGCCGCGTACAAGGCCCCAGGTCATAGAGGGCCAAGAGAAAAAGGTTTCCCTATCTTACCTCAGCTAAACAAGATATTATGAAGTGTGGGACAAGAATAATGAGAACCGTAAGGTCCTTTGAGTATTCTGCAGACCCAAAACTTAGAAAGGGGCTAGGCAAGCCATTTTTTGGATTCAACATTGCGCCTCAGGAAGCTCTCTGCCCAAGGATGAAAGTGTGGTCTCGGGACAATAGCACAGTGCACTGGCATCTCACAAGTGCATTGGCATCCGTATGACTAGAGGACTAAGGAGTCAAGGTCGAACACTAGAAAACTGACTGACAGCCCAGCTAATTACTTCCAAAGGGCCAAAACAACATTATGAAGTAAATGAAGTACTCTCTAATGTGATAAAGTAGAAAAAAAGAGTAGGGTGGAAGGGATGATCTCATAAATAAATTTTTTCACTAGCTAGCTCCTAAAAGCACGTACATCTACACACAAGCAAGAGGGAAATTTGGTTGGGGCTGTTAAGAGGTTTGCCTTAATCAGACCCCCACTTTGGTGTTCCCACCTCCACAGACAGCCAAGTTTGCAACGATGGAGAAGTAGTATGATAAAGAAAGAAATAAAGCAAAGAACACTAAACACTACAAAACAGTAAAGTGTTACTCAACCAAGTGATAGAGGAGAGGAGTGGAAAGATTACAACCTCCACCAAAAGCACTCAAGGCTAATGGGGGAGAAAATGAGAGTACTCGAGCCTCTACTGCAATGGTGTTGTCCCACACTTGCTCTACCAAAGTGATGGAGTGATGGAGTTGTTGCTATAGAGTGCCAAAGTTCTACTAAAGTGCTTGAAATGGATGCAAGAGAGTGTGAATGAGCTTGTAGAGGATGTGTCAAAGATTGCTTGAGAATGTAGAAGATGAAATGCTTGCTCAAGGAATGAATTTGAAGGAGAGAGGAAGAAAATGTCCATATTTGGGTTGGTCGGCCAAAGAGGGCGTTACTAATCAACTTCCAATGAGAAGTGAAATGCCTTTGTAGCTCCAAGCGCATGAATCTACCAGGGACGTAACTACGTCGCGTGGATGTTCCCGATATAAATTCCTCTGTTGACTCTCAAAATAGGCTCCAATTGGGATGAAAGCAGCGGGCTTAGGTGGAATTTAGCCTCTAAGCTTGGTTTTCTAAAGTAGAGAAGGGAAAAAATGGGATTTGCACATGGAGTGCAAATTTACTCCTATACGAATATTACATAGTAAAAATTTAAATATCAACATCTACCTTATAGAACAATAGGAACTCCAATTGTTTGATGTTTTATTAAAATGGTCTATATCTTTTCTAGAATTATAAGGACACGAGGAGGGATACATCCAAATATTTGTACTCATCATATTTATACTAAGATTGCCATATCAGTTCGTTAACCACAATGTAGGCTTAAACCTACACTTCATGAGATAGTTGAGATAACTTGATTGAAAAACTTCTACAAGTTGGGTTCTTATATCCAATATTCGATAGTAAATGGGTTTAACCCTTGTGGTTTTACCAAACAAAAATTCGAAATGGAGGGTATGTGTGGATTATAGGAAGTTCAACAAGGAAATTTATAAAGACTATTTATTTGTACCATTCATTGATCAAGTCCTTGATAACCTAGCTAGTAAATCGCACTTCTCATTCTTGTATGCTTTTAGTGGTTTTAATCAAGTATAAAGTGTCTCTAGAAGATTAGGATATAACCAACTTCACCTACTCATGAGGGCCTTCATATATTGAGTCATTCCCTTTGGGTTATGCAATGCTCCAACCACTTTTAAGAGAGTAGTATTAGCCATCTTTGATGAAATTCTAAATAATTTCATAGAGATTTGGATGAATTTTTAATTCATGGTAGCACCTGTGAAGAGGCACTTCAAAATTTAGATAAAGTTCTCAAGTGATGCAAGGAACACCAATTTTCCCTTAGTCATGAAAAATGTATCATTATGTTTGAATAAGGGATTGTGTTGGGACACCATATCTCTAATGAAGGTATCAAGTTCAATCCTAAAAGTATCAAAGTAATACAAAATTTAGAATCCATCAAAATTTTGATTGATGAGCGAATATTTCTTAGACATGCTAGTTATTATTGGAGGTTCATTGATAACTTTAATAAAATTGTGGCCCCCATGATATCCCTACTCTAGAAAGATGTTGAGTTTTTGCGAACTCTAAAATGTCAAACCTTATTTGAAACCATTAAAGAAAATTTGACAGCTGCTCTGCTATGACATGGAACCAATTATAACTTACCATTTTCTATTTATGTAGTTTCCTCAAATGATGCCATTGGTGCAGTGCTAGGAAAGGAAGATGAAAATGAAGGAAAATATGAAATCTATTTTATGACTAAAAAATTAACTCATAGAGAATGAAACTACACTAGTATGGAAAGAGAATTTTTAGTTTTCATACATGCTATCAATTTTTTTTACCATTATATTATAGTTTACAAAGTAACTATGTATACAAATTGCTCATGCATTAAATATTTAATGAATAAACTTTTAGTGAGCTGATGAGTAATTAGATGGCTATTACTTCTTCAAAAACTCAATATGATATTCATAGATAAACTTGGAAAATTAAATGTATTAGCCAATTTTTTATCCAATATATATCATGAAGATGAAGAACATGAACCATTCAAAGATGAGTTTGTAGACAACTAGTTGTTTGCCATATCCACAAATACACCCGTCTATTGATATAACAAATTATTTGGCAACGGGAGCATTCCATACCATCCTATAAATAGAGGAGACTATTCAAGGAAAATAAAAATATTATGTGTTAATGGTTTATTGTTTAAGTGTGGACTTGATTTGGTTTTGCATAGGTGTGTAAGAACTAAAACGTAGGAAAAAAGGTAGGTGAGTGGGCGATCCAAAATGGAATGGTTAAATGGATGTGTGCACCTACACTTTCTCTATTTAAATTAGGAAAAAGAGATCCCAAAAGGTAGGATTGACTTTCAACCCTTAAGTGAGCCAACCCTATTGGAGATCTTGTTGTTTTCCTTATGACAGAAAAGTGCAAAATATGACTGAAATGTACTTTGGGGAGATACTAAAAATGCTTAAAGAGATCAATTGTGTAATGTAAAACTTAAGATACATATTTAAAGCATAATACTAACAAAAAATATTATTTGTAGATAGATTTAGGGGTTTCAGGGTGATATTTACTAACCTAGAAAATTTTATCCCAAAACCTATAGGACACTTTTGCCAAAACTAGACACCAAAATATGACTGAGATGCACTTTTGGGAGATGAATAAAAGTGCATTAACAATATAATATTTGGATCTACCACTTGGAATGTAAAGTACTATGATAATACTATCAAAAATAGCAATCAAATGGAAGATGTGAGAAAGTTAAGACTGTTTGTACCCAACTTTAAAAAAAGTCGTAAAGCGTCCTAGCAAGATTCATTCACCTAGGAAAATATGTCTTTGAACTCTTTTTTGAAAATTATTTTTGCAATCCTTTGATGTTGGATCTAATGCTCTGATTTCTCCAAGTTTAACTATCAGAAGGCCAAAAACAAATTTTGTACATGAGTTTTTGTGTCTTTACGACAATGTTGACAACTTTGACGACTTTGCAAAAATGCATTTTTTATCCAATTTCAATCCTTCTTCACCTACAAATTTGTAAACACACAAAGATGAGAAAAATATTTATTTTTTGTGTATAAGGGTTTTCCTTGGTTAAAACCTAGTTTGGAAATTAAACCTTGATAATGAAATGAAATCATAAATGGAAGGAATGATGAATGAACACTAGTTTGTTGCAACTCACCAAACCCTTTAATGGTTGAACTTAGAGGACTGAACTCTAACACATCAATCCAAGGATTAGATCTTGCATGAGATGGCTTGATTGGATGCTTGATTTGACACTTGATTTGATGCTTGAAAACTTGAAAGCTACATCACAATGTTAGCTCCAAAAACATGCATGAACACACATAAATCTTGACATAATGATAGGATCTTGAATGATGCAATAATTGATTAATAAATTTTCTCTTTAATGCTCTTGACAATAACATTTTATCTTGTTAAATTCGCCTTAATGTTGCTTAGTTTGATTTTATAAAAAGACCTTGTATTTATAGGTAATTTTATAATTTCCTGACAATTAAACATCAAAAGTCAACAATTGCAATTTGAATTTAGATCATAAAAATGCCGCCAAAAACATATTAAAAAATGGGATCCTAAACTTAAGGAGGACCCATTCGCCCACTCACCCTTGGGTGAATGGGTCCTAAGCCCTAAACCTAGGACACACATTTTCCAAGATGTGTAATTTGATGTTTGCAATTGTTTAATGTAGGTTCCCCTTTCAGAAAATAAAATTAATTAGGCTTTTAAACGCTTAATTGGGCCAATTAGAGGCTTAATTAAGTCTAATTAATTAAGGGGATGCAAACATAGTGTGAAAATGTAAAGGTGTACATTTTTGTACACTACAAGAACTAATGAAATCTATAGTATCCTAATAGCCTACTATGAAGATCCATAAAGGGAACATTATTAGGAAAAGGAATTCCTATAAAATATTAGGAGCTAGGTTATTCGCCCTCTATGCACAAGGACATTAAGAGATGGATCTAACATTGCAATAAATTCCAAAGGATGGAAATGCCATCATCATCTAGTAAAATACCCATTCAACCTAAGGTAGTTCTTGAACCATTTAAAAAATTGGATTGGATTTCATAGGGCCCATTGATCAACCATATCAAGAAAAATAATACTATATATTTTTTTATACTAAGTATTTCACAAAATGAGTAGAGGTGCAAGCATTTAAAGTAGTCGGGAAAGATAAAGTCACATATTTCTCTATAGAAAAATATTTCTTAGATTTGGAGCACCAAGATCTATTGTAACATATCAATGACCTCAATTCATGTCAAAGTTTCTTCTATCCTTCACTGATCATTTTCAAGTGAGCCATAAGAATTCATCACTGTATCATCATCAAGAAAATGGTTAGGTAGAAGTAACTAATTAAGAGTTGGAGAATATTCTCGCTAAAACAATTTCAACAGGTAGGAAAGAGTGGGATAGATAATTGCATGAAGTAATTTTGGTATACAATACTACTTGAAAATTAAATACACGCTACACACCATATACACCAATCTTTAGAAAGAAACACATCCTACCTATTGAATTTGAACTTGAAACATTAAGGACAACCATGGATGTGGATATAGATCTAAATTGAGCTTAGTTATAATGATTTATGGATTTGACTAGAGGTCATACAATAGACTAAATTAATATAGCAATAAAGGGAAACATGGCACAATCATTATATAAAAGAGAAGAAGTTTTAATTGTGGAGATCAAGAATTGGTACTCGAATCTATATATAAATACCTTAAAGGGAAACTTCAGACATGTTTGGTGGGACCTTATGAAGTGGTAGAAATATTTAATAAGGAATCTATATGTCAAAATTTGTAGTGTTGAAAATTGCATACCCTTGCTATTTCAATCTACACAATGTACTCTCTTTAGCCTTTTGATATAAAATATTTAATTTCAAAATGTTAGCGCTTGAATTTTCTATTTCTACTAATTTAATTATGTTCATGGTTCATTGTGTCTTAATATTTTGTATGGGACAACGTCATGTGGATGTTTGTGTGACATGCTAGCATCCCAAAAAAAATCATGATTTTAGTGGCCATTGAAGCATTACCTTCTTGTGTATTTTCAATTGTAACACTCCTCCATGCATTCATATTGAGAAAAATCAACCTAAGGTCTACTATTTGGAAAGAAATAAGATTGATTTTTCACTCTCTCACATATTTTTGGCTCTCAAAACTCTTGAAGAAGGATTCATTTTTTAAGAACAACAATCTTGAGGCAACCAAGTTTATCTTGGAGGTTTTCGAAAAGATTCAAGGTGATTTTACTCTATTTTGTTGTTCCCTTTCTTTCATTTATCATTTTATATTAGCATTTGAGAATCTCAAGTGTTAACATATTATTATTAAATTATTTATATCTCAAGCTACAATTTTTTTTCTTTCAAGTTATCATACTTGAATCTCTTTAAATATTTTTCAAAAATCTCAGCTATCATGGAGGTAGGAATATCGAAAGAAGGATTTGACTAAGGCAAGGCCCTAAATAGTCAAACAATTTATTTTTTCTATTTCTTTGACTGTGCAATATTTTCTCCAACAATATGAGTGTAATCCAATCATATCTTCAAAGCTTATCTTTTCATTTGTTCTCCATTCCATTAGTTAGATTTAATATCAGTTTTAGTGCATAAAATATTTATTGTACTCTTTAAATTTATCGTTCTTGTTTCTACGCATGTAGGAGTGAATTATGGATGTTCTATGTCTTTACGTTTCACATATGTGTTGAATGATAGTGTGACATGGGGAGATCCCCCACTATACGTTGGCTTTCATGGCTAGGAATTTCTACAAGCTACAAAATATTTTTCAAGACCTATCTTTCTATTTTGGGAATGACTATTGTGATTTTTGTTAGATTATATTTTTCATATACTACAAAATCCAATTGATGTTGCTACAATACCACTTATGGTAAATGGTCATTGTTTGTGTTTGTATAAAAAATTAATGAATGAGGAAGAATTCATCTAGATGATCAAATAATAGGCTAACATTAAATGTGTGAAAGGATTTTTTCTTTCTCCAACAAAATGGAGGTAACTACTTCTAACTTGGTTTACTTTCATTTTAAAAAATGATTAAGTAAAGCATAAAAAAAAACATCACATTTTATTTAAAAGCATCCTTTCAACAATGCTTTGGAATTTGTTCATGTATTTTCTTGAAGCATCTTTCTAATAATGCTCTAGAATTTGTTCGTGTTTTATTTGGAAGCATCATTTCAACAATGCTCTAAAATTTATTTGTGTTTCCTCTTAAAAAACCCTTTCAATAATGCTCTAGAAGGATTTTTGTGTTTTTCTTAAAGCATCTTTTCAATGATGCTTTAGAAGGTTGTCTGTGTTTCCTCTATAAGCATCCTTTCAATGATTCTCTAGAAGGTTGTTTTGTTTACTGTAGAAGTATATTTTAATAATTCTCTAGAAGTATGTTCATGTTTCCTCTAGAAGCATCCTTTTAATGATGCTCTAAAAAATGTTCATATTCCTACCATGAGAATCATTTCAACAATGCTCTAAAATTGTCTATGTTTTATCTAGAAGCATGACATTCCAAAGCCATTTATAAGAACTTGGAGGGATTTTTCTTAATAAATTTGAAGCAACACATTCCATTTCCATAAAATTATGTTTGGATAATACTTTCAAAAATTCCACCACTTCATAAAAAAAAGTATCTTTTCTACATTTATGGCATAGAGTACCACAAATTGCTTTCAATATTCGAAGTACGTAGTAAGATCAAATATTCATTGTGATTCTAACACATTGCAACATGAAAATTTTGATTGATGGTAGTAATGGTGATAAGTACGTACATCCATTCTAAATTAGGTAAGTAATAATTACTTTTATATAATTAAAATAATCTACATTATTTTGCTCAACTAATAATAGATCAATCACCCATAAATGATGTCACCCTACTTAGATTGAAATGGTGAAAGAACAATCTACAAGAGTGATAATTATGAAACCATGTTGCTAAAGATGGATAGAAAATAATTCCAACCACCTCTATTATCTTCTTCTATTTTAAAATTATTATCTAACTACTCTTTTCCCAATAGTAGCATTTACATCAAACTTTGTAAATTGTGATACAACACCATTTCTACAACAACACTTTTCTTTTTCATATTCAATGAAATCAATAACCATGAGCATCAAGAGAAACATATAACTTGATTATCATGAAAATTATTAAAGGATCAGACATTAATTGATGTGTTCTAGGCTTTAGGTTGGTTGAACTTCCTATAGAAATTTGAAGGGTATGATGTAGACCTCGTAGATGAATTTATTTAAAAATTATTAGAAATTAATTCCATGGTCTATAGATGAAGAATTAAGGTCCGTCTCAAAACCATTTCCTAATTGTATCAAGAGATGATAAATATGAAGAATTGAGGTTAGTCTCAAAGCCATTTCCTAATTATAGAAAAAGCATATAATGTATCAAGAGATGATAAGTATTTTCTTAAGAAGAAACCCTTCCCCAACTTGTCATGAGAAAGAAAGGGAATAATAAAGGTATTAGCACATGTATGATCCCTAAACCCTACAGGTTTGTATTAGTATTGATAATGGAATTTGTATGTGAACCTGTCAATTTGGTATAATAGTGGGATAGGCATTTAAAATGCTAACCCACCTACACCACGGAGCTAGAAATCATGCATTGGAAATTAACCTACCTACATATTTACTTAAATATTAAAATTTATGATAGAAAGGTATATTAAGGGAAATAGACCTCTAAAATACCATGGCCTCATATTATTGTGAAAATTTATAAGGAATAGAATATTTTTAAAAATATTAAGAATAAAAGGTAGATGTGAGAAGCAGGGTAAGCATCTGAAGCTACTCCATCAATAGTCAATTATCAAAAATAGAATAATGTATTATAGAGATTTAACTTTCCCTAAATATACAAAAGGATCACACCCATCCATGAATGAAGGATCACCATAAGAGTAGTCAACATATAAGATTTATTTTTATGGGAAAAGACAAAGGTGATTTCTTTAAATGAAGATAAAGAAATAGAGTCATCGGCCACAAGTAAAAAATTTATTAAAATAAGGTTTCATAGTACTCCTCTTCTAAGGATTAAACAATGAGTTTTTGAATCAACCTTCAACACCACTCATACCCAAACATAAGAACCACAACATACTCCTCCATCAATAAAAGCTCAAATAGAATCCTCTACAATCTTGGAGGTTTCAAACCAAGAAATTCCTATAAATATGACTCTAAATAATGCAACCCTTGCTCCAAAGGATACTTCTACTAGAATTTCTCTGAAAGTGCATGAGTTGCCTATTATTGAAACACCTACACAAGAAGGTAGCCCAAATTTGGAGGAGAATGATAACTTCGTAGGATGAGGAGATTGATATTCCTCTTCAATGGAGCTCAACAAAGGGGAAGGATCCTATGATAACCCTAGAGGGTGATGAGGAAATAATTTAAAAAGAAATACAATATAGGAAATTGAATTGTCAAAAGCAAACTAAAAATTGTAGCAATAATAGGAAATATAATAAATGAAAATATTATTAGCAAAGAAAGATAAATATTTTTTTTGTGTTTGTAGGAACAAGTGAATCAACCAGAAGAGATATCAATGGAGCACCATTAAAAGGAATGTATTCGATAAATTCTTTTGGAAAAAGATGAGAAAAAATTGTGAGAAGAGTTAGAAGATTTGCAGTGAAAATATGATCAATTAGATGAAGCTAAATTGAAATCTTGTAAAATAGGAGAACTTCTTCTTACATGTAGGAAGCCCTCATGTATGTACAATATTTTTTTGAATAAAAAAATTAAAAGATGGAAATTATTAATGATTTTTATAATATACACATGGTCCCAATGATAAATAATTTTTGGAAGCATACAAACTTGTTTCACTAGGACAACAAAATTTACTATGTGAATTATTTACACACAAGTTATTGGTTGAAGAACACACCAAAACATTTATCAACCTTTTTTAGGTAAGTACAATTATGGTATTTTATCTCAATCATTCAAAATTAGGTGGCTTGGTAGGATAGGACAAAAGGCCATGATCAAATAGAAAAAAAAGTTGGATTGTTGATGAGACATTAACACCATAAGCCATAGGCATTCCGAAACCAATTCCAAAGAATAATTGAATATTTAGTAATGACAATAAAATGTGTACCAATAGCTTGAAATAGTTCTATCGAGCCAAGTACAAAATTGTATTCCTTAGTTACCCAAAGTTGCTTTTATGGCATGTACAAAGAAATGTACAACCCTCAACTTGTACACCTTAAAAGGCAAGAAATCATTTCTCCAAGCAACCGTATGTGGTATTTTCGATGGGCCAAGGAAATAGTGGAGATGATGCATCAACTGAGGGAGAAATGCATTGGCATGAGGTTTATACCTGTCATACTTATCTAATTAGTATCCCCACTACATGTTCACAAAAAGAATTTGATTGGGAAACATAGACATTTAGAAAAGGAATATGCCCTTGTTGTGGCAACATGAGCACATAATTGTCTAAAGAAATAAGTCCCTAGTGGTTATCAAATTTCAGTACATCGTGTAACATGTAACTAATAATGTGGAGAAGTATTTAAATGTCCCTAGTGTCACTCTTATAACATGGTAAGATCACGTGAATGCATAATCTGATAGGTAAGGCATGATGCATGATGCCCCTGAGATGGTGATTCAAATGTGGTTAGGGAATGTGAGAATAATGGTGTAAAGTGTAAATGTGGAAGCACATGTCAAGGTGACTCCCCCCCACATTGGAAAGAGAATGCTATGATGCATAGTGATGTATTGCGAGGAAAGTATAATGCTCCCAATGTAACATGTGGCCCAATAGGAACATATTGTGCAAGTGGGAAGGATGACATGCCCCATAATGTAAAAAAGTTTCAATTAAAGCATAGTGCATAATGGGGATGACAAAATGGCCTTAAATAGTAAGGTATTATGGAAATGAACTCCCATGATGTAAGGAAGAAGGCACGATGCCCCCAATTTGAATATAAAACTAATCTAGTGTGCTATGGAAATTTAGGAATGTCAACTCATCCAAATAATGAAGTTAACCCTTGGCATGATGGTTTCACTACATAGTATGTATAATACCATTTACATTCATAAAAGGGACCTAAAAATCACTAAAATCTAAGGTTTTATACCATTTTCCATTGAGGGGTAAAGGGGGTGAACTAATTGAAGTATAAGTTTTTGATATTGGTAATGTTCCACATGGATAATGAAGGATAGGCTACATCGATATAATAGCTAGGGATTGACATTTTCATATTACATGAATGGACATGGAGGAATGGTTGCCTAATAATGGGTTTAGTATTTCATAGATCTTACTAATATTTAATTTTAAATAGATATTTTAAAGATATAAATGAGGTATAAACATTTCACAAAAATGGGTAGTTTATTTACATGGTAAAATGATGGCTATTTATTTATGAAAAATTATATTGAAAGGGGTGTCATTAATTAAATATTATGAGGTAGAAATGGAAGTAGAATTATTTTTTAGTACCCTATGAATGAATATAATTGGGAACTATTTTATATAGTGAATTTGTGAGGCCCTTGGAGGCTAGATTTGGTAATTAATTTCAAGTGGTCATGTTAATGATATACAAGAATGTATTAATAAATATGTGTTTGTAAAGGTAAATGCAAAGTTATTTTCCCCCTAATTGGTAGGATGGCACAATAAAACTCGTGAGATAAAAGAGGAATGGGAAATATAATTATTATTCGATAGCCCCATCCTTTGTGTAGCGATTAACATTAGAGGACAATTTTAGGTGCATGATATTAATTAGGTCTTTGATCATTTTTTTGCTAGGAGTGAAAGGAAAAAAAGTAATGACATTATATTTGGAAGTGATGATGAAAGGGATAAACAATTTTAGGTCAAATTTTACCTCATGGATCCTTTTTTTCATTAGGATTATTAGGTTAGTTTGAAGTACCATGTCTCTCAATTAATAATATCACTAGATTATATGCCTTTATAATATGTTTTCCTTATCTTTGGTATACATGCAAATTGGCTAATGTGTTCACTTATATCTCATCATGGGTATATCGAGATGTTGTAAGTGGTGTTATAGGTGAGTTTAATCATCAATCATGTTATTAAGGGAAACACTCTATGAAGGGATATCAATCATGAGGCTTATACCATAAACTCGAAAATAAGGTGTAAACATGGTAGGAGTGTGTATACTAGTATGGTATTCACATAACTCCAAAAAATGTGTATTTTGATTACTATCATTTCTATTTATTACTTTCTTAATATTTATTCAATGGTTTTATAGGTAGCCTCAACTTTTCCATTACCTTGTATATAATATGGTATTGAAAGTCGTTGTTTGATATGAATTGTTTTTTTTTTAGACTGCAGGAATCAAGTAGCACGACCCCCTATAAACTACAGTGCGCCTGGTAAACTTTTTAACGTGACCTGCAGTGCTGGCGCGACACACCCTCCGGTACCACGGGGGTGGGGGAGACTAGACCTCGTGACCAACCTCCTGCAACTGGAAAGATATGAATTGTTATAAGAATTTATTTGTACCTCTTGTATTTTAAATGGCATGCTACGATTTTATGTTAACATGCCCCTTGCATATGCCCCCATGTCCATCCTAAAGGGAAATCATCTTTTTGAAATCAATAAGGCATCATAGCAATAAACCATTAAATAGATATTGGTTAATTACTCTAGCAATTAGTAATTTTTTTGCTACAAAATTATAAATCTAAGAACATTGGGGAATGCCTTTGATTGGAGACAAATTTATATGTCATGAAACCAACTTGTGCCTATGAGTGTAGCATTAACTAGGCGATATGTGTCATGAATATCATGTTGCTTCAATATTTGTATAGCCAAGGTGAATCAAGGACCATAATCTTCCATACTTATCAAGGAAGTGATGCTAGCTATAACATCAATATGGTGGCTATCCTTTTGTGGGATAATGTTAATAGTGTATGCATTAAAAGAATAAAGTAATTATAAATCCATTTCATGATATTGTGCTAATTTTATTTCTCTGGCTTTGCAATTACATGTTATTTATCTCACCATAAGTTAGGAGTTACCATGTATACCAATAGATTTAACTTTGAGAGAGATGGTAACTCAGAACCCAATAATTAATGCTTCACATTCAACCATGTTATTTATACATAGAAAATCAAGCCAAAATGATAAAGGTACGATGTCACTAATTATTTCATTTTAGTGTAGTAATTGAACTATGATGTAGCATAAACAGTGATAGGTTTGTGCATTTTTGGTGCTTGTGGTGTATAATATTTGTAGAAGGTACATGTCATCAACTAATAAAATATCAAACATTAAGGAATATGTTATCCTTCATTAATATTGTGTGAATGTATAATATATTACACAAGTGATGATAGTATTATAAGACTTGTGATTGGGTAGTGAAGCTACATCCACCTAATTTTCTAGAGCACTTTTGGAATACAATCAAACAAGGTCAAAGAGAATAAGGTTTCTTATCAATATACTAGTTTGTAGACTAATTTACACAATATATACTTATGTGTATTTAAATAGTAGGTTGCTAGCTAAGCCTTCCATAATATGTTGACAAGCATCATAAAAAATATTTTACACTTACCATGTGGACAATATTGTGTTAGGTGTCAAATCTATATGGTATCAAACCACTCATATTATATAGGAACATGTGTTGCCAATGTACAGGATGTGTATAATGTGGAAAGGTTGTGGGAGCTATATATGTTGCTATCAAAGCTAAAACTTGCACAATCCTAAAGTTGTACAATGTGACTAAAAGTATATACTCAATCTTCTAATATTTTTTAGAGTTGTTAAAATTAATGCTTGTACAAAAGTACATGAAGCCATTCTACTATTTTTTATGTTTATGCATAAAACATATTGGCACTATATAGTGTATGCAAAGGAATATTATGGTGTGAGACAAGATTTAATCAAGAAAACATGAAAGATCATGGGTTACATAAAATTACACAAAAATCATTTATCCTTTATTATAGAGAAATAACCTCCATTGTGTATGGTATGCAATAAATAACTTAGTTGATGTTGATTTTAAGAACCACTAGTTGCCAAACAATTATGCAATTTGTGCCTAGATCACTTCACCCTTTCTTATAGAGTAATCTCCTCATTATGCTAGAAAGGTATCTAGAGGTGTTAAAATTAAAATAGAATTGATTGTACTCTTTCTTGTAGTGTTATGTCCTCATTATGTTGTAAAACAACCTAGAGACACTAACACAAAAAGTGGGACTAGTCATGTTTGAAGCATAACTTGATGATACACATGTTTTTTTGGTGACTTGTAGATACAAAGACAAATATTAAGAATAAATAAAGATTTAAAGCACACATACTTCTACCTAAGAACTAGTCAAGGTCTATAGTGTGTTGGCATGGTCTTAGTTTGAATCATGGTTGTGACCATGCATGTTTATAAAATTTGAGAGGAGTGGAATTATGTATTATAATAATAAAAGGAGAGTTGTGCACATGAAAAAGTGAGCAAGCAAATGAACTAACTAAATTAATCCATTTATCCATAATTAGATGTGTATACCTTGGAATTTATCCTATTCTAGTGCATAAAATAACTCAAAATACGAATGATAAAAAAAAACCAAGGACACCTCAAGATTAGCCAAAAGAGAGTGACAAAACAATAAGGAAAATAGATAACATAAGACACAAATGGCTTTACCTTCCTTGTTGTTGATACCCCTTTGATTGGCCCTTGCTTAGAATGGGATGTGTGCTCCTTGATGGCTCTTGATGTGGCTAAAATAGAGGATCTTACTATGTGCTTGGATGTAAATGCAAGTGAATGTAATTGAAAATTGGATGAGTGCACAAAATGGCAGCATGTAGTTGCAAAATGATTAAGTGTTCTAAATGCCCTTGAGGAGGGTGTATTTATAGAGAAACTTGAATTCTCTAGAGAATTCAATGGTTGGGATTTATCCAACAAGGCCAAGATGAAGGGCTAAGGTGAGTTGAGGACTCACAAGCCCTCACATCTTGACATGTGGAATGTGAGATGGCTAAGGGTGAGATGATGTGTAGATGATGTGGAAGAGAGGTACATGATGTGGAGGGAGGACAAGTACCTTGCAAGTACATTGGGAGATGGAAAGAATCTTGGGTAAATAAAAGTGAATTTTAAATTCACAATGATTGGAAGAATCTAGTGGATAAGACAAGGTTCCCAAAAGGTGGGAATTTGTCACATGTGACTTGATGTGACAAGTCAAAGGTTCTAGAAGATGCATGGGAAAAGGGGATTCTAGAAGGAATAAAATGTGAATTAAAAATTCACATGGGGAAGAGAGGAGCCTAGGGTGAATGAAAAGGAATTAAAAATTCTTTGGGAGATGGGGAGAGTTGACCAAGGTACTAAGGTTGTAATTAGAGGATAATTAAGGGTTAATGTGGATTAGAAGCCAACTTGCAAAAGTTGGAGGATGTGACACATCCTAATCAAGGATTAGGCATGTACACATCCTTAATGAAGAGATTAGAGATGGATTAGGATTAGATGAAAAAGACATGTGAGGAATTAAATAAATGTAATATTTATTTAATTCATTTGATGAAAAGAGGATTAAGGAGGGTAAGGTATTTAATTATTAATTAAATACCTTAGAGATTTGGCAGAATTAAAGATATTAATTAAATAATAGTAATATTACTTAATTAACCCAGATAAGAGGATGCTTAGACGATAAGTGATAAATTTGGATAAATTAAGTGTCCAAATTTGAATGTCTACAAGATGTACTACTTAGATTAAGCATAAGAGTCTATAAAACATTTAGAAAACAAGTAAAGATTTTATCAAAACCAACCCTTATTGCACCAAAATGAGGTGGTCATGCTCATGGATGTTAATTTGTGAGTGTTCTTTATAACAACATACAATTGCATTTGAAGATGGTTTCTTATGAAAATAGCTTGGATGTCATGTATTTTATATATTTGTGAGGATTTGATTAGAAAAACAAGTGGTAAGAGGGTAATAATTTATCTAAACCTTTAAATAATACTTTTCATGCTCATGCAAGTGCCTCATATGACATAGCATCCCCATGCGCATATGATTAAGGATTTAATTAAATAATAATGGAGATTTATGAATGGATTATGGAACTCATAATGAAATAAATAAGAATATTTAGTTAATTTTGGGAAGAAAGGGGGTAAGGTTCTATATGAATAACTATTCAAAGATAATTTAACCTTACGAATGGATAAGAAAATGATTTTAGATGAAGGGGGATAACATGAGATTATCAGGAAATATTAATTAAATAATAAAAAATATATTTAATTAATATAGGAGTTGGAAATGAGGATAAATTGATCAAATGTAAACCATTAATTTTAGAATAACTAACAAGAATTGAAAATATCTCTATTTTAGGTGTATACATTCCCCCCTCTTCGAAATGACATTAAAATAATGTTATTTCAAAGAAAACTAAAATATAGGTTGCTTGACTAATTATGAAGAGAAAAGGATTCCCTGATGTGAAAAAAATGAAGAAAATATAGTAGAAGTGTAATGTTCCCTCGATAGTACATGTGAGTTCAAGAGAACACAAGTGTGCTTTTGAAATGAATGAGAAGATTCATCGTGATGGATAGAAGGGGGTAAGTGACGGGTATGGGATGATGAAGAGGTAATGGAAAGAAGAATATGGATGGATGGAATGCATCATTATAATATATTGGATTGATCACTCTATATTTGATCCAGGTGGATACTTGTAATTAGAAATTGAAGTGTCTCAATTGCTCCAAAATTTTGTACCATGTCGAGTAGCTTTGAAATTTGAGTCCAACACAACTTGAACAGGAGAAAAGGAGCTCATGCGCTCAAGTTATGCCTGGTCAAAGTTGGGGCCAAATTGGGTATAGAGGCCAAGTCAGAAAGACAAAAAAAATTATCAACTAAAAAATGATCAAAAGCAACATCATGTCAAAGAGCTCATCGCCACAATTCTGACGATGTTCGTTTCACATCAAACGGAGTTTGTATGCAAAAGTTATGACCAATCAAAGTTGTGGTCAAACTTGGTCAAAATGCTAGCGTGGCAGGTGAGTGACATGGCACAACTGACCTATCAGAGACTAACTGTGGCAAGAGTAAATGATGTGGCATAAATATGGATTAAACCATAATTATTAAAGGAAATAAAATGTATGGTTTAAAAAGTTAAAATAAGGAGGATTTAGTGGGATTTGATCCCTTAACCCATGCCTTAAAATCCTCTTGCCTTACCGTTCTTCATGATAAAGGAAAACCCCTCCATATATATAAATCTTTAAATAATATTTAATTCCCCTAAATATAATGACAACCTTAGAATAATATTTACAATATATCCTTTATGAACTTTTAAAAGGCAACCTGAATGCCTTAAAATAAGGGTTTCCAAAATATTAAAAGTTTAAGGATTTAATCAAGATCTTTTTAAAAAGGGCATTTAAAGATTGTTAAAAGGATTTTTACAATTACCTTGTAAAGCCTGAAACTATAAGGGCCTACAATTAAAAGGGTTTAGGAATTTTATGATTTTAAAGGTAGATTATTTTTTATAAATAAGGAAGATTTTCAAAACTACATATGTAATTATGGGGGATTTTTGGAGATAGGGTAGTTTTTTTCAAATCATATGGTTAGTAACCATATTGAGCAATTTTTTATGTATAAAAAGGGGGGAATTTAGGACTTGGGATAACCAAATGGTGACTTAGAGATGGTGAATTTTGTGAGAGAGTTCTCTTATAGAGTTTTTGTTCAATTTTGTGCTTTGGGAGAAGTGTTATTCTGCCGCACTTGAAGGAGAGGAACTTTGTAACTCCCTTAAATTAGGAGACTCGACACTATTCAGTTGAAGCCTTGTAATCTTTATTGGAGCATAATCAAGAATCAATCACTCTATTGGAGAGGGACCCAAAGACATAGCCATCTTGGCGAACTACATTATCAACTCGAGTCTTGTCTCTTATCTCTCTTTCTCTTTGTTATTATGTTCATCACTTTGTTGATTATTCATTTAAGCATATTAGTTACTTTTGAAATTTAGCATTTTAATTACAAAATCATGTTTTAAAGACCTTCAGTTTAATCATTGTAAAAGCTATTATTCACATGCAATAGTCCTAGATCCTAACATCAGATCAATATTTGATACATCATTGAATTTTATGCACTAAGGTATAAGGAATCGAGGTGAAAATGTGTCTTAAATACATAGAAAAAGATAAAACACATGAAACCATATATTGTATAGCAACATGATATGGAAGACCATAATAGCAATATAGTAGGTAGGTTACAAGGACCCAAAATAAATGTAATACAAATGATAATGAACATAAAAAAGTAAGAAAGTATGTACAAAATGATTCAAAGACAAACATGATGTTACCCTAGTCAATTTGAATAGCCAAAATTAATAGATGATGGATGTAGTGTTTTTGATGTGGGATATGGCTAAAAGAAACATACAGATTGGGAAGGATACATACTAATGATGATGATTGGATTTGGATCAAGGCTTATATAAAAGATAATAGAAATACCAAGGATGTGATTGGATGATTTGTATAGATTGCATGGATTAATATTTTCTTGTGATTTTGGATTATAGGGAGCATTTGGATTAAATGAGAGTGATTAACTAGTAGAATAGATGAAATTATATTATGTGGGGGGGATAACCTTTAGCTATACATTGATGAAAATGGATTATGGAATGAAGGTATGAGGTGGTAGAAGGGATTGATGGATGGAGGATAGGGAGATAAGGATTGGGAGAGGGAAGGACTATAGGATGAAGGGGTGAAGGTTCTAAATATAGGGTATGGGAGGAATTATTGTATGGATGGAGAGTTTGGATATGATCTCCAAGGACTATTTCATAGAGAAATAAGATTCTCCATTCTAAATATGTCACATATGATGAGGCACTAGGATTCTCATGATAAGACAAATAATAAGATGATGTGGGGATAAGGGATATGAAGGTTTGTGGAAGGATTGGATGGTAGGAAGAATGAGTATGAAGGGTATAAATATTATGGTTGGATAATATAGATTATTGGAGTGGATCAAGGATGGAATGATATAAGGAAAAAGGGAAGAAAATGTGTAATGGGGTAACATATATCGAGATATTTCCAAAGTATGTATTAATAGTTGCCCCTATATTTCTCAATATTTAAAGGAGGATGGAGGAATTGGAATGCATATTATATGATGGGTAAGATAGGTAGGTGGGATGGAGGATATGATGGATAGTTATATAGAAGAAATTTACCCCAAGTGTAGAGAGAAAACGGATGGGGATTTACTCATGGTGCTTATTTGCTAGGTTTTCATCATGGTACTTGCCCAAGGTGCATGTTTTCCAAGCTTTCACCATTGGATGATTTTTCTACTTACTATTTTTGATTTATTTTTATCTTGGTTTTGGGTAGGCTTATGGATGTGGGACAAGAGGACAAAGGGTTAGATGGATGGAGATATTGATAGAGGATTAATGTTAGAAATTTGAAAAAAAATGTGGTGTAGAAAAATGTACTCCTTTATATTTTCACACTTTGTTTGCATCCCCTTAATTAATTGGACTTAATTAAGTTTCTAATTGCCTAAATTATGCATTCATAAGCCTTAGTATTCCTATTTTTGAAAGGGAAAATCACATTAAACAATTTCTAACATTAATTTAAACACCTTAGAAATCGTTTCTTGGATTTAGGTCCCAAGACCCATTCGCCCAAGGGTGAATGGGTCCTCCTTAAGTACCAGGACCCAATTTTTAATGATTCAAATTCAAGTTTCAAATGTTGGCTTGTGGAATCTAATTTTTAAGAACTTGGATAAAAACATATAAATAAATAGTTATTTTATCAATTCAAACTTAAGACATATTATCAAGAGTTCATATGAGCAAATATTATTTTCAAGAGGATAAGAGCACATTTATCAATCATCTACAGTAGCAATCAAGATTATATCATCATTATCATCATTTCAAGATTCATATGTGTCCATATTATGTTTTGGAGCTAACATTGTGATGTAGGTTTCAAGCATTCTTGAAGCAAGTATTCAAGCATCAAATCAAGCAATCATTGAAGCCAATTCATGCAAGATCCAATCCTTAGAGAGATGTTTTAGACTTCAGTCCTCTAAGGGTAACCATTAAGGGTTTGATTTGCAAGTGAAGAATGACTGAAAATCAATCAAAAGAGTAATTTTGCAAAGTTTTCATCAAAGTTGTCAAGCCACAAAACTCACCTACAAAGTTTATTTTTGACTTTTTGACAATGGAATTTGGAGAAATGTTACACCCCAATTATGTAATTACTATTTACTATTACTATGCAGGGTAAATGTGAATGCAATTTGTATTCTAATGGTGAATGATTTGTGTTTGCACTTTGTTATCAATGCATTATGAATGATATATAATTTGATGTTATGAAGAAATGCATATATGTGAAATGGATGGCTATTGAATTGATATTCTAACTTTGGAGATGTATTACATATACTGCATATTTTGTGAACAATTGACTGTCATGAGAATGTGTTAGTGGTTGTAGGTAAATGTTCATTCCTCCAGGTGGAGGGGAAGTATCACTTAGGAGAATATCTTGGTCGGGTAACCAATAATGTAACCTATATGAGCCAACACACACACTCACAATAGAATAATTGAGTTGAGTGATTATGTGGGAAGTTGGTAAGTCATCCTTAGTTGATGTGTCTGCATTAGTAGAATCTTGTTTATTGTTGAATGCATGCTTGGGTTATGTTTATCTATTTGGAACGTGTGATTACTTCCTTATCTTACTGTGATTGATTGTATGGTTGAATAAGTATTTGGGATATATGCATATATATGCATATGTCGGCATACACGTACGATGGATATAATGGGATGTCCATATGAGTATGAGGACATATGTATAGACATGCATATGTATATAAATGTTTATTATTATGCTTGTGTCAATATAATCACATGGTCATAATCATTTAGATATTGAATGGATCATTTGACTAAGATGTTGCTATATATATATATATATATATATATATATATATATGAAAAAATACACACATAGGCAAAAAAGCTTAATAAAGGAGTGTGTGTGTGTATATATATATATTATGTGTGAACATTTACTTGTTTGTTTTCATTTGTATATCAAATGTATACATACTTGATTGACTTAGGCTATAAATATATATATATATATATATATATATATATATATGAGGGATAGTGTTAATGCTATTTATTGGCATGCATATATATATGTATAAGTGCATATATAAATGTATATATTTATAACCATATGATGATAAGAAAGGGTAACCTAATATATGTGCCAACATATTAAATGTGCATATGAATATGAATGAATACATGTGTATATGCTAGATGGTGCAATCGAACGTGTATATATATATACATGTATGTATACACGAGCATAGAGGAATATGTATATATTTTTATATATAAATATATAGTCCATGTTATATATATTATTATTAGATTATGTGTTTATGAAAGTAATGATATATAAATGTATAAGAGTAAAATTGTACCCCTCAAAATTTCGCATACATTCTTGCATCCACTTTAGTGTCCACTCCCTTAGCATCTTGAGTAGGCTCATTTTAGCCCTTGCATTAGCCTTTTCCCTTCTTAGGATGCTCCAACACCCCTTTTCAGCAGCCACCATCACACATTAGCTTTGCATCAAACTTTGTTCCTTTCTCGTTCATGTCATTTTGTAGTGTGACGTGTTTGGACATTAGCGTGTCGTGCGAACGTCCGCACTCAGCACTAGCGTCTTGCAACATTTCAACACTCAAACAATTGTTTTCAAGCATATTTTCCACTTGTAATTTGATTTTGTTAGTGGTAACAGCTTAGGATTCTCTATAACTGCCCAAGAAGCTTCTTTTCCCTCCTTAAAAGCAGTCTTTTCACCTCATTTTTCTCTCTCTAAATCATTCCAACTTCATTCTAGCTTTCCACTCTCCAACTCTTGCTTGCACAACTTCATATAGCTTGTTGTAGCAGCTTCAAGCTCTCTCAAGCTTTTACAACACCCTTTTGCAACACTCTTAACTCCATCCCCTTTACTTCATGCTTGTGAGCATCTTGGGATTCCATATCCCTTATCATTTGCATACTTACTTGGTGATATGGGTTCTCCTCCTCAAGCGGGGTTTTCTTTTATCACACGCTTACTTCATGACACAGGTCCTACTCCTGAGCAGGTTTTGCTTTCACCACATGCTTTGTTCATCTCTCTTTCTCTATATTCTTGGTTGTTCATGGAGGTGGGAACACCAAAACGAGGTTTTGACTGAGGCAAACCCCTATACAACCCCAACAGTTTCTCCAGATATCTTACAGACGCAGGTTTTGAATACATTCACTTATTAGAAGATTCATCACTCGCGTGGTTGTAAGTATTTCTTTCCTTTCTTCTCCTTGTCCTTATCATTCATTCTTTACTTTACTTTTTTAGTTCTATTACATTATGTTATTTCTTTATATTTTGTAATTTTTCATCAATCAGAGTAGAAGTGGCCACTTTGTATTTTTTGTGAAATTCTCGCTTTCTGGTCCATACGAGATGTCAATGCGCCTTTGAGATGCCAACACACCACATTGTCATCCATATTTTGCGTTGAAATCCTTTGGCTGAGGGCTTGTCAGTTTGTCCAAAAAATCTTTGTGACCTGCTCTTCCTGATTCTAAAACTTTCACGTTGTTCCTTGAGCTAGTTTAGGGCAGTTCACCCTGTGAGGCTCTCTAAATGAAGAGAACTCATGAGTAGCGAATCCCCCTCTTCTACATTTTGGTGAACCCAACGTCAAGAACGGTGTTCTTTGAAGACCTCCAAAAATGCAAATTACTAGAACATAGAAAATACCAAAAAAATCATAATGGATTTAATATCTTCTTTTATTAGTTTTGTATCTAATTTTGTTCAAAATGTTAATGATATTCCATTTCATGCATGTGATGGTGACTTGGATTTTCCCATATCACTGGGTATCTCTGATCCTTCTCACAAAACTCCTCTTACTTAAGAGGATATTTTGTTGCAAGAAGATGAAATCATTTATACTTTTCTTAATGTTACTTTACTTTCCCTTCATTCCAATGCACTCTCTACTAGAGACATTGCATTTGTGAATGATGAATCTCATATTTTTTCTAATTCACTCTCCTCTAGATTTGTTGCATTAGTGAACAATGAACCTCCTTCCACATATGATTCTCCTTGGATCGATGTTGAGAATGTTTCTTCAAATAATTATTCCACATTTGATCCTATTTGGATCGATGTTTTGAATATGTATTAAAATAATTACTCTACTAGTTGTGATGATTCAATAAATGTAATCTATCTCTTTGATGCCCCTTAAAGGCCTAAGAGACTGGTTATTTAGGTGACTCTAGCTAGTCCTTCTTCTAAAAGGATTTGTTCTATTGATGGTGTTTCATTTGATGGTGGTTCTCTTGATCTTTCTAAGGCTCCCTCTTATAGAATGGTAGCCCATACTTATGAGAATAGAATGAATAAACAACCAAGTCTTCCTTTAGCTCCTAAACCTGTGAATAAAGTGCCTAGTGATTATGATCTTATCGAGCAACCCCCACTTACTTTAGATAAGATCTCACTATGGGACTTACTTCAGTTTGCTCTAGCTTATCAAGGTATGCTTCAGGAAGCATTGCAAAAGATCCCCTTGCCTTCTTCCGCTAGGGCGGTAGACGTCAATGTGTTGATAGCTTATATTCGTGTGGATTTGCTAAATATTACGTTCTATCTGCAAGAGCTCCCACTCCTATAAGTACAAAAGCAAGTAGATCCTTTAATGATCATAGTTAACAAAAATAAAATTGGCATTAGATGTACTCTCATTAATGTTGGTTCAACACTCAATGTATGTAGCATTGATCTATTTCCTAATATTAATATTGACTCATCTTTTATTAATACTTCTTCTGTTGTTATTCGTGGGTTCGATAATTTTGTGCGACAAGCTCTAGGTACAATAATATTACCTTTGTAGCTTGGACCTGTTATTATACCCACCCTTGTATATGTTATGTCTAAAAAATTACCATATAACCTTCTTCTTGGTAGACTGTGGATTCATGCTATGGGTGCAGTCCCATCTACCTTGCATAAATATATTAAGTTCATCACTAACAATAAAGTAGTCACAGTTAAAGCTGACCCTGATGCTATGCACTTATGTGAAATGGTAGTTGTTGGTCAAGCTTCAGTTGTGCCTACTCTTATTCCTTTAGTGTCGATGTTTACTCCAGTAGTACCTACTACAAAGGATACTCTTGAGAGAACTTTCCTTGAAGAAGATCCTTCTGAAGCGAGAAATATTAAGTCTGCTACTACAGTCTCTTCTTAAGAGAATACATGTCTTGGTGATGATTAGGGTTCTCTAGACTTTATAGATTCCTTCATTCAGGAATATAAAGTTGACCCAATCCACTTAGACCTTCCAATAAAATCATCGACACGCTCTATCGAAGATGGTCATTCTTCTGCATCGCGAGGCAATGTAGATGCAAGTCTTAGTATTGATCCTCCTTCTGAGGAAGATGATTATGCTTCTGCAAAAGAGGATAGTGTTGACAACCCTTTAAAAGAGGATGAAGATGATCCCATAGAGGAGTGTGGTCCTCGTTGTTGGGACAATGCTCTTTATGTAGATCCTCCTCTTTTCAAGATTTGTAGACACATTATGGCTCTAGCTTCAATCTTGTCTCTAAATATGGCTATGAGCATAAAGGTTGTGGCGCAATGAGCAAGGCATTCAAGTCCCTATAGAATTTGTGCCTCGTAAGCATAATATAGGGCTTGGTTGCTTGGATGAAAAATCTAAATAAAAACTATGGTTGAATGGTGACATGAATTCCACTCAACCTCATTCTTGTGGATTGATTTATCCTCCTTTATCTTCTATCTTTGTGCCTTCTTCTTGTTCTTGTGAGAATTCAAACCTTTTTCCACAAGAGAAAGGGTTGCTTCTTGCTCCTCATTCTTTATCTAAACAAGAGCATATCTTGTTGAGGTTCCTAAAATCCCATTTGATTACTCTTCCTTCTCCTACACATAATAAAATTCATAAACATGATAAAGGAGAACATTCCTTCTGTGCATACCATCGAGTGCTTGGCAATTCCACTAGTGAATGCAAGGCCTTGGAGAATAAAATACAACAACTTCTTGATTCAGGTGTCATCAAACTCCCATTTGATTGACATACCTACCTTTCCTTCGCATGACAAGTGATATTGAGGTTTACCTCTATCTTGTATGCTCTAAGTACCTTACATGGTTCTCCTCCCCTGTATGTTGGGGGCAGTGATAACTTGTTCTACAGATGTGCATCCTTCTAAGGACCTTCTCTCTTCTCTTTATCTTTCAAATCAAAGATCCCTTGAGTGGACCCCCTTTTCTCTTGAAGGGTTCATGAGGGACCCCCTTTGAAATATTTTATCTCAAATGAATTCAATGGTATCTAGCTTGAGGGCAGCTTGACTAGACCTATCTTTTCTATGACTATCCTGCAACGTAGCTTGTAGCAGGCAGAAGATTCTCTGATTTTTCTTGCTCTATAGGACTGAGAACCTGTAGAGATCCTTTATCATCTATATTTTGTGATACAGGTTTTACTCCTTGAGTAGGGATTTCTTGGTGATACGGGTTTTCCTCCTCGAGCGGGGATTGCTTTTATTACCTATATTTTGTGATATGGGTTTTCCTCCTAGAGCAAGGATTGATTTTATCACTCTTGCATTCATTTCATTCTTAAATTCTCTTTCTTCTCTCTTGTATATACCAGACCGAAGATTTGCATTTTCTTCATCTTGAGTACATGCTCCTTCTCTCTTCATCTTAAAATTCTTCTAAGTGTTATTATTTGGGGACGACACATAGTATTGAGACAACCTTCTACATCAAGGTCTCTTTACTTTTCTCACTCGAATCCTTTAGCATTTTATGTTCTAACATTGTTGTCTGGTGCATGTTTCTCTTGTCTAATGCATTGGTTTTGCAGGTCTTTAGCTCGGGGGCATGCTTCTATGGTTCAAAGAGTTATCTACTTCCTCTATAGTATCATTTCCACATATGATGTTATTTATGTTTAATAGATTTCCTTTAGTGTGCAAATTAACATAGATTCATATGCCCACTAAAGTGGGGGCAAAATATATAAGAGTAAAATTGCACCCCTAGTAATTTTGCATACATTCTTGCATTTGCTTTAGTCTCCACTCCCTTAGTATCTTGTGTAGGCTCATTTTAGCCCTTACATTAGCCTTTTCCCTTCTCAAGATGCTCCAATACCCCTTTTAGCAGTCACCATCGCACGTTAGCTTTGCATCAAACTTTGTGCCTTTCCCATTTGTGTCATTTTGTAGCATGACGTGTCTAGACATTAGTGCACCGCACTGACATCTACACGCTGCACTAGCATCTTGTGACGTATCAATGCTCAAATAGTTGTTTTCAAGCATGTTTTCCACTTGTCATCTGATTTTGTCGATGGTAACGACTTGGGATTCTCTATAACTGCCTGAGAATATTCTTTTCGCTCCTTAAAAGTAGTCTTTTCACCTCATTTTTCTCTCTTTAAATCATTCTAGCTTCATTATAACTTTCCACTCTCCAACTCTTGCTTGCACAACTTCATACAACTTTTTGTAGCAGCTTCAAGCTCTCTCAAGCTTTTACAACACCCTTTTGCAACACTCTTAACTCCATCTCCTTTACTTCATGCTTGCGAGCATCCTGGGATTCTATATCCCTTATCATTTGCATACTTACTTGGTGATATGGGTTCTCCTCCTCGAGCGGGGTTTGATTTTATCAAACACTTACTTTGTCGTGCTGGTCCTACTCCTGAGCGGGTTTTGTTTTCACCACATTCTTTGTTCATCTCTCTTTCTCTATCTTCTTGGTTGTCTGTGGAGGTGGGAACACCAAAAAGGGGGTTTGACTAAGACAAACCCCTATACAACCCCAATACTTTCTCCAGATATCTTACAGATGCAAGTTTTGAAGACATTCACTTGTTGGAGGTGTAGACATCCAAATTTGACCACTCCCATATGGTCAAATCCACCTCTTTTATTCATCTATTTCATCAATATTAATTAAATAATTTATCTAATTAATATTTCCCCTTTCCCTAAGGTTCCTAAAGTATTTAATTTAATAATTAAATACTTTACCTTTCATCCCTTCCTCTCTAAATTAAATAAATACATCAATTTATTTAACTTAGTCATTTAACCTCTTGAATTTAAATTAATTTTAAATTCCATCTTTTTCCTCTCCTTGTCACATCTGCCATAATCTTCTTATAATCTGCATTAGTTTAATTGATCCATGATTAAGATGTGCACACCTTTAATCAATATTAATGTCACATCCTCCATATTTGGCCACTTGCCTCTAATCCTTCATTAGTCTTCTTAATCACCTATTTGCACAACCTTAATCTAATCCCATGCCATTTCTAGTATGTCCTCCAATTCAACATTTCATAAGTACTTTCATAATTTGACCTTGACCTCTTCCCCATGTGAATTAAAATTTCACATTTATTCATTCAATGCTACCCTCTTCCCCATGAAGGTTGTTGGGAAATTCTAAATCCTCTCATAAGTCACATCACTCACATGGGACAAGGACATCCTTTATGAGGTCCTTGTCTTATCCCCAAGCTACTTCCAATCATGTGAATTTAAAATTCACATTTATTACTCCAACATTTCTCCCTTCCCCATGATGATTAGTGAGGAATTCTAAAATTCCTCACATGTCAACATTCTTTCCACATGGGGATAAGAACTTCCTTTTTGAGGAAATCTTCCCCTAATCCCAAGGTACTTGTAAGTACCTCCACCTCACATGTCCTTTTGCCACCTCAATTCCACATGGAAAGATGTGAAGGCTTGTGAGTCCTCAACTCACCACAGCCCTCCATCTTGTCCATGTTGGCAAAATCCTAGCCATTGATTCCTCTAGAGACTTTTCCCTTAAAATGGAAGATTTTCTCTTATTCACTCATAACTTGGATTCACTCACATTCACAATTCAAGCATTCTACTCTCTAGAAATTTTCAAGCAATCTCAAGCATTTTCATATTCATCCTCCATTGTTGCACTCTTCAAGCTTGCATTCCATCTATCTCATACATTTAGCCAAATACCCACATCTTTCATTGCATTCATCTTGCAATCTAGATCACTTTGTATAACACTTTAGCACTTTTTCCATCAAGGAGCACACATCAAATCTTCAACAAAGGGCCAACCAAAATGATCACTTGGACAATGTACATATCTCTTGCTTTAATCTTTATTTTGTTCAAGTCAACTTAGGCTAATCGTGAGGTGTTGTTGTGTGTTATTTATCCTTTGCATTTCCTTGTGTTTTGCATCTTTTAGGTTTAGTAAATAGCGTTGCACACATTTCTAGCACGTATGGTGGGACCCATAGATGGGTATGTTTCTTTCAAATTTGCTATTGTTTGAATTTTTGTAGGTTCAGGTTACATAGAGGTGGCTCCACAACTAACAAGGGTGACCTTTCCCTCAATAGGGGTGACGTTACCCTCAACAAGGGTGACCCTGCCCTAAGACATGCAACCCTACCCTAAACAGAGGTGATTCTACCCTTGTAGAATCACCCATATGTGAAACAAGAGAGAATATACTCTCTATTCCTTGAACAAGGGTGACCTTTCCCTCAACAAGGGTGACTATGCCCTAAGACATGAAACCTTTCCCTCAACAGGGGTGATTCTGCCCCAAGCAGAGGCGACTGAGGTAAAAATAGTTACTTGAAGTTCATTTCTAAGGTTCGTTTCTTGCTATTTTTCTTAGTACTGACCCCCTAACCTATCTTGTTCATGAATGTGCTTGTCTTAACTAATGCTTGTGCAGTTGTTTCTCTCTTATGGAAGACTGGAGGTTAAACTACTAATGTATTTGTTGTAGGACAAACGGGCCAAGTTTCTTAGTTAGTTTTTGTTTCTTGTCTTTTGCATACTAGTTAGGCACACAGATCTAATTAGGGGGTGTCACAATAATTGTTTGTCATGCTTGAAAGTGGGCTATTGATGTATCCAATCCCCTTACACCATTTGGTGATCCCGGGTGAAGAGAAATCATAGCTCACTTAGTCCTTTGTGTTACCTAGGAGGCATTAAATCATTCAAGCTTTCCCCTTGAACTTCATGTGAGCCCAGGGACTAGTCGAAAATGTCTAGTGTTCTCTTTTTAGTGGGACCTGCTTGGAGATTCTATCACCACAAGGGACGATCCCAACTACATGTACTGGTGGGGTATATAAAGGGGGGACAACCAAAGTTATACCTCAATCCAGTCACGTCGTGTCTAGCGGAGCGTTGAAGCTAGGGTGATACCTAGATAAGATGTGAAGAGTTGTTCCAAGTTTCTAGTACCTTGCTAGGGCTTCCAACTCACACCTGTGATGGGCTGGTGTTCACAGTTGTGCCTCATGTATGATGCGTATATTGAGGACTCCCTAGTTTGCTTTGTTTAGCCTAGTTAGAGGACCATGTTGGCCATACCCTTTTCACTAATCTTAGGATTATGCTATTTGAACTATCTTTTCTATGCAAAACTAGTACATGTCTTATTAGGCGAGTCAGCCTTTGCCTTTTGTTTGTTGTTTGTTGTGTTTTCTATCCTTTTTCATAGTTGTTTTACCTAAGTTAAGTCTAAATCTACTGACAGGGGTGACCTTTCCCTAAATAGGGGTGATTCTACCTCTAATAGGGGCAACCTTGCTATCCACAGGGGTGACCTGGCCTTCTATCCGAGTCATTTCACTTTCTGTTCTTGTCAGAAACACCCATCTTTCACTAAAGAGGTGACCTTTCCCTCAACAAGGATGGCCTTGCCCTTAATAGGAGCGACCCTACCCTGAACAGGGGCGATTCTGTCTCTGTTTGAGTCATTGTTAGTCAAACAACCCATTAAATTTGCATGTTTCACCAAGAGGGGCGATTCTGCCTTGACTTGGGCAACCTTTCCCTCAACAGGGGCGATTCTGCCACTGATTTGGGCAATTTTGCACTTTGAGCAGTCAATCCCGCCTTTCATTCAGTTAATTCGTTAGTCCGTTCGCTCATTCTGAGCATCCATTTGCCTGTTTCGAGTGTCTATTTCCTCATTTTGAGTGTTCGTTCTCCCATTTTGAGCATCCATTTCCTCTATCCTACCATTTGTTTCCCCGTTTTGACCATCTATTTTCCTATTCCAAAGGTTTGTTCTCCCATTTCAATAGTCCGTTTAACCCTTTTCTGATTTAGACAAGTTTGAAAACTAGTTGGGTGACCTTGCCCTTGACTTGGGCAACCTTTCCCTTGAGTTGGACGACCTTTCCCTTGACTAGGGTGACCTTTCCCTTAAGTTGGGCGACCTTGACCTTGACTTGGGCAACCTTGCACCCTAGTTAGGTGATCCTACACCTTAGTTGGGTGGCCTTGCACCGTAGTTGGGAAACCTTGCACCCTGGTTAGGTGAGTCATATCTTTATCCAACCATTTTGTATCTTTTGTTCACCCATAATTTGTATTTCAATTCATCTGCATTCTCCAAAGGTCATTCGTTCATCATCTGAATCATATAGGTACATCATAAAGCATCTTTAGGTTACATATCCCTCATCGTTTTCTTGATCTGAATCCTTTGTACTTCGTTTAAATTTATTATCCAAATTGACCTAGGTGTGTAAAATTGATCACCATCCTGTAACATCTTTTTAGGATTGTCATTCATCCTAGGTCAGTCATCATCATTCGGCCCAATCAATCCACTTCCATCTCAAGTTGGATTTGGTGCTACAATCATCTATCTATCCTTTTATCTGATCAATCAACACCTTAACTCACCTTAGGGTGATTTCTAAACTTAGTTTAGGATCCCTTTCATTGTCTTATCTCATCCAACATCCAATCTTATCAATTGTTTCATCAATCAATCCAATCCAATCTAATCCAATCACATCCTTATCTAATCATCCAATCAAATGATCCCTCATCCAATCCAATCAATCGTCCAATCATCACTTAGGTCATCTCTGCATTGCATCTTAGAGTTTAACTGCATCTTAGTTCACCTAGTGGCTTTGCACTTTCATGCCTGTTCAAACCCGATCACAAGCAAAAAAGAAAATGGCAGAACAACAAGCCTAGAGTTCCTAGCCGACTATCCCTCAAGATCCTAACAACATTGCAAATATCCCTCAAGATCCTAATAATAGTGCTTCGTCACAGTCCAATACTGACGTTCAAAATCCTCACCACCTGGAGATGAGAACATGGTTAATTAGCCTAAAGTCACAGTTGATGAATACCTTAACAATCCCACAAATGTTCAAATAATAGACCGCCTCCTCAACGAGCATGGGGATAAAATTCTTGCTACTTTGATCATGAAAGGGGTCAAACCCCCACCCGATTTCAATGTGTCACAATATACTGGCACCCCGTCTCTTCCTACACCTCAAGACCTACAGACTTTGCAAAACATTTTGAGAAATCCATATGTCCCCGAAGGTGCACCTATAGAAAATTGGTATCATCTTGATTTTGGAAATGTTGTGATACATCAAGTTACAAGTTATCCTCACCTCCCAACCACAGCCTCTACAACACCACCTGATCCTAATGACCCATATTCTTATGGCATGCCACAAAACATTCCATCTGCTCCACCACTTCCATCTTAGCATCCTGTTCAACCACTTGTCAACACTAGGGGCAATCCTATCCTTGCATTGATGCCACCTCCAGGGCCTACACTTGCTGGAAATCTACCACCGACACCTCAAGGTAACATCCTTGCATTCCAGTAGCCTCCCATCAATCCTCAACGATCCACCACATTGCAAGCATCGTCGTAGCACACTATTGTTCCCTTGAAAGTGCCACCACAACATGTTGTTGTTGTTGCTATCTCATCTCAACCACCTTATTAACAACCTCCACAAAATTAACAACCTTTGCAGAAAAACGTTACCATTCTACAACAAAGTGTTTCAATTTCATAGCAACACACTACCATTCCTACACAACCCCCACATCAAGTGACTCAAGTTGCATCGCAGCCTCCAAAATCGCCCCACGGTGCCTTTGTTGCAGCCCCACAACAACAACACATTCCATCTTGCCCATCTTATCAACAACCACCATAGCAACAACAACCTCCCCAACATACACACATTCCCATGCAAACACAATAGAATCCCCTCACACAATACCTTTACCATTGGCCAAATGCATATACCGCCTATGTTGCTACATCCAATCCTAATCCAAATATCCATGTGGCATCTCAGAATTCACCGGGGGATCAATCACCTCTTTACACCAACCCTTCACAATCACACACGAACCCTTACCAACAGTCGTCTAATCTGCAACCTCCTTCGTACACTACACAATAGCCCAATTTTACGTAAAATTACTAATCCAATCCATACTACGCTCAACAACAACCCTCATACCAACAAGGTGCTTTATCCATGTCCTACATGCAACAACAACCACCTTATCAACAAGTTGTTTCATCCACTTCCTACTATCAACAACCACCACCATACTAGCAAGGGGCTTCCACGTCATCATACTACCAAGCTCCTACACAATATCAGCAAGGTGCTCCATCGACTTCATATTACCAACAACAACCACCATGTCAATAAGCAACTTCTACCTCTTACTATCAAAACCCATAATCCTCCTATCCACCTTACATCAATCTGCAAAGACAATACACATACACCAATCCATACTAGCAAACACCTCCATATAAACCTCAACCTACATATGATCCAACTGCTTTGGAACCATCCTCGTCATATCAGCAATATCCTCCATATAATTAGCCTAATCCATCTAATCCAACTCCCATAACACCTATCAAAGATTTGGAAGAAGTCAAAGCTGCGTTAAAAGACTTGTAAGCAGGGACTAGCAAACAATCATTTAAGTTTGAAGACATTTGTCACTATCTATTTGGTCCTTCAATCTCATTGGTTCCTTTCCCGAAGCATTTCAAAATGCCAAAATTTGATAAGTATAAAGGAACCAAAGACCCCAAAGCTCACCTTCAAGAGTTTTATGCCCACTGTCAAGAGGTCATGCATAATGACAATTACCTCATGAGATTGTTTCCTAGGAGTTTACAGGGAATAGCTCTTGATTGGTTTATGGGTCTCGAGAAGGGATCTATCAAATCCTTTGCACAGCTGTCAGAAGAGTTTGTCTCCCACTTCTCCTTTAACTTGGAGAAGGATATCAATACGTTAGATCTCCTGAAATAAAAACAACAGGAGGGAGAAACCTTCACAAGCTATCTTCAAAAATGGCAAGCTCTAGCCAGTCAAATGAAATCCCCGTTACAGAAAAAAGACATGGTCACCTTGTTTATCAAAAACTCTCATCTAGATATGGCTCACAATTTCATACTTCACTGTGTCACGACCTTCACTGAGATAGTGGAGAAAGGTCCCATCCTTGAGAGAGCCCTTATTGCTAAAGGGCTAGTCAAAATCTTTAACTCTGATAAAGAGAAGTCGTTAGGGGATAAGTCTTGTTATTGGAACAAGAACAAAAATATTATCAATGATGGTGTCACTAACACTAAACACATCCAAGTAGCCAATGCTTCCCATAAGCCACAATATCCCCCTCCTCAATAGTCAAATCCTCATGCCATATTAGTGCCTTAGGGGGCACCTCTTCCTACCCAACAATCTAATCAGAATAACCAAGGGAATAGAAAACGTGAATTCACTCCACTAGGGGAACCCTTAAGTACCATGTTCCATAGGTTCCTACAAGCTAATTACTTGATTACATATCCTATGACCAAGCCCCTAGATGAATCCAAGCCCAAACCAGCTTGGTTTAAAGAAAATGAGTATTGCAAGTTCCATAAGATTAAAGGGAATACATTGAATAAGTGTCAAGGCCTGAAAACATACATCCAGGATCTCATAGATCGGGGTGACATACATGTGGATGCCAACATGACACCCTCATCCAATGCTCAATTATAGATATATCAAAACACTTTCCCCAATCATAACCAAGGTCCTAGCACATCAAACTCAAACCCCAAGAACAGTAACAATAATAATTAGAATAACAACACCAATAACATTAGTTACAAGAATGTGCTACTCAATTATGAGGGCCTCATCACGTACATTGAGCAAGTAGAACCACGTGTGTCTATGATATGTGTGAAAGGAAAAGATCCACAATGTGTTGTTACAACCCACCGAACCTGTATGATAGTCCTTGGAGCCTTCGTATCCACCCATCCACCGCCTATAAGTTCTCAGTACAACCTTCCTGATCATTTAAAGAAGACCCTAAACTAGATATCTATTATGGATTTGCTCAAGTCTTCCCCAGTACACCAGGAAATCCTAAATAAAGCCTTATAGGACACCCAAGTTCCCAATGACATAGACCCAGCTCAATTTCAAGCATTGGTAGGACGCCTCTCAACAAATTATCAACTAGGTTTTAGCTCAAATGACATGCCCTGCATTGACTCAAACCATAACCGTCCCCTTCACTTAGGGGTCCTTGTGAATCATCATAAAGTAAAGAGGGTCTTGGGAGATAATGGTTTTTCCCTGAATCTTTCCACATTGAAATTCAAAAATAGGTGGGATAGACCCATGCTGATTTAAATAATCAAGTCATCACTATTAAGGCATATGATAATGTAAAGTATGATTTTGAAGGGACAATTTGTCTTCCAATCCAGGTTGGACCAGTTGTGAAATACTACTTGTCATTTCCTTGAACTAGAACTCCCCTATAACCTACTCCTCAGTCGTCTGTGGATCCATGCCATGCAAGTCGTACCATCCACATACCACCAATGTTTGAAATTCCCATTTAATGGGGTAGAAGTTACCATACATGCAGATCCTCAACCATTTGAATATTTTCACACCTTAGAAGCCTCTTTTCCCCATTCTCATTATTTTCCTGGAGTGGAAATGGGACCACCTCAGAAATCATCATCCCACTCATCTACCACTGCAATAGCCACTACATCCTCCACTCCATCATTTGCATATGATTCTACCATTACCAAAGTCTAGATCATTGACAAGGGATGTGGTGAGTATGAAATGTGTATAGCTTTGAATGTGGCTACCATGCCACCATCACCACACACATATGGCCAACCTTCTCAGTCAATACCAAAGGAAGAAGAGAAGATTGTCACTTTGAGTTCCAAAAACATGGGAAGGAAACAACCTATTGAGGCTTCAATATGTCCAAGGTACTCAGGTTTGGGCCATGACACCAAGCAAAAGGGTCCTATGCCATCAATTAGTGCCTCCAACAATGTTAGTGTGGGAAACGGTCTTCTTGAAGACAAACTAGAAGAAGAATCCATCATACACACGTACGATGATGTAGATCACACAAACCTTTCATCCATGTTCGATTGCTTATCCATTTTCACCATTAGCCTATCCCTTCATCATCCTGAGCTCATAGACTGGGACCTACATGGAAATGGACCTATTGATACTTTTCCCTCAGTGGATGTGTATGTAAATCTTATGGGATTGGGGGAAGATGAACACCCTAGTCACAAAAATAAGAAAAAGAAAAATAAAAAAGGGTCACCTAGTGAAAACCTCCCCGAGGCACTTGACTCGAAAAAAGTAAAAATAAAGGACATATCTAACAGTGAAAACCTCGATGAGGCACTAGAAGATGGGGACATTCATCTTCCCCTTATGGGAACTCACCTATATGAATGATCATCCATCTTGATTGAGGAAACACAAGAAATAAATTTTGGAACTGAAGAGGATCCCAAAATCACATATGTAGCCAAAGCACTATCAAAGGAAGAATACTCTACCATCACCAAGCTTCTCAAATAAGGTATCATCAATTTTGAATGTACATACTCATATATGCCAAGTCTTGATCCTGTTTTAGTAGTACATCATCTGGACGTACATCTTGATGCTAAACTTGTCAAGAAAAAGCTTAGGAAAATGCATCACCAGGTAGCTCTATTGGTTAAGAAAGAGTTGGAGAAGCTATTAGAAGCTAGATTTACAAGACCCATTGACTATTCCGGTTGGATCTCCAACATAGTGCCAGTTGCCAAGCCAAACAGGAATATTAGGATCTGCATAGATCTCCGAGACCTCAACAAAGCTTTTCCCAAAGATGATTTTCCTTTTCCAAACATCAACATGTTGGTAGACTTAACTGTAGGGCACGAGATGGTTTCCCTTATGGATGGATTCTCTAGATATAATTAGATTAGAATTATGGCTAAAGATCAACATAAAACAACCTTCACTACACCCTAGGACACGCTCTACAATAATGTCATGCCCTTCGGCCTCAAGAACGTGGAGGCAACCTACCAGCAAGCTATGACCGTTATCTTACATGATCTCATTCACATAATAATGGAAGATTATGTTTATGGTCTATTAGGGAAATCAAGAACAAGGGAAGAACATCATGTGGTACTCAAGAAGATCTTTGAGCACCTAGAGCAATACAAACTATGACTAAATCCGAAGAAATGTGTCTTTGGGGTCACATCAAGCAAACTATTGGGTTTTATTGTCTCCCAAAGAGGCATAGAAGTCGATCCAACAAAACTCAAGGCAATCATGGATATGCCTCCACCACGCAATCTCAAACAGTTAAGAAGCCTACAAGGTAAGTTAAAATCCATTTGGTGGTTCATTGCTCAATTAGTTGACAAATGTCAGTCATTCACTCATCTTTTGAAGAAGGATACTGCCTTTAAGTGGCATCAACAATTTCAACTTGGGTTCAACAAGATCAAAGAATATTTGGCTCACCCACCGATCCTTATGCCACCAATTCCTAGTAAACCACTCATGCTATATATTTATGCTACTTCAGTAGCGCTGGGGGCATTGCTGGCACAACATGATGAATCATCGAAGGAAAGAGAAATATACTACATCAACTGGACCTTGGTGGGTTATGAGCTCAATTCTTCCCCAATGGAAAAATCTTGCCTAGCCGTGGTCTTTAGTTCACCTAAACTCCAACATTACATGCTTAGTTATCCAATAAAGCTCATCTCCAAGGTTGATCCACTCAAGTACTTGTTATCTAGAACAACTCTAACTGGTTGCATGGCTAAGTGGGTCATGTTGTTAAGTGAATTTGATATAGAATATGTGGATCAAAAAGCTATTAAAGGACAAGTGATAGAGCTGATCAACTAGAAGATGCTCCCCTGATAGATGCCTATCCTTTGACAACAAAATTTCCTGATGAAGGAGTCTTCACAGTAACAAAAGTGGCCACGTGGACACTATACTTTGATGGGTTGTACACACACAATGGATCAGGGGTAGGGATCTTGCTCGTCACCCCTCAGTGTGATTATATACCAAAGTCATTCAGGTCGAATTTTTTGTGCGCAAACAATATAGCTGAATATGAAGCTCTTCTTACTGACCTTAGAATTGCAATCCAATGGCATATCACTCACCTAAGAGTCTTTAGTGATTCCCAATTAATCATCAAATAGGTCAATGATGAGTTTTTGACAAAAGATGATAAGTTGTTGTCTTAAAAAATGCATGGTTGATGACTTCAAAAAGTATTTCAATTCCATCCAGTTTGATTAGATTCCAAGAGTCTAGAACAAAGTAGTGGATGCTATGGCTACCATCAGTTCCTTAATTGACATGCCTAAACATCGAACAGAGTGTGAGTTCCTCGTTGACCAACTCTTAATCCTATCCTATGACATCCCTGAAAGTGAGATGGTGTGTGACATTGTAGGTCCTACATCACCATGGTACCATGATATCTACACTTACCTTCACAACAATATCCTACCTCTTGATGTGACACAAAACCAAAGAAAATCTTTCATCCAATGAACATCCTGTTATATCATTGTGGGTGATACACTTTATTGTCGTGGGTATGATGGAACCCTCCTTAGGTGTCTAAATAAGACCGAATCCCACACTGCGTTAATGGAAGTACATAGTGGTATTTTTGGGGCCCATTCAAATGGTATGGCCCTAGCTAACATAATTCTTAGAGTAGGATAGTATTGGCCTACATTAGAACATGATTCTTGTGAGCTTGTCAAGAAGTTCCTACCCTGTCAACAGCATGTGGATTTGATACATGCTCCTGCACAGGATCTGCACCCTCTTATAGCATCGTGGCCCTTCTCTTAGTGGGGATTTGACCTAATCGACAAGATATATCCCCCATCATTTGATGGTCATACCTTTATCATCACTACAAGTGAGTAGTTCACCAAGTGGGTGGAAGGAATGCCACTCTCACAAATCACAGGTACTCAAATTTCCAAATTTATCCTTTTCCATATTCTCTACAGCTATGGAATTTCGTCCACCATCATTTCTGACAATGGAAAACCATTCAAAAACCAATCCATAAAACATGTATGTGACACCTTTCACATTCAACACCATTGGTCTACGCCTTATTACCCCCAAGGTAATGGTCAAGCAAAAGCTACCAACAAAACCTTCATCAGGATCCTAAAAAAGGTAGTCAACAATACTGGTTGAGATTGGCACCTTCACATCCATCCCACCCTTTGGGCCTACCACACCTCCATCCGCACCCCTACCAATGCCACTCCATATTCTATCATTTATGGTGTCGATGCCATCTTGCCGATTGAGGTAGAAATCCCATCACTGAGAATCTCCCTAAAGAATCTTATCAGTGATGAAGATGCTCAAGTTGCTAGACTTAGCCAACTAGAACTCCCTAATGAAAGATGGATTAAAGCATATTACCATCTTCAAGCATATCAAAATCATCTGAAAAGAAGCTACAACAAGAGGGTCCATCCTCACCAGTTCAACATTGGTGATTTAATCCTCAAGGAGAATCAACACACTTAGTAGGATCGAGATAAGAAAGGAAAATTTGAAGCAAATTGATTGGGTCCTTATGTCATCACAACAAAATATGGATTAGGCGCATAAAAAATTGCTACACCTAAAGGAGAGCCCCTAGAGGATCCCATTAACATCATGCATTTGAAAAGGTTCTACACTTAATCAACTGGGGTATCCTATCTTGCCAAAATCCAAAAAAAATAGAAAAATCCAAAAAAAGTAAAGATAAATAATTTGTCCAATGGTGAAAACTAGGAAAACAAGTGCCTTGGATAAGTACCATGATGAAAACCTTGAAACCAGGCATCATGTGTAAATCTGCCATCCAATTTACTTCCACACTTGGGGGAAACTCCATCCCCTTTACCCATCTCCTCCATCCCACTTATCATACACATCTTTCCTATCATATCCCATTTATCCCAACCCATCCATCTTCCTTGTGATATTGATATAGATAGAGGAAAACATATATACATGCTTTGGAAACCTCTTGGAATACATCCCCCTCACCTACACACTATCCTAATCCTTATCCACATCCATCTACCTTCCTTGTCCACCCGTCATGCTACCATCAATCTCCCTTATCCATTCATCCTATCCATATCCATCTCACTCCTTTATCTACCTATCCTTTTATCTTCCATCCCTCATGCCTCATCAGACATGACATATCTAGAGTGGGGCATCTTCTTCTTTATGACATAGTCCTTGGAGACATCATTCATCAATTCTATCATCCTTTTCCATCTCCCCATCCTTATCTTCCTATCCATCCATATACCCATCCTTATCTTCCTATCCATCCATCATAGCATCCCTTCCATCTCCCTATTCCTATCTTCCTACTTATCCTTATCTCCTTACCAATCCAAACAATCCTTTTCATCTCCCCATCCTTATATCCTTATCCATTCATCTCTATTCTCATCCCATCTCATAATCCCTTGTCATTGGTATCTGGCTATAGGCTTCTCCCCATGCAATCCAATTCCATCTATCTCATCGTCACCATTCCCCCTTCTTTCACACATCTTTCCAATCTCTTGTCACTTCTCATCACTCATCTCTCCATCATGTCATCCTACCAATTCATCTTTTGATGATTTGGATGACTATCCCATCCTTGAGCTTCATGTAATCACCATTATCCTATCTTATCCACACGGTCTACCTTGTCTCATCGTATCGGTTCCATCATGTTATCTACTTATCATGGTCATCTCATCATCCTTTATCCATGGTTAGTTGTTGGCATTTTATCAAACTACGTTGCCCCTACGCTTTCACATAGGCAAGTTCGCTCGTTTGACCCGCCCATGGGGCTTTTGTCCATCTAGTCTTTGTCATCCATCTTCATCTCCATTTTCCTCTTTCTATTTTTATCCATGGTCTTTTATCGAACTACGATGGCTCTATGCTTTCATGTAGGAAAGGGTAATCTCTGATAAACCCCTAAGCCCCTAGGTCTTTAGGGTGTGTTAGTCTTGTGTCTTGTGTTTCGTTTCTTGTGTCGTGTCATCAAGCATACCCCTATCTAGCTGGTTCTTAACAAATGAGATCCACTTGTATCACAAGGTTCAATCAGTCTTGAGTATCCTGCATGATATTGATCTTTTAGTTTAGTACCCATATTTGGTCTCAACAGGATGCATCCTTTATAACAAACCTCATCAATCCCATCCATCCTCTTAATCCTATGGAAAAGGATGTTTAAAATTGATTGTGATATTTTGATACTTTTGGCTTTTGTTTATCATTTGAGATCTCTATCATAACTTGTCAAGGTTGCCATGATCTATCATATCATGGTGTGTTTTGACTATTCAACATAGGGGCGTATCTTCATCTTTATTTCTGTTGTTGTCTGCTTGGTTGTCCCGCATAGTACCCACCAAGACTCCTGCAGTCTTGTGTTATGTTGGGAAATCCTTTTGTGCTTGTGGTTATCCCAATACCTTGCCCAACCAAGGTCTTCGTGACTTTGGGATGTTGGGATAGCCTTCTTGTCTGTAGTGTTTTTTTTATGCATTAGACACTAATCCGCATTGGTTTCACATACCCTCGCATCAAGTGTCTTATGCTATAGCAAAAACTAGTGCTTTGAAAATGGAAAATCACATTAGGATTTCATTTCATGATCAATTCTGTTGCATTGCATTTATCCCTTCTCTATCCAACCTATGATCCATGATTTTTGTTGTGCAACATTCCAAGCATCTTTTCCTCCATCATTTTCATTCTTTTCATCCATATGACATCTCAATCCAATCCTCATCCATTCAATCTAAAACAAACCATCTAATCTAATCCTTGGTCTTGTTCCCAACCTTGCTACAAGCCTTGATCCAATCATCATCATCATCATCATCATCGAGATGTATCCTTCCCTATCCTTTGGTGTTGTTTTGATATGTATCCTTCCCTCATCAACAAAACTTTCATCATCATCATCGAGATGTATCCTTCCCTATCCTCATGTTGTTTTGGGATATATCATTCCCTCATCGATGACACTCCATCCATCATCAATCCATTTTGGGCTTGTAGTTTGACTGGGGAAACATCATTTTGAATCCCCTTCCCCATATACTCTTGCATCACCTCATCCATTTCAAGAGCACACCCATGTTCTCTTGAGCTCGCATGTCCTCTCGAGGGGCATCCTCAATCCCTAATCTTCATCTTCACCCCCATCATCTTTCTTCCTAGTCACTACTTTGAATGACTGGGGCATCTTTTCCAATCTAACCATCTTCTTCTTGGTCCTATATTTTAATCTTCTCTAAAATGATCCTATTTCGTAGCACCATCTCAAAGAGGGGAAAAATGTAGACATCCAAATTTGACCACTCCCATATGGTCAAATCCATCTCCTTTATTCATCTATTTCATCGATATTAATTAAATAATTTATCTAATTAATATTTCCCCTTTCCCTAAGGTTCCTAAAGTATTTAATCTAATAATTAAATACTTTACCTTTCATCCTTTCTTCTCTAAATTAAATAAATACATCAATCTATTTAATTTAGTCATTTAACCTCTTGAATTTAAATCAATTTTAAATTTCATCTTTTCTCTCTCCTTGTCACATCCTCCATAATCTTCTAATATGGATTAGTTTAAGTGATCCATGATTAAGATGTGCACACCTTTAATCAAGATTAATGTCACATCCTCCATATTTTTCCACTTGCCTTTAATCCTTCATTAGTCTTCTTAATCACTTGTTTGCACAACCTTAATCTAATCCCCATGCCATTTCTTGTAAGTCCTCCAAGTCAACCTTTCATAAGTACTTTCTTTATTTGATCTTGACCTCTTCCCCATGTAAATAAAATTTCACATTTATTTATTCAATGCTATCCTCTTCCCTATGAAGGTTGTTGGGAAATTATAAATCCTCTCATAAGTCACATCACTCACATGGGACAAGGACCTTGTCTTATCCTCAAGGTACTTCCAATCATATGAATTTAATTTAAAATTCATATTTATTACTCCAACATTTCTCCCTTCCCCATGATTATTAGTGAGTAATAAATTCATATTTATTACTCCCTCACATGTCAACATCCTTCCCACATGGGGACAAGAACTTATTTTTTGAGGAAATCTTCCCCTAATCTCAAGATACTTGCAAGTACTTCCACCTCACATGTCCTTTTTCCACCTCATTTCCACATGGAAAGATGCGAGAGCTTGTGAGTCCACAACTCACCACAACTCTCCATCTTGTCCACGTTGGAAAAATCCTAGCCATTGATTCCTCTAGAGACTCTTCCCTTCAAATGGAAGATTTTCTCTCGTTCACTCATAACTTGGATCTACTCACATTCACAATTCAAGCATTCTACTCTGTAGCAATTTTCAAGCAATCTCAAGCATTTTCATATTCATCCTCGATTGTTGCACTCTTCAAGCTTGCATTCCATCCATCTGATACATTTAGCCAAATACCCACATCTTTCATTACATTCATATTGTATTCCAGATCACTTTGCATAGCACTTTAGCAATTTTTCCATCAAGGAGCACACATCAAATCTTCAACAAAGGGCTAACCAAAAAGATCACTTGGAAAAAGTATATCTCTTGCTTTAATCTTTATTTTGTTCAAGTCAACTTAGGCTAATCGTGAGGTGTTGTGTGTTATTTCTCCTTTGCATTTCTTTGTGTTTTGCATCTTTTAGGTTTAGTAAATAACATTGCATTATAGGAGGATTCATCACTCGTGTGATTGTAAGTATTTTTTTCCTTTATTCTCCTTGTCCTTATAATTCATTCTTTACTTTACTTTTCTAGTTGTATTGCATTTTGTTATTTCTTTATATTCTGTAAGTTCTCAGCAATCAGAGTAGAAGTAGCCACTTTATATTTTTTGTGACATTCTCGCTTTCTGGTCTGTACGAGACGCCAACGTGCTACACTATCATCCGTATTTTGTGCTAACGTCCTTTGGTTGAGGGCTTGTCAATCTATCCAAAAAATATTTGTGACCTGCTCTTACTGATTCTAAAACTTCTGCGTTGTTCCTTGAGGTAGTTTAGGGCAGTTTGCCCCATGAGGCTCTTTGAATGAAGAGAAATCATGAGTAGCGGATCCCCATCTTTTACAATAAATATGTGTAATATATATATACTAATGTGTACAAGTGAAGTACATAATGGAAACATACATTACACATATAAGTATACATATATAAACATATAAATATCATTATTGAAAAAAATGTATGTAAATATATATGTATATATAAGAGTATATGAGTATATATATGCATATATATTCATATATTTTATATATCTATGGGATAGTGCATTGGAAATAATTCATAAAGCGTGGTGTTAATTTTACCCGCACTTGTGGTGTATAGTGTTTGCTAGATCATTGCATTATTACATAGACACATGAATAAAGATAGAATGTTTTCTTAAACGCCTTGAATGAGTTTGTTATGAGCCTATAGATAGGCTTATTGTTGCGCCATTCTAAACCAAATGAGACCAAGGAAATATTCAACGTATCAAGCCTTGAATGACCAAGTTGACTAAAGTTTTATACCACATATTGACACTGTTGAGATGGCATCGCTTGGTAAGTAAGAGCTTGGGGATCAATTAACATTACAAGCTTTGAGGATAAATATATATACTTGTGACTGTACTTTTAAGGGGCTGATTATTACTCTTGCTACCCACATATTTAGAACTGAGTATTCTATAATTAGCTTGCAACATTAAGTCAAAATATGGTGAAGACTTAGTCAATGCCATAGATGGGAATAACTTTGACTTAGTAAAATCTTTTTAAAGCCTTTTCATTGGAAAATATCAAACAACAATAATGAGATTGACTAGTAGGTCGATGACTTGCTCAATTCGATAAAGGAGTCGACTCATATGAAGACTAAATCAATTTGGTCTATGTGTCACATATTTGATAATGACTGATTCAAATATATAGTTAACCTGCCAACTATTGAAAGAACTATTTATCTTGGTGCCACCTTATGAAGCCTATTTGTTGTATATGTTCATTATATGAGCAATTTGAATTACACCATATCAATCATGTGCTAATTTGAATAAGTCTCTTATTGTTGTCAATGAACAAGGTTGACTTGTAGCTACGATTTGCTGCGTAAGTTCTTATAATTGTGCCACCTTTTTGCTAAGTCGAGTGAGTAGGTTGTGCATGGTAATTGTTGTCAATATCCATGCCTAATCTGTAGGATATGAGGCCTCATTGGTACTGTATAAATAGTAGGGAAAACTCATTTGTTAAGGATGCATTTTTGCAAGCATTTTACTTTACATTATTATCAGCTATACTTAGTTTTATTTAAAAGAGATAGTTATGTTATATTGAGAAAGGGTAGTATTTGAGAGAAGTATTCAACCAACTCTAGTAATAGAGGACTATTGTGACATTTTTTGAGAAGATTCAATCAAGCTAGTTGGTGTTTGGAGAAGCTACATTGCAGTCAATTGATTGGATAAGCAAAAATAGGCATGAGGATATTTCTTCTTTATTATTTTAGTTTTGAAAGATTGTTCTCAATGAATGCTTTGAATTTTCTATTATGAGTACTTGCATTTAGGGAAACTAGTATGGATTTCAAAAGGAAATAGAAGCTATTATTGTATTTTTTTGTTGGGTGAAAATTATTTAATCATCTTTTTCAATAGATTACACAACCTAGACTTCAACCACAACTATTTTAGATAAAATCTCTCCTCTCAGAAAGGGGAGGCACCCTTCTTATTGCTAAAAAAAACTATAGTAAAACTAATAAAGTATTTACACAATGTACACTACACTTACGAAAAGGGGGGGTGTGTCACATTCATGCTTCTCTCTTTTTTCAGAGAAGATGTTTTACTATGCTTCATGGTTGGAAGTTCTGATCCAAGGTAACTTTAAACTAACAATGAGTAGTAATGCCAATACCTCTATTTTGTCAAAGCAAAGCGTAGAGATACTAGATATGATTAAAATAAATGAGTAAAAGAAAAGGGAAAGCTCACAAAGGCACAAAGTTGTTTTGTAGCTTTTTCACTAATGGATTTGTGAGAGATGTACCATTTGTTTCATTAGAATCACAAAGTATTTTTAGATGCAACAATTCCTCAAACATGATGAATGATTACAAGAACAAAGTCTTGTAGATCTTTCAACAAAAGTATCTAAACATAAATATAAATCCAAATAAGGAATGTAACAAAAAGTTTACATAAATTACTTGAAGCCCTTAAAATATCATCCACTAATCACCACCAATAAGATCAATCCACAAGATTATCAAATCCAACACAAAGTTTGGTTTGCAGTTCTCTTCTTTATTGATCAGATTTCATTCACAAGATATGAACACAAAGTTTCACAAATCTACTTCAAAAGGGGAAACACTTCGTTGCAAAATACTAAAGGTAAAATTTACAATAGAAATCCCTCATATTTATAAAGGAGAGGGATGAACAAAATTAGGAAATCAGTTGAGAAAAGTTAGGGAAGTTAGGTGAGTTAATTTAGGAAAATCTCACCTAACTTTGACTAAACTCAAAATGTAGTTTGTCTTCATGAAACTACATCTTAGATTTTTAGTGTAATTACATTTTAAGAAAATAAATTTAAGATGTCAGAAACTATTTACAAGATGCATAAAGGAGAGCATAAAAAATTTCAACACTGGATATCAGGGATCTTCATGGTTCCTTGCTTGGGCGCGAAAATCTTCATACTTCTTCTTGGTCTCCTGAATGAACATCTCATCCGGACCAATGGTGTAATCCACATTGGTGTGAATCCTCATGATTGATCTCATGACAAATGAGTTAAAAAAATTTCACCTGTTAGGATACATCTTGAGCTTTTCACGAGTGAGCCTTGTATCACAAATAACATGCATAGAGGCCTTTGAAAAATCTGCACTCTCTACTTGTTTTATGATGGCTGGTCACGTCCACAAAAGGATATAAAAATCATGGAAAATCCTAACCTGGGAATTGGACATTCTAGCAGGCAACTAATATCTTCTCATGGTCATTCATTTACTTTGTCAAACCAGGGAACGTATACTTGAAATGGAGCAGCACTGTATGTGCACTAAGAACTAGTTTCAGTCACAACTTACTGAAAATAAATACTTGGAAGGAATTCTACCTATGCTACAGGAAAGTAATGTAAAGTCTTCTTAACTCAAACATAACTTAACCAAAGAAGAAATCATAAAAACTATTACTAAAAAACAAACTATGAACTGGCCTTATGCTGTAGGAACAAACACAGGGATAAATTCCCGATGCTGTAGGAACAATATAAGACTGAGTTTGCATTGAAACTTTCAAGAATGAAATCTAACCTATAATCAATAGAAGATAAACAACTACTCAACTACAGATACTTACTAAGTGGCCCCCCTTAGCAAGCATCAACTAATTTATGCAAGGATTAAACTCAAAACTTCATCAACTTTTATTCATAACTTGAAGTCATCTACATTGATTGCTTTGCTCTCAGAAAACTAACAAAACTATGATTCTTATTATGATAATAACTCATACATAATCTTCTTGCTCACTCACGTAGGAGGAACACTTATTTAAATCAGGAAAGCAACTAACTACTTAACTCTAATAGAGAAAGACATGGATATAAATGTATCCTAAAACCGAGGAACAAACTTCATAAATGAACATATCCGTTCAACACGATTCAAACAGAATTTAGCATTCCACTCTTCCCAAATTAATTAACATTTATATTTCTTCCCAACAACTTGGTCAGAGAGTCTTCGCCGAAGCAACTTCCTCGAAGTCGCGTAGGAAATGGACTTTACTGCAAGGCCGAGATTGGTTGCACTTGACTCGTTCATGCTTCCTTCAACAACCTATGAAACACAAGGCAATAGAATCGAAAGAAAGCACGCATGGAAACTACATGATATTCATTTATTAATCACATATTAAATCTATTTCATTATTCAAAAACCACATTCATTATATCAGTCATTTGGGAAGTCAAACAGGGTAATTAATATAGACATATAGAAATGTTATGCTGCAGGAATATAGGAATGTATTGCTACAGGATACCACTCGATAAAAAGGTCTTTAAAGAGTTAAAACAACCATTAACAACAAGAGTAAGGGTATTAAAAATACAACATAATACTCAAATCATGAGCATATTTTGGGCTCATCATTTTCCCCCTACTTAGCCTAATGATGGTTCTCCAACATTAAGCCTCTTGGTTGTCTCCCTGAAATCAGTAGGTGCGACATGACCCTGCAATGAAGTTTTGAACTTGTAATAGAAACCTCTGAAATTCAGCCATCTTTTATATCTATGGGCTTTTGTATCCTTATTAATATCTGTAGCTCGATAGGGGTAAAGTGGCCACATCAGCACAAGAGGTCGAAATGTCAAAGGCAACAATAACTCAAACCTCTTTTGGAGACCGAGATGTATGTACCTTTCTATTCTTCTGAGGGTTGCTTTGAAATTTAGGGGGCTATGAGGCTCAGACCTTCTTAAACCAACAGTTAATTTTTTCCATCTTTTCTCAATCCTGGAAGACGATAGCTTCCAAAACAGATATGGCTGGCCTTTGAATTCATCATATACCTATTTTCTGAGATCAAATATTTTCATTCTAATTGCTTGATTATTGAGTCCATATGCAATGGTAAGCCAAGTTTTCAACATTGTGTAGGGATCTGAGCTCTCAGGTCATAGTGGGATGGGCTCATTCCTTTCAGCTTCTTCATAGGCCTCCAATTGTCTACCATAATTAGTTTCATTTGCTGCCCAAGATATGAGTGACCTTAAATGAATATCACCAATATAAAGAAGTGGATTCCACTCTATTTCAGAGGGAATTATCAAACCATGCAAACAAAATTCACACAAAGAATTCTTCAGCCAACTAGGGGCTACTTGGTATGCATCATAAAATTCTTTGGTTGTATGAATAATAGGATTTAAGTTCCTTAAAATTCTCATTAATTGAAACCAAAGGAATTGTTCCTTAAGGCACAGGGCATAAACCCTGGGTGGTGGTCTACATTCCATGATTTGACTAGTTACCTTCATCATTTCATTCATTTTCTCCTTCAGTTCTTGAATTTCCTGTTCCTTCCTTTCAATTTTTCTTTTCAATTGCTTCTTCTCTACCTTCCAAAGGATTTGTTGTACTTCAGTTTTGGCTAAGTGGTAGAAACTCAAGGTGTGAAATGTGATCGGCCTCCATGTAATTCTAACGTATTCCAAAAATTCAATCAAAAATGTCTTTTTATAAACAACCATTTCTTGAAAAGTTGCAGAAGGTAATGAGGTTTCATTTAACACCTCAAATTGTACAAGTTCTTCTTCTTCTTGTTGCAGGATAAATTCTTGTTGCTACACTGGAAGAGATTGTGCTTCCTTTGAAATTTGCATAGCCGCTTCAGCCAAGTCATCAAGACTTGGCATCCCCATTTCATCATGTTGTGCTTCTTCAACTTCCATTGTCTCAATTTGCTCTTCCCCAGGAATAACAAATGGACTTTGTGCAAAATTCTCAAATACATCCTAAGAAACATCATGTTCAAATTCTTCAAATTCCTCAAAAATTATTATAATTTCAGGTTGAGCTGAGGGAGGGGTGACTTTATGTTGTTTCCTTGTTGAAACTCTTTTGGAAATGTTGCAGCTGCAGGAGGTGCTCTCATAGCTTTCCTCTTTCTGAGTTGCCTAGAGGACTCAAACTTAATAGAAGAAGATGATGGTGAACTTGTGGTGGCAACAGACATTGCTGTAGGAGAAACTGCTACAGGGGAGGATGCTGTAGGAGTAGAACATTTCCTCTTCTGAGGATGAGGGTCAAATTTTGGGGTTTGTTCAGCCCTAGATGACTCTCCTACCTTTCTTTTTCCTTTTTCTCTTCTACTAGCAGACCAAGTTTGTACTCAGGCAGAGAGCTCTAGTGTGGAGGCTGTAGGAGTAGATGATTCTTACTCTGCTTCCCTACTTGTAGATTCTATTCTCATTTTCTTTTTCTTGGGCCATGCAGGGAGTGCTCTAGAGGATTTTGGAAGTTGCAGACTCTTTTGGGCAAAAAATTCTTGCCAGGAAAGAGGTGACACATCCCTCAAAGAATGCTTAATCAAGAGTTTAATAAGGGCATGATGGGCAACAAAGTTATCCCTACCCCTTTGGATTGCATGGGTGCATTGTTTCAAAAGATTTAAGAATTTTTTTTGGAACATTAATAGCTAACCCGTGCTTCATATGACTCAACAATTTAAAATGGTAGGAATGTAGATAAGAAAAATGTCCCTCACACATTAAGTACCTGATTATAAAAGCAACATATTTTGGGTATGGAGGAGGAAATGACACTCGTTTGCATCCTTGCTTGGAAACCTCCAAGGGTCCATCAGTTGGTACTATAAATTCTGCCCTAGCAGAGACAACATCTGAAGAAAAATTCTCTCCAAAGGCTGGAAGCCTAGTTACTTCTGCAAGTCATTCTTCTATTACAGCTACTATCAGACCCCATACTATAGCCTCTCCTTCAGAAAGAGTTCTCAAAAATTCGCTTGCAGTGTCCTCATTAAAAGAATCTAACCTAAAAAAATAATTCAACCAACCACAAAGGCTGAATGATTGAACTATTTGAGGGTTTTGTGTCAATAGCTCATGAGCTACAGGCTCATGTCTTACCAATTGGCCACCCATATTTGCAAATTGTCTCAGCTGAAACTCAAACTCTTTTCTAAAAATTCAATTTTTTACTTTTTATACCCTGCTTCTTTCTGTCCTGCTGTCACTTTTCTCTTCTTTTCCAAGAATGAACTCAAAAGATAATTGCATGCAATTATTGTTACAACTACTCAAATCAAGCAATTTAATTTCTATTTAGGTTGGAAACATGTAGTCATAGTTGGAAAGTACAAGAAAATAAAAATATCCAAACAGTTGTGACAATGGCATAAGAAAAAGTTTGAAATGGATTATCCTGCCCCCTACTTAAAATGTGACATGTGTCCACACATGTACGAAAGGATAGGTGAAGGTTTGGCAATAATGACTGATATGGACATAGTAGCAAATGAATAAAATAAAATAAATAAATGATGCAACAACAAAAGATATTGCGTACCTTTCAATAAATGCTCGTACGTGCTTGGAAAAATGACAACTTCAGTATGAAATGATGGATGGAAGGGAAATCATAAATGTGGGTGGTACAGGAGAATGGATGACATGGATGGGTGACGTGGAAGAAGAGAAATGAATGGTGGTGATGGATGAAAAGCAGAAAAGAGTGGCTTCCTTAAAAAAAAACCTTTATTATGAGCATGCAATGTGGAATTTAAAGAGATGCTCCAGGAGAAAGGCCGAAGCCTTTTGCTGCAGGAGGATCAATGGCCGCATCCGAAAGAAACTACTTCACAAATTCGTCTTTGGATGTTGGCTTATGATACAACCGAAGACGGTGTCCATTAACCAACAGCTTGAATCAGATAGGATCTATTGTAACCAATTGAATAGAACCATTATCAAATACATTCTCAATTTCATAAGGACCAAGCCATCGTGTGGTGAGTTTCCCTTGATTTTCTATGTACCTAGAGTCATAGAGCAGCGCCCAATCACCGGCAGAGAATTGCTTAGTTCTAATATTGCGATCATGCCATTTTTTTCTTTGCTATTGGATAGCTTCAGTATGCTATAGGGAAGCTTTCCTTATCTCATCCAATGCATTTAGTTGTAGGAGACGTTCCTTTTGGGCTTATGAAATATCAATTTTAAGCTCTAGAGCAGTCCTTAAGGTCTTATGCTTAAACTCTATTGGCAACATGGCAGTTTTTCCATAGAGTAATTCAAAAGGAGTAAACCCTGTAGTTGTTTTCCATGTTGTCCTATAGGCTCAGATGACTTTAGGAAGTTGACTGCTCCAATCCTTCTTGTGTAATTGGACTGTCTTGGTAAGGATTGCCTCAATTTCTTTGTTGGTAACCTCTGCTTGACCATTGGTGTGAGGGTGATAGGGGCTAGACTTTCTGTGTCTGATCTTGTAATCATTCATCAATGCAGTGATTAAGTTTGATGTAAACTGAGCTCCTTGATTAGTAACAAGTTCTCTTGGGACTCCAAACCGAGTAAAAATTTGTTCATACAAGAACTCAACAACTTTATTGTCATGAGCATGTTGCATTGCTTTCACTTCTACCCACTTGGTTACATAATCAGTGCAAACCAAAATGTAAGATTTCCCATTGGACGGGGGATCAATAGGCCCAACAAAATCCATGCCACACTTATTAAAGGGACTAACTGCCACTGGAGGATACATGGGAATTTCATCAGACCTTGTTGGTCTTCCCATGTGTTGACATCTGTCACATTTCCTAGTGTAGGCTACAACATTTTTGTGTAGTGTGGGCCAATAGTATCTAGTAGCAAGCACTTTTATAAATGTTCTCTTAGCTACAAAGTGCCCACCACATGGCTCATCATGACAGGCATGCAATATGTCATAGGTTTCATCTTTCCTAACACATCTTCTTATGACTTAGTTAGGTCCTGTGTAGAATAAACAGTCTGCGATCCATGAAAAGTTAAAACTTTTCTCTACCAACAATTGTCTTTTCTTTGGTGAGAAGTGGGCTAGAATATTATTGGTTGCTAAGTAATTTGCAATATCTGCATACCATGGGGTTCAAGCAACAATGAAAAATAGATGTTCATCAGGAAATCTATCATCAATTACCTCTAGGGTGGTAGGTGTAGTTGTTTGAAGTCTTGACAAGAAATCAACCACCACATTAGCCTGACCTGGTTTATCAATAACTATGATATCAAATTTTTGCAACAATAGGAGCCATCTTGCTAATCTGCTAGATATGGCAGGCTTATTCATGAGGTATTTTATTGTTGCATGATCTGTATGGACAAATATTTGGTAACCAGTGACATAATGTCGAAACTTGTTCAAGGCATACACAACTGCTAGCAATTCTTTCTTTGTGACAGTATAGTTTAATTCAGGGTCTTGCAGGTTTTTTACTAATGAAATATATGGCCTGCTCAATGGAATTCTCTTTCTGTCCTAAAAATGCGCCAATGGAATAATCAAAAGCATTTGTGTGTATATAAAAGGGAAAACTCCACTTTGGTCTTTGAAGAACAGATGCCTGAGTCAGTAGGTTCTTAAGCTATAGGAAAGATTTGTTACAGGCCTTAGTCCAATTAAATTCAAAATCCTTAGTTAATAAGGCATATAATGGACTAGCTATTTTGCTAAAATCTTTGATAAATATTCTATAATATCCAGCCATGTCCTAGGAAGCTTCTAATATCCTTTTGTTTCATAGGCATTTGCAAAGTTAGAATAACTTCAATTTTTGCAGGATCAACTTGAATTCCTACTTGAGAGATATGATGTCCTAGAACAATTCCCTCTTACATCATCATAAAGCATTTCTCACTATTCAAAGACAAATTTTGCTCCTTACATCTATTCAACACTTTCTCCAGATTTTCTAATGTTTCTTCATAAGTAGCTCCATAAGTGGTGAATTCATCCATGTAGATCTCCATAGAATCATGAGAAATGTCAGCAAAAATACTGATCACTACCCTTTGAAATGTTGTAGGTGCATTACACAGGCCAAAAGATAATACAGAGTAGGCAAAAGTACCCCATAGACTGGTAAAAGTTGTTTTGTCTTGATCCTCAGGGGCAATTCTAATTTGATTATACCCATTGTATCCATCCAAAAAGGAGAAATACTTTTTACCAGATAATGAGTCTAGCACTTGGTCAACAAATGGCAGTGGAAAGTGATCCTTTTTAGTTGCTTTGTTCAGCTCCCTGTAGTCTACACAAACTCTTCATTTTCCTCCTTTTTTAGGAACAATCACTAATGGAGATACCCATTGACTGTCTGAAATGGGGTAGATGAAACCAGCATCAAACAATTTTTGGAGCTCTGTTTTAACTATTTCCCTAAGTGCTGGATTTATCCTTCTTTGAGGATGCCTGGCAGGAGAAAAGTATTTCTTAATGTAGATCCTATGAGTATAGAGTTGAGGATCTATTCCCTTTATATCCCCATAGTCCCATGCAAAAAATTTGTGTTGTTCTTGCAACATTTTGACTATGGCAACTTGTTGAGATTGAGGTAGCTTATTATTGATGTTCAGACAATGGCTGAGAGACACTTCTACCTGCTTAGTAAGATCATTCATAGAGGCTACTAATAAAAGTGGTGTTTGTATTTCATATAGAAGCAAGTTTGATAAACTGTAGGAGATTCAGGTGGCAGGCTTTCAGAATTCAGTTGCTATAGGAAACACTGTTGAGGACAACCATCTGGAACATATGGGCTACTCAGATCAGAGTTGGACTAAAAAATATGTAAAATCAGGTCATCCTCACTCTAAAGTTGAGAAAACAAATTAGTTTGCAGCATCATTAACTGAGCCAATGAATTGACTTCTTCAGTTTCCTCTCTCAAATTTGGCCAAATTGGTTGAGACAAGTCTGGCTGAGGCTAGATAGGTGGATATAAAGCCAATTTATTTCTTGACTGACCATCAGAAATTATCATATCTCCTGAGCAGCATCCTATAAGAACATTATCTATTGCCAACCATGGTCTACCTAGAATGATAAGATATTCTCCCAAAGTTGCCTTAGTGGACAATATGGTGAAATCTGCTGAGTATTCCCAAGACTCAAGGATGACAAGAACATCTTCTACCACTCCATCAAGTGTGACTGTGGAACTATCAGCAAGCTGCAGGATGGTAGGTGTAGACTAAATGTTTAAGATATTCAAACACTCTATAGTATGTTTTATCATTACGTTGATGGCTGCACCAAGATCTATCAAAACATTCTTTATTATCTGACCATTAATATTTATTTGTACCACATGACTCCCAAGATTAGTATACTTTGGAATAACTACCTTCCCTAACATAATATTAGCCAACTGTCTTAAAACATGGATAGTTTGGGGATCCTTTTTCTTTCTCCCAAGTTTCTTTAAATAGGCCTCCTTGATAGATTTTCCATAAATTGAGACATCTTTAATGGATTGAAAAAGAGGAATTTGAATGTTGACATTCTTTAGCTGATCCAAAATATCAAAGGCAGGCTCTTCCATAGACTTGGATGTAGTAGTTTGCAATCTCTGAGGAAAAGGTGGTTTGACCTGATGCTGCAGGACAGGCTCCTTAGAGACAGTATCTGATACAGGTATATTTTCTACAGGATCAGTAGGTTGCTCACAGGCAGAATCTGGGATCTCTGTAATTACAGGCAGCTATGAAGTAGGGAGAGTGGTTTAAGGTCTGAGATGGATATCATGAATATTCAGGGCATAAGCTAGATACTGATTGGTTTTTGCAAGATACATAGGCTACTGCTGCTGCTTATTATTAGGATTTGACCATGGTTGAGCAGTCATAGGCATTTGTTTTGGAGGGCCAGTATTTGCTGCAGGTGCTGCAGGAGGTGGCATGAGGACTAGAGGTTGTGGCTACTGAAACTGCAGGGATCCAGGGGGTTGGTTCTACCATTGCTGACAACCTTTCCATTGAGGATTTTGCTGTCAGTTACCTTGAGGTGGAGTCTATTGTCCTTGTGGCTACTGCCAACCTCCTTGAGGAGATTTCCATTGAGGACTCTGATAGTTAGGCTAGCATGGTTGAAAAGTATTCCAAGGTGGTGAGGGGCCATATGTTGGTTGCCACTAATTATTGTAATTAGAATAAGGATTACCAAAAGTTAAAGGGTCTTGAGGCATACCTTGCCTTTGAGCCCATGGTCGCCTTTGTGCAACAAAGAATACTTGGTCATCATCACCCTCTACTATCTTAAAATTAGTAGGTAACTGCTTAGCCTCTAGGTTAGCCACCATCTTACATTTGCAGTCATGCTTCTTCTGTTTGCAATGTGGATAGAACTCAGCCAAGATTTCCTCAGCTTCCTCATGTTTCTTCCAAGCTTGCATAGTATCTAACTATGTAGTCATATTATTTATGATATCCTGCTTGAAATCAGACAGCAAATTTGTGATCTCCATCCATGAAACTCCACTAGTAGAAGACTTCCCCACTGTGGTTTGATGACCTCTACCCTTCTTAACAAGTGCTTGAGAGTAGTTGCAACATATTTTCTGGATATCATCCCAAGGCATTTGGGTTATATCTCCTCCTCCCATCAGGTCCAGGGCATCTATACAGGTGTCACTGATTCCTCTTAGGAAAAGTAGCTTCTGAGATTCTTCATTGAGAGTATGGTCTAAATTATTTTCAGGGAAAACAAAAATCTTGAGATATAGTCTTCTAGGCTTTCATCCTCCTTTTGTTGAATTTTGAATATATCATCACCCTTACTACCACTCTTACAATATTCCTTGTAATTGTCAAGAAATTTTGTTTGCATGGCTGCCCAAATATCAACAACACCTCTTCCCAAAATCATAAACCATCTAAGAGCTCCTTCTTTCAAAGTGGCAAGAAACAACTTCAGCTTATGAGCATCTGAAGTGTAATCATAGTTGCGACAGAGGATGTCAAACTCAAACAAGAAAGTTTCTGGGTCCTCTGTAACTAATCCATAGAACTTGGGAAATAATGAAGAAGGAATATTTTTAAGGTTATCATTATCTTGCTAAGGAATGATTGATATCCTGGTCTCCTTCTTCCTCAAATAGATTATAAGTTGGGTCAGGATTGTTATCAATGAATGGAAGGTTAGGGAGAAATCTTCCCAGAGCATCTCTTCTTCTATGCATGCAATAGAATGAATGATAACTTGAAGGAATTTGAAAATGATTGAATAACATACTAAACTACTGCTAACAATGACTATCACAGGTTCTTAGCTTGACACCATCCCCGACAACAGTGCCAAAAATGGTCACGTCCATAAAAGTATATAAAAATCATGGAAAATTCTAACCTGGGAATTGGACATTCCAACAGGTGACTAATATCTTCTCATGGTCGTTCATTTACTTTGTCAAACCAGGGAACGTCTACTTGAAATGGAGTAGCACTGTATGTGCACTAAGAACCAGTTTCAGTCATAACTTACCGAAAATAAATACTTGGAAAGAATTCTACCTGTGCTACAGGAAAGTAATGTAAATTCTTCTTAACTGAAACATAACTTAACCAAAGCATAAATCATAACAACTATTACTAAGAAACAAACTATGAACTGGCCTTATACTGCAGGAACAAACACAGGGATGGATTCCCGATGCTACAGGAACAATATAAGACTGAGTTTGCGCTGAAACTTTCAAGAATGAAATCTAACCTATAATCAACAGAAGATAAACAACTACTCAACTACAGATACTTACTAAGTGGTCCCCCTTAGCAAGCATCAACTAATTTATGCAAGGACTAAACTCATAACTTCATCAACTTTTATTCATAACTTGAAGTCATCTACATTGATTGCTCTGCTCTTAGAAAACTAACAAAACTCTAATTCTTATTATGATACTAACTCATACATAATCTGCTTACTCACTTGCACAGGAGGAACACTTATTTAAATCAGGAAAGCAACTAACTACTTAACTCTAATAAAGAAAGACGTGGATATAAATGTATCTTGAAACTGAGGAACAAACTTCATAAATGAACATATCCGTTCAACACGATTCAAACAGAATTTAGCATTCCACTCTTCCCATATTAATTAATATTTAGATTTCTTCCCAACAACTCGGTCAGAGAGTCTTCGCCGGAGCAACTTCTTTGAAGTCATGTAGGAAATAGAATTCATTGCAAGGCCAAGATTGCATGTGCTTGACTCGTTCATGCTTCCTTCAACAACCTTTGAAACACAAGGCAACAAAAGTGAAAGAAAGAACGCATGGAAACTACACAATATTCATTCATTAATCACATATTAAATCTATTTCATTATTCAAAAATCACATGCATTATATCAATCATTTGGGAAGTCAAATAGGGTAATTAATATAGACATATAGAAATGTTAGGCTGCAAGAATATAGGAATGCATTGCTATGGGATACCACCTGATAAAAAGGTCTTTAAAGAGTTAAAACAACCATTAACAACAAGAGTAAGGGTATTAAAAATACAACATAATACTCAAATCATGAGCATATTTTGGGCTCATAAATGGCTTCTTGGAAGATCTCCGAAAGTTCTTTGGTCAGAAGGAAGATACAATTTTCTTCAAGGAGTTGCCCTGGTAACTCCTTAATTCATTTTTCAAGGATAGCATGTTTCCTTTCAACATATTCCTATACTTGGTGGAGGTATTTTGAAAGAAATTTGATTATATGAATATGGTGTTTCAGTGATTCTCTTCTACGTATTTCTCCTTGTCAGGAATCACCCTGGCTTCCACCAATTTGTTGAGCTTTTCCTATTTCATTTGTGAGCACAACAATAGGCATTTTTGTATTTCTCTATGATCTTGGGAAAGAACATTCTCCTCCTTATCAAGCTTTGTTTTTAGCTTGGTTATCTGAGTATCTTTTTCATTCGCAACAACTATAATTTGAGAACCATGTTCTACAATTTCTTTGATAAAATCATATAACACTCTACCTTTAGAGGAAAAATTATCAACCTTCTTGATAGTTGGGTCTTCAACACTTACCATCGCTAATGGTTATGCATTGCTTGAAGATCCTACAAGTCTCCTTACAATAGTGGCATAATGTACTACCTTCTGTTTGTACAATTATCGAGCTTGCTCAATTTTTTCTAGTCTTCCTTCCAGTATATCCAAGGTTACTTGTGCATCTTCCTTAGTACTTTCATTTGTGGCCTTGCCAAGCTGGACTCTTGTCATTCTGTAGTCCTCCATATTGAAATCTCCTCCATCTTGAGGTGGTACACCATCTTCTGCATACTTCTGATCAGCCTTGTCAATATTCAACCGTGAATACACTTTCACCTTTTTCTTCCCCTTGGCTTTTGGAGGGGCTATCTCTTCAAAATCGAGCTCTTTAGGCAAGATCATTTGATTTTTCTGCTTCGATACTTGAGATACCAACCAGGGGGAAAGAGTGGAGGTACGAGATTCTTGGTTAACCGTCAACTCTCTTGTCACCACCACTTCGGAAGGAATGACTGGTATAGTGACAATTGGCATAGTGTTTGTCATAACTGCTCCAATAGTTTGCACATTGAGTTGAATAATTAAGGATTCATCCATAAACATGTTAAACTCAACTTTTGAAGTGATATCATAGGATGGAGATAATAGACTAGGAATGGATGATGGACTCAAAAAAATGTCAACCATTTGTATACTTGTTACTGAAGGAGTATCAAGTACAATTGATGCTATAGGGGTTGGTGAAATGTCCACTGCAACTATTGTAGATGTAGGAATAGGTGATGTAGGAAAAGGTGGTGAAGGAGTGTTTGGATTAGGAGGTGTGCGAGGAACATTTTAAGTTATAGGCGATGATGTTTGGGGAATTTCTTCAACTACATCCTTAGGTGGAGACATAGTTTGTTCTTCATCATGCCTGAGTTCTTGTTGATCACCTTCTTGCTCTTCTAACTCTTGTTCACCTTTAGAATCTCCTTCCCCATTAGATTCCACTTCTTCTGAATCTTCTTCTTTAGCAGATTGGTCACTTGAATTTTCCTCTTCATAAGAATCTATCTCTTCGAAAACAACCCCTTTTCCTTTGGAGCAAGATGGTTTAGATTTTGTAGTTTCTCCTTCTTGGATGACCTGTGTATCCTTTTTCCAACAATGAACTTAATCCTAGGGCCTCTTCGTGAAGAATGGGAATGGCCGTAGGTTTATCTTTCATGTGGGGTTCTTGTTGTTGGTTGGCTTCTGCTGTAGATTCTTCTCCATCAGATTTTTTCCTGAAAGTTTTCATCTCAAATCCATGCTTGTGTAGCCACTCTACAGTGTTAGCCAATATTGGTGTCAGTCTCTCTTTGATGGAAACACTTTCCTTCTTGGACCATTGGATTGCAGACAAGGGTCTCTTAGAGATTTCTTGTTCATCGTAAGCAACATTCATGATGTCACCAAGATCTATAAAATACTTTGGTAAATCAGCAACACCAAGATCTCTAATCTACTGTACGGTTAGTCTACAAAAATCCTTCTTACAGATAGCCTCTTCATCTTTGCAATCAACCTAGATGTCCTCAAAATGGTACTTGTGTCGATGACCCATTTTTAACTTCTTATTTACATTTTGATAGTCAAAATCAAATCTGTATCTATAGGTCTTGATTGTCGTGACTTGCATCTTTGCATAGACTGATTTGGATTTTTGTACCCTTATGTAAGTGAAAGTTGGAAACTATAAGAATATGCACCCGACTTTACTCACCACTTTGTAGGCCTCATCGAACACTCTCTTCTTCTCCAGAGTTATCAATCACACTTCTGCTTTCCCTGATGTAACGAGATGTAACGAGATGTAACTTCGAGGAAAAACTTTGTCTTGTGTGCAAAAGTAGGGAACGTGGACACCAAATGCATATTACTATGCACAATGGCTCTTAGAGAGTCTTCAAGAGGATTTTTCTCAATCCTTTTACAAAATCAAGGAGGTTTTGATGACTGACCTTGGTATCCTTTATTTCATCCACCTTTTAAATTACCACTGTAGGAAAATATACACCTTGGTACTTGTATATCATTTTTCTATAGCCTTAGAAGATGATGGAGGCTTCTTGGTTGTCATATGAGAGCAACTGGATCGAAGGATGCAACTTTGAGGATCTATTAAATAGATCTGAAAAGGAACTGGAAAGATGGTGAATCAATAAATGTTAGTCAAAAAAGGTAGCATTGGGATGTGTGAAGTGAGCAATGATGTTGAGCAACTGTGAAATGAGTGTTGAGGCATGGAAAATAATGTGGAAGCAAAGAAACGGGGTTTAGAGCGAAGATAGAGCAATTTGAAGTGTTTTGGAGAAAAAGCTGGGAAAAGTGTAAGGGCGTTGAAAATCAACACCCTTGCACTTAGAAAAATGCATCTGGGTGCAATGGCACTAAAAATCAGTGCCCTTGCACTTTTGGGTGGTAGCTTGAAAATAACATGTCAGGAAGGCACAAGTTGTAAGTGTAGAGGCGAGAAAAATAAGCGCTTTGACACTTACTAAAAAATGAATGAAATGCAATGTTGATAAAAAAGCCCGCTTGGACATGGAATGTATGTGTCATTCGAAGATTGAAATTTGGAACCTGTTTTGGTGATTCTCTTGTATTTCACCACCATTGATCATGTCAGTGAAACTTATTCACAAAAATGAAAGCTTTATTCATGAAACGAGTTCTTTGAAAACTTGTGCATGCTTTGAACATTGTAATGAGGGAAACAAAGGCATAATGGAGGAGAAAGAAAGGTAATGAAACCATGAAGATATGATGAAACAACATGTTACTTAGGTGCACACTTAAACAAAACAAATCCCCAACAAAAATCATGAAGGAATCCCGATGTAAAAGAGGGAAATGAAAATGCGTTTTCAGGTAGAGAAAAACAAGCACACGGGTTTGGGGAATGATGTTGAGGGGAGAAAACAAGAAACACGTTTAGTGGAACAGAAAAAATAAGAAAACAAGTCATGTTAACATGTTTAACAAACCAGGCATAGAAAATTAGACATAGATACAAAGTAATGAAAGGAGAAATGAAAAATAGCATACTTGGAAAAAACCACGAAAACCTAGCTTGACCAAGTTGAAGATCTTCACAAAAACATGTTTTAGTAGATGGAAGATGTTCGCCCAACAAGGAGAAGTGAAAAACAAATGATAAGAATGAAGGAGAAATAACCTAAAATCACTTTTAAGTGATTTTCAAGTGTTTTGGACAATTCAGGTCATTTCAATAAATTGAGGCATGAAAAGTGGCAAAGATAGTGAAAAGCGCAAATGAGTCCAAAAACATCGCCCAGTCTTAAAATGACTATGTATGGAGAAAGAGTGTAAGGGCACTAAAAATCAGCACACTTGCACCAAGTCAAAATTTCACTTAAGTGCAGGGGCACTAAAAAAGCTCACCCTTGCACTTTTGACACTTAGCCAATTTTTTGATAAAGTTAGAGCACTCTTTTTTGGAGCTTTTACACTTTTCCCAATTTCACTAAGTATAAACAACGAGAGTTCGCAAAGATACTCATTTTGAAGGTCTTTGTGAGACGAACACAGATGGATTCTCAAACAGATTGTTTGAGACTTGGAACACACTTTGAGGTGGATTGAAAATTGGCTCATTTAGCGTGCTTGAACATCACGAACATAGGAAACATACAAGTTTCATAGGGGGGTTATCCCTGGAAAGAGTGTTGCTTGATTATGTGATAACAGATGGCTCTTGTTGGGGATCTTCCTTCAATTGTTCTTTGAAATAAATGAAGGGAGTAGAACTCTAGAATACAAGTGCCTTTATCCATCCATTAGGCTTGGAGTCAAGTGACAACGATGACACAACTTAAAACAAAAAGAAACAAAGGACTAAAAATAAAAATATTTACATTTGAAATGCTTGTCACTTTACTGTGTAAAGCTTTTGAGGTGTTGCCCACTCTAAGGAAGGGAAAACTATGTTTCATCTCCATATGCTAACAAGAAACTGTTCTCACCATGTAGTTGATGAACTTGGAAAGGTCCTATCCATAGTGAGTCAAATTTTTCATGCATACCTTTCGGTTCTCTTCATTTGTCCCAAAGGAGAATGAGATCATCGATTTGAAATTCTCAAGACTTGGCCTTCTTGTCAAAAAGCTTCTTTACTTAGTCCTGGTGCTCCGCGATGCAATCATCTAATTGAACTCAATTCTCTTCCAATTTGGAGAGATACATAATACACTTATCAACAGAGTTATCAAAAATATCATCCTCAATGGCCTTAACCAATTTGAGGGCTAGAAGTTCCAAGATTATAGGAATTTTGGCATTCAACCCATACAAGAGTTGAAAGGGAGACATGCTGATTGCCTACTTTAGAGTTATCCTGTCTACCCACAAAGTGTCATACAAAGCCTTGTGCCACAAATATTGATTCTCATCTACCAGCTTCCAGAAGATAGTCACCAGATTTTTGTTGCTTGATTTGGCCTGGCCATTACATTGTGGGTAATAGTCAGAAGAATGTGACAAGGTTATTCCATGTTCAAAATAAAACTCAATGATCTCGTTTGATGAGAAGGCAGAAGTGTTGTCGACAACGATTTTTTTGGCATGTCAAATCTGGAGATGATGTTTTGCTTTAAGAAACTGCACACCACTTCAGAAGTAGCACACTTACTAGGAATTGCTTCCACCCACTTGGTGAAATAATCAGTTGTAGTTAGGACATAAATGTGTCTTGCACTTGATGATGGATTAATTGCACCGATGAAGTTGATTCTCCATTGCTAGAAAGCTTCCATAATAAAAATTGGTTTTAGGGGGAATTCCACCAACTTCGGCTTTCTCACGAACTGTTGGCACAACTCGTATTTACGCACCTAAGAGTACATATCTTGAAAGAGTGTGGGCTAGTAGTATTTAACTCTCATGATTTTGTGAGTGGTTACTAGTGCTAATAAGTGTCCTCCACATGCCAAGTCATGGTATGACTTCAACAGTCTTCGCTATTGTTCCTTATCAACACATCAAAGTAAAGTCCCATCCATTGCATGCTTGTATAGGCCATTGTCAAAGTTTCCTAATTTTAGCTTGATGGTTCTTTTTTCTTTTGAGGTCAAATGATCAAGACATTTCCCATATGTGAGGAAATGGGTGATGTTGGAATACCATTCATCAATGGTGTTGACAAACAACACCATTGGAAGTTCACTTGGATCTACCTCTTCATCATTGAAGCTTCTTCATCTTCTAAAATTTCTTCATCTGGATTATTTTCAGTGATAAGCTGACAAATCCCACACCCACGTATCAACTTGGTGTGTTTTATTTCCATTTCATATTCCTGAATCTTGGCAATCCAATTACCTCTTTTCATTCCAAATTCCTATTGTGTTAAGATAGACTTAACAGCTGAGTCTGGGACTAGAACTTTGACATGGCTATTTAGAATATAGAACTAAAAATGCTTAGCAACTTTGACTACAATGAAAGTATGTTTTTCCATCTGAGAATATTTTAGTTTGTAATTCTTTAGAGGGAATCTCATGAATGCAATGGGAGATTCAAATCCTTCACTGTTTCTTGCACCAAAATCACTTAAAGTGTATGCTCGAAAGCATAATTGTACATGATAAATTCTTTCATGTTGTTGGGGCAGACCAACATAGGCGCATGAGCAATGGTCTCCTTGATGTCATCGAATGCTACTTTCCCTTATGCCATCCAATGAAATGTAGTATTACCCTTCATCATATTTAGAATATGACAAGTTTTCTTTGCAAAGTCTAGGAGAAACCTTTGTAGAAAGTTTACCTTGCCAAAGAAGGAATGGACAACCTTCTTGTTTGATGGTAGGGTATGAGATTTAATACCATTGACTCTCTCTGAGTCAATGTTGATTCCCTTTGTGGACACAATGTGACCAAGGAGTTTACCTTTTGTAACCCCAAAAATTGACTTCTTAGGGTTCAAGGAAATAACATGTTATCGACATCTCTCCAAGATTTGCCTTAGATGGTACAAGTGATCATGATGCTTTTTAGAGAACACCATGAGATCATCAAGATACACCATGATAAACTTACCCATCACATCACGAGAAGCCAAGTCTATAGCATGTTGGAACATGGTGCCAACATTGATCAAACCAAAAGGCATCCTGCGATATGCAAAGCTACCCCATGGCATTGTGGAGGTCATTTTGTGCTGATCACTTGAGTTAACTTCAATCTGATTATAACTGGAGAACCCGTCCAACATGGAGAGCATTTCAGATCCGGTCATGTTTTGTAGGACTTGGTCCATCACTAGAAGAGGATAATTGTCTTTGAGTGACAACTGGTTTAGATTTCTAAAATCCACACAAATACAGATTTCACCATTCTTCTTATGAACATGAACAATACTTGCTATCCATGTTGAATAGTGGATAGGGAATATTATTTGGGCATTCAACATTTTTTGAACTTCTACAAGGATTGTTCCAGAAATCTTTGGGTTGTACTACCTTTGCTTTTTTTTGTAAGGAAATGCTCCAACTTTGAGAGGAATATCGTGTTGCACCTCTTTAGGTTGAAAAGATTTCAGATCTTCATATGAATATGCTAAGACATCCATATATTCTTGTAACAACTAGGAAAAATGTTTCCTTTCTTTAGCCGTACAACACTTATCGATGTTCACCATCTTAGGATTTGCTTTAGTTCCTAAGTTGATCTGTTCCACTTCATTAGATGAATTAGAATCTAAAAGTTGCTTCTTGACATAGCGATCATGCTTATCAAAAAGTTTCTCCAGAGATACTAATCTCTTGGGAATTTTATTTCCTCTGAGTTGCAAGTATTCTTCACCTGTAACGGGATCCATATTAGACACAAATTCTTGATGTGGAGAATCACTTCCTTCAAAGTACAACTCATCAAAATTCTTTGATTTCTCCAAAAAGGCAACAATTTGATGATCATCGTTGAAAATCTGCCAGTTCTCTTAATTATCAGGGACACTTGGGAAAAAAACCAATTCAATGGTGTAGGTGGAACCTTGAAAGTCTTTATGTGGTATCAAGAGCATGGTTGAAACTACTAAGGAATTGGATTTGGTATTGTATTCTCTTGGAACTACATATATGTCAAAAGCCTCAAATTCCTCAATAGAATCCCAAACAAGATTGTGATAATGCTCGATTCTATCATTTTTTGTTTGATACAAATTTCTTACCTGATATACTATCAATTCAACATCACCTTGTGCATGAATATTTTTTATACCCTTCTTTAGTGCGACTTGCATTCCTAATAATAGAGCCTCATATTTGACAGTGTTATTAGTGTTATCAAATTGTAACTTGAAAGATAATGGTAAAAAATTTGGACTGTAGGGGAAATGAAAACCATTCCTGCTCAGAAATTGGTGGAAGAGCAACTGCCATCAAACTCAAGTAACCAAATGCCTTTTGGGTCACCAAGGTCGACAGTATCAAAGTTTGAAGATTCATCATCTGACAAAGATTCATGATTAGAGATAGATAAATCACCCAATGAAGATTCATTTGAAGTTGAAGAAGCATAATCACTCTCCAACTCATGTCTAGTCGAGGATTCACCAACCTCTTTTGTTTGTAGATAGTAAGTTCCCATGCCTGAAAACTCAAACAGCATTTGAGCTCTTGGGTCATCTGATTGGGTTTCTGAAAAACTTTGACTCCTTTTTAGGAATCAATTTTTGCATCACACCTTTTAACGATATTCTGGCTTCAGAAATGTCCATGCTTAGTTCTTCTCCAACATCTTTATAGAAATTGTGTCCGAGGATAATTTTGTAAGATGCTGGTACATCAGCTACAAGAACCGTCATTTTTATCTTTTTCTCTAGGTATGTAGCAAATGCATACTGCACATCTTTGATCTGGCCAATCAAGGGCACTTATTTGTTCTCCATGGAGAAACAACAGCTAAAATTTTTGGTCAAATTCAAGCCTAAGGCAGTAGTTACCTTGGTGGGCATCACATTGCCAGATGCACCATAATCTATAACACAGTTACTTAGTTTAAAGTCGTTGACAAGTAGGGAGATGAAAAATGGATCAATGCATTCAGAGGTTGTTGGAGGGTTTGTTACAAGGTTACTCTATGGTGTTTTGGGCTTAGGAGCAACAAGAACGTCAGGAGGTGTATCTTGACTTGGGTAATTCCTTTTTCATTGATGAACTTGACAAGCTTGTCAAATTGGTCAGGATTGGCTTTGAGGTACTCAACCTTAGACATCTTGACCTTGGTTTTCTTGGCATGGTCGATAATGTCAAAAATTTGGAAAGATTTTTGTATGTTGGAAGTTGTAACTTCACTGATTGGTTTTACGAAAGGCACATTGGTCGTTGGAATGGGAGGATTAGCTTTAGGAACATCAAGAGTTGACGAAGAGGGACGAGGTGCGCTTACTTGTGGGTTCGCTTCTATTTTGGGTTGTCAAAGGAGAGGAGATCCTCTTTTGGAAACTATAACTGGCGGCTTCTCCTTTGCTGATGGAGCAACAACTTGAGCTTTATCAAGTTGATTCTATTGGTGCTGCGTAAATACAATATAAGTATCCGTCACTAAGTCATCTTCATCATTTTCATCTACCATTTGCAAGTAGCTAGTCTTGGAGTCGCTAGCTAATTCAATTTCTTCTTCTAGGAAGAGATCGACATTTTCTTCTCCAAGGTAATCTTGTTGTGCATAATTTTCTTTTTCAACCTCATAATATCCCGCAACGTTATTAGCAGGTGGGGCCTCCAAAGCAAGCCTTCTTGGGGGTGTTGGGAGATGATTCTGATTTCTGTTGCCAACATAATTAGGAAAATTCCTCCATGGGATGTCCTTGCAGTTGCTATTAATGTTGTTGGAAACTTGCTTCTTTAGAGACAAGACTTCATTTGCCAACCTTTGGACTATGGGATCCGTGAATTTGGAATTGGAATTGGGAGCATTAACATTAGATGCTGAAGACCCTGAGGCTTGCATCCTTTTGTTGGTGTTGGTGCTCATCCTTATTTCTCTAGCAAGGATCATATCATCTTCAAGGCTGGTAGCTAGTTGTTGAGCTACTTCAACGTTGGCAATATTTTCCCTGCATAAGTAGAAACTTACCTTGGGGAGTTGCGTGTTGATGAAGAAGCACTTCAAGTTATGATCCGTTGGTCTTGCATCATTTGGGATGTGTGTCACCAACTTGTTGAACTTAGCTATGAAGTCGCACATGGTTCGTGAGCTTCTTTCAGAATGGTTGTGAGTTGCGCCAACAAAGTGTGTGAATCTTCAGTAGGTTTGAATATTTCTTCAAAATTTGTGCAAAGAGCGGCCCAATTGGTGACTGAAGCATTTGGAAGAGTATAGAACCATTCGGTTGCAACCCCTTGGAGGGATTCAATGAACAATCTCATGGAGACGTCTTCATGTTCTATGCCGAGAACACAAACGATATAGAAGGCAGAGATGTGTTCATCAAGATGTTTTCCATCACCTTGAAACTTTGGGAGATGCTTTCCTGAAATAAATAGAAGCTCATGCAAAGGTGTGGCTAAATGAAGGGGACCAAAGGCATTTCCTCATAGTCTTGTAGATGGTGCGGCCATGACTGGTTACACAATAGGTACTTGAATTGGACGCCTATGGTAAATGGACCAAATAGCTGGAAGAGGAGATCTTTGTATTCACGAAGGGTATCTCGCAACACGTTGCAATGGTGATCTTACTTGTGGGGGAGTAAATGGAAAATTACATTGCAACAACTCTTCAAAAAGTGGATCTGCTACTCCTTGAGCCCTCAATCCTCGTGTATATATTCGGTCCACCAGAATGTAGATCTAAAAAAGAATGATATTAAGAATAACAATATACTAGAGAACAATAAGAAACTATAAAACTTATTCACTTCAATCGAAAGCATGAGGCTTAGATTGCGTGTGTCGTTCCCCAGTGGAGTCACCAAAAAACTGTTGGGTGAAAATTATGTAATCATATTTTTCAATAGATTACACAACCTAGACTTTAGCCACAACTATGTGAGATAAAACCTCTCCTCTCAGAAAGGGGAGGTGCCCTTCTTACTACTAATAGAAGCTATGATAAAACTAATAAAGTATTTACACAATGTACACTACACTTACGAAATTGGTTCATGCTTCTCTCTTTTTTCAAAGAAGATGTTTTACAATGCTTCACGGTTGGAAGTTTTGATCCAAGGTAACTTTAAACTAACAACGAGCAGTAATGCTAATACCTCTATCTTGTCAAAGCAAAGCATAGAGATACTAGATATAATTAAAATAAACAAGTAAAAGAAAAGGGAAATCTCACAAAGGAACAAAGTCGTTCTGTAGCTTTTTCACTGATGGATCTGTGAGAGACATCTACCATTTGTTGCATTAGAAGCACAAAGTCTTCTTAGACGCAACAATTCCTCGAACAACATGAACAATTACAAGCACAACGTCTTGTAGATCTTTCAACAAAAGTATCCAAACATAAATATAAATCCAAATAAGGAATGTAACACAAAGTTTACATAAATTACTTGAAGCCCTTCAAATATCATCCACTAATCACCAAAAATAAGATCAATCCACAAGATTATCAAATCCAACACAAAGTCTGGTTTGAAATTCTCTTCTTTATTGATCAGATTTCATTCACAAGATATGAGTTCACAAAGGTTCACAAATCTGCTTCAAAAGGGGCAACACTTCATTGCAAATTATTAAAGGTAAACTTTACAATATAAATCCCTCATATTTATAAAGGAGAGGGATGAGCAAAATTAGGAAATCACTTGAGAAAAGTTAGGAAAGTTAGGTGAGTTAATTTAAGAAAATCTCACCTAACTTTGACTAAAGTCATAATGTAATTTGTCTTCATGAAACTACATCTCAGATTTTTAGTGTAATTACATTCTAAGAAAAGACATTTAAGATGTCAGAAACTATTTACAAGATGCATAAAGGAAAGCATTAGAAAGTTCAACACTGGAGATCAAGAATCTTCATGGTTCCTTGCTTGGGTGTGGAAGTCTTCATACTTCTTCCTCGTCTCCTACATGAACGTTTCATCTAGGCCAATGGTGTAATCCACAATGGTGTGAATCCTTGTGATTGATCTCATGGTGGGTGAGTGAACCTTTTTGTACCTGTCAAGGTGCATCTTGAGGTTGTCAAGAGTGAGCCTTGTATCACAAATAACATGCATAGAGGCATTTGAAAAATCTGCACTCTCTACTTGTTTTATGATGGCTTCTTGGAAGATCTCAGAAAGTCCTATGGCTAGAAGGAAGATACGGTTTTCTTCAAGGAGCTTCCCTAGTAACTACTTAATTTATTTTTCAAGGATAGCATGTTTCCCTTCAACATGTTCCTATACTTGGTGGAGCTCTTCTGTAAGAGATTTGATTATTTGAATATGATGTTTTAGTGATTCTCTTACTTCTACGTATTTCTCCTTGTCGGGAATCAACCCGGCTTCCACCAGTTTTCTAAGCTTTTCTTGTTTCATTTGTGATCACAACAACATACATTTTTCCATTTTTCTGCATTCTTGGGAAAGAACATTCTCCTCCTTATCAAGCTCTATTTTGAGCTTGGCTATCTGAGTAGCTTTTTCATCCACAACAACTATAATTTGAGAACCATGTTTTATAATTTCTTTGATAAAATCATATAACACTTTGCCTTTGGAGGAAAATTATTAGCCTTCTTGATAACTGGGTCCTCAGCGCTTACCATTGCTAACAGTTGTGCATTACTTGAAGATCCTATAAGTCTCCTTACAACAGTGGCATAATGCTCTACCTTTTGTTTGTACAAGTTTCAAGCTTGCTCCATTTTGTCTACTCTTCCTTCCAGTATATATCCAAGGTTACTTGTGCATCTGCCTTTGCACTTTCATTTGTGACCTTTCCAAGTTGGACTCTTGTCACTGTGTAGTCCTCCTTATTGACATCTCCTTCCTCTTGAGGTGGTATGCCAATTTCTGCATACTTTTGATCGGCCTTGTCAACATTCAACCATGAATACACTTTTGCCTTTTTCTTCCCCTTGGCTTTTGGAGGGGCTATCTCTTCAGGATTGAGCTCTTCAGGCAATATCATTTGCTTTTTTCACTTTGATACTTGAGATACCAACCAGGGGGGAAGAGAGGAGGTACAAGCTTCTTGGTTGACCGTCAACTTTCTTGTCACCACCACTTCGGAAGGAATGACTGGTATATTGACAATTGGCATAGTGTTCGTCATAATTGCTCTAGTAGTTTGCACATTGAGTTGACTAATTAAGGATTCATCCATGAACCTGTTAAACTTAGCTTTTGAAGTGATATCATAGGATGGAGATGACAGACTAGGAATGGATGATGGAGGACTCGACAAAATGTCAACCATTTGTATACTTGTTATTGAAGGAGTATCAAGTACGATTGATGCTGCAGGGGTTGGTGAAATGTCCATTGTGGGTATTGTAGATGTAGGAATAGGTGATGTAGGAAAAGGTGGTGGAGGAGTGTTTGGATTAGGAGGTGTGCAAGGAACATTTGAAGTTACAGACAATGTTGTCTAGGGAAGTTCTTCAACTACATCCTCAAGTGGAGGCATAGTTTGTTCTTCATCATGCTTGAGTTCTTGTTGATCACCTTCTTTCTCTTCTAACTCTTGTTCACCTTCTTGATCACCTTGAGACTCTTGTTCACCTTTAGAATGTTCTTCCTCACAAGAGTCTACTTCTTCTTAATCTTCTTCTTTAGCAAATTGCTCACTTGAATTTTCCTCTTCATAGGAATCTATCTCTTCGGAAACAACCCCTTTTCCTTTGGAGTGAGATGGTTCAGATTCTGTAGTTTCTCCTTCTTGGATGACTCGTGTATCCTTTTTTCCAATAGTGAACTTAATCCTAGGGCTTCTTCGGGAAGAAGTGGGAATGGCCATAGGTTTATCTTTCATGCGGGGTTCTTGTTGTCGGCTGGCTTTTGCTCCAAATTCTTCTCCTTCAGATTTTGTCCTTAAAGTTTTCATCTCAAAGCCATGCTTGTGTAGCCACTCTACAGTGTTAGTCAATATTGGTGCCAATCTCTCTCTGATGGAAACACTTTCCTTCTTGGACCATTGGATTGCAGGAAAGGGTCTTTTGAATATTTCTTTTTCATCGTAAGTAGCATTCATGATGTCTCCAAGATCTGTAAAATCCTCTAGTAAATCAGCAACACTAAGATCTTTGATCTATTGTACGGTTAGTTTGCAAAAATCCATTTTACGGATAACTTCATCTCTTTCATCAGCCTAGATGTCTTGAAAATGGTACTTGTGTCAATGACTTGTTTTCAACTTCTTCTTTACATTTTGGTAGTCAAAATCAAATCTGTATCTATAGGTCCTGATCTTAATGACCTGCATCTCTGCATAGATTGATTTGGCTTTTTGTACACTTTTGATGGTATGCCTAGTGATTGTCAGGGGAAACTTGAATCCTAGTTTGTGAATCCTCATCTGTTATTTGTCAACTAAAACCAGTTGTCTGCATAACTCCATGAGTATCCACTTGTCTGAGGGATATCTGGGCAACATTTAAGGGCACTCAGTGTAGCATCCTAACCTTATGTAAGTGAAAGTTGGAAACTATAAGAATATGCATTTGAATTTTACTCACCACTTTGTAGGCCTCATCAGACACTCTCTTCTTCTCGAGAGTCGGTTCAAAGCTGAAAAGCAGAGGCACAAAGAAAACATCAGTGACCCTCTTGAAATGGTGAAGGATTTCCTTTAGCTCTAGGTGATATAAATAGTTGTACAAAGGTATAGAAAGCCGGTTCTCTTTTGTAGATAAAACCGAGAATTTCCTCATCATGAATGAAACATACACCAGGTAAGAAGTCATATAGAACTACAAGGTGGTTGGCACATTTATCAACTTTTCATGGATTTCATCACTGATTTGTTTGCCCCAATCAATATGAGCCATTTGTCTCTTTATGATCCAGATGTATTCATACATCCAATCATGAAAATGGGATGATTTAGGTAATCCCTTGAATTTGCTCAAGAGTGTGATCATGTCCCTGACATCTTCCTTGAAATCACTTCGCGGAAGTCCCTTCGACCATCTTGAGATAGTGTGCCTGGGTTCTTTCAACCATTGACTATTGATCAAGTACTTAGCCTTGTTGGGATCTGAGACATAGACTTCTTGCACTTGTTGTATTGAGATTTCAGTGTATTTCTCCATTTGTGGGACTCTAGAAATAATATCAAAGAAGTTAAGGTCAAGTCTCAATATCTCATGCCCAGAGGAATCAATCACACTTCTGCTTTCCCCGATGTAATGGGATGCAACTTGGAGGAAAAACTTTGTATTATGTGTAGAAGTAGGGAATGTGGACACCAAATGCATATTACTATGCATAATGGCTCTTAGAGAGTCTTCGAGAGGCTTTTGCTCAGTCCTTTTTATAAAATCAAGGAGGTCTTGGTGACCGACCTCAGTATCCTTTATTTCATTCACCTTTGAAATTACCACTATAGGTAGATATACACCTTGGTACTTGTATTTCATTTTTTGTTTAGCCTTAGTAAGTGATGGAGGCTTCTTGGCTTCATCTGAGAACAACTGGATCAATGGATGCAACTTTGAGGATCTCTTGAAGAGATTTGAAAAGGAATTGCAAAGATGGTGAATCAATAATTTAAGTTAGTCAAAAGTATAGCATTGGGATGCGTGAAGTGAGCAACAATATTGAGCAAGCGTGAAACGAGCAATGAGGCATGAAAAATGATGCAAAAGTGAAGAAATGGGGTTTGAAGCGCAGATAGAGCAATTTGAAGTGTTTTGGAGTAAAAGTTGGGAAAAGTGTAAGGGCACTAAAAATTAGTGCCCTTGCACTTAGGAAAATGCATCTGGGTGCAATGGTGCTGAAAATCATCACACTTGCACTTTTGGGTGGTAGATTGAAAATAACATGTCATGAAGGCACAAGTTGGAAGTGTAGAGGCGAGAAAAATAAGCGCTTTGACACTTACTGAAAAATGAATGAAATGCAATGGTGATCAAAAAGCCCGCTTGGACATGGAATGTATGTGTCATTCAAAGATTGAAATTTGGAACATGTTTTGGTGATTCTCTTGTTTTTCACCACCATCAATCATGTGAGTGAAACTTATTCACAAAAATGAAAGCTTCATTCATGAAATGAGTTCTTTCAAAACCCGCACATGCTTTCAACATTGTAATGAGGGAAACAAAGGCACGATGGAGGAGAAAGAAAGGAAATGAAACCATGAAGATATGGAAAAACAACATGTTACTTAGGCACGCACTTAAACAAAACAAAACCCCAACAAAAATCATGAAGGAAGCCTAACGTAAAAGAGGGCAATGAAAACACGTTTTCAGGTAGAGAAAAATAGGCGCGTGGGTTTGGGGAATGATGTTGAGGGGAGAAAACAAGAAACACATTTAGAGGAAGAGAACAAACAAGAAAACAAAGCATGCAAACACATTTAACAAACTAGGCATTGAAAATTAGACATAGATACAAAGTAATGAAAGGAGAAACGAAAAATAGCATCCTTGGAAAAAACCACGAAAACCTAGCTTGACCAAGTTGAAGATCTTCACAAAAACGTGTTTTAGCAAATGGAAGATGTTCACCCAACAAAGAGAAGTGAAAAAAATGATAAGAATGAAGGAGAAATAACCTAAAATCACTTTTAAGTGATTTGCAAGTGTTTTGGACAATTCAAGTTGTTTCAATAAATTGAGGCATGAAAAGTGGCAAAGATAGTGAAAAGTGCAAATGAGTCAAAAAAACACTGCCCTAGTCTTAAAATGACTAAGTATGGAGAAAATCTGTAAGAGCGCTAAAAATCAACACCCTTGCACCAAGTCAAAATCTCACTTAAGTGCAGGGACACTGAAAAAGTCTGCCCTTGCACTTTTGACACTTAGCCAATTTTTTGAAAAAGTTAGAGCACTCTTTTTTGGAGCTTTTACACTTTTCCCAATTTCACTAAGTATAAACAAAAAGAGTTCGCAAAGATACTTGTTTTGAAGGTCTTCGCGAGACAAACATAGAGGGATGTTCAAATTAACTATTTGAGACTTGGAACGCACTTTGAGGTGGATTGAAAATTGCCTTGTTTTGCATGCATGAACATCATGAACCTAGGAAACAGACAAGTTTCGTAGGGGGTTATCCGTGGAATGAGCGCTGCTTGACTTCGTGATAACATTTTTTATGATGTGCTTGTATGTACTCCATAATAGGAGGTTGGGGTTTATCATAAGTATTACATACTAGATATGATTAAATATGAGTAACATATGAGTTACTCTTAGATAGGTTATTGATTTAACTAGAATAGCTTGAGTTTACTCCTAGGATTGTTTATCTAGTATGGGAGGGAGCTTGTGTACTTACTTGTTTAAGTAGATTTAATCTAAGTATGTAGAAATGGTGATAGGTTATCTTTGGGGTGATAGATTATCCATTGAAGGAAAAACCTATGCGTAGTCTAAGATGGCCTTAAATCAAATCGACCCTGAGTAGTGTATGTGATAGATGACCATCATTCAAAGTACTGAATGAGAACACTTTGGCCAAAGTAGTATGATTGCCTCTAGCTCCACTATTAGTTCACTATGATCCAGTATTACATGCTAGTTCTAGATTGTGGGTTTACAAGTTCTAGTTATGTAGGATAGAACACTATGCTTGGTTGTTGTTATCTAGTTACTCTACCAATCTCTTCGTCAAAGGGAAGGGCCATCTATCAAATGATAAATGTGCAAGGGAATGCATATAAGTCTGTGGTTGGTGGAAAAGCACTCGAGTTATGCTTCTCCTCCATGGCAGGTGACAGAAGAACCAAGATTTGAAAGGAAGGATCCTGGATTGTCATTAACCTATTTGTTCTAAAGCTCATTTGAGCTATGTATGTGAATGTATGCATTCTTGTATTATTGTAACTTGTGAAGTTATTGTAATGAAATGGAATCTTTATTGTAATTTTTTATGGCATCTTGTTCGTATATTCTCAATAAAAAAAAGATTTTTTTTATTGCATTGGCTTGTTACATAGTTTATTTACATGTATAGTGAAATCTTAGGAAATTTTTACTTTAGTGAAGGGTTGGCATGTTACAAGAAATAAAAATCCTAGATCTGGGATGTGAGGACTATAAAAGTAGATTTTGGACTCTTGTACATAGACCCATTCACCCTAGAGCGAATCTATCCTTCAGTAGTGTTCAAAACCCACTTTGGAGCTAGATACATACCATTCTTCCCTTCTTAGATCTTCTTGAAAGCTATTGTTTTTGTTTGTGTTGTCATAATACTCTGCAATTCAAGTTTTAGGTCACATAATTGAGTTTATTAAGGAATTAATTTTATCTCCCAAAATTGCATTTCGATCATTTATGTCATAAGAAAACAACAGATCCTTCTAATAGGGTTGACTCACCTCAAGGTTGAAATTCAATTCTATCCTTGGGAGATATCTTTTTCTAATGAAACTAGAAAAAGCGAGGGTGTCCTAGATCATCATTTCATTTTGTCAAACCTATCACATACCTCTCTTTTTTGATGTTTCACAAATGAATAACCAATATCTTTCTATGAGAGAGATAAGTTAACACAATTATAGATGCATGATTTCAATTATGAAATGCTTCAAAATAATGATTGCATGCATAAATGTATATGTAGGCAAAAGTGTGCAATAATGAATATGACTGAAAACTAGTTAGTGAGTTTATATAGAAGTAGGGAGAAGATGTAGGTGATAAATCCAACCAATAGGGCAATATCACCAATATTAAATAAAGTGATCAAAATAGTAAATTATCCACACTATTAGGATAGTGACACCTTGTCACCTTATCTCCTAGTTATTAAATAATTAAACTAGCTCTATTAACCTAAGCAAGCTTAATAAGGGTGTAGGGAAAATCTAGGACTAAGTGAAAATAAATTAACCCACTAGAAAAATAAAAACCTACACTAATACCCCCCTTCAGTGTAGCTTAGGTGGTTACAAATATGATGATGGTTCCTAAAAAAGTGAAGCCATGGTAGGTGCCCATGTACATTTAAAATCTCCCCTAAAGAAGAAGCCCCCTCCCACAAAAAGGAAGTATGCCCCCCATAACGGAGAGAGAAATGAAGTGGAAGGAACATTTGCATTGGCAACAATACAAAATAACATTCTAGCAATTGAAAAGTTTTATCGCCTAGGATACCAGGGTCCATCTAGACATGTCTTGTTTGAACATGCAAAAGAAACAACCAACCACCTCATCATGGGTTGCCAATATGCACAAGAGTGTTGGCGCTGGCTGTGCGCAAGGTTTGGCTGTGTGTGTGCCATGCCATTGGACTTGTTTAGTTGGTTTCAGTCATGGCCATCCTTAAAGAAGAAATTGGTGTTTGGGGATGTTTCGATTCTCAACCCATTAATTGAAGTATGAGAGCTATGGAAGGAAATAAATAGGCAATTATTTTAGGACAATAAGATGTGTTCAACCTCCCTCATTAACAAAATTGATGTTGTCTTGATAGAAACGTTGAATTCCAAATTGGCCCAAAAAGTGGCAACGGATAAAACCTTCTTGGAATGGGATGCAAAACTGCGTGCAACATGGCCCTCCCTCCAGATCTTGTCTTGGGTTGGGACTAGTGGAAATGGGGCTATGTAGGCCTGAGCCTCAGTGGTATGGTCTTCGCCATCACTGGGGTGGTACAAGCTGAATTTTGATGGGGCATCCAAGGGAAACCCAGGCTCATTTGGTGCAAGTTGTATCATCAGGAATTGGTAGGGAAATACAATCTCATTCTCAGAAAAGCAGTTGCCTGAAGGGACAAATAATGAAGCAAAATTCTTGGCCATCGTCCATGGGATGAATCTTTGTAAGGAATTAGGATTGGCTAGAATAAAAATTGAAGGGGACTTAGCGTTGGTTATCAATGCTATCAGAAGTGGCTCCACCCCCAATTGGAAGCTCTGAGCCCTTCTCACCAAGGCAGTAGAGTTGATACAAACCTTTGAAAACTATACCATAAACCATATATATAGGGAGGGTAATGGAGAGGCAGACACACTGGCAAACGAAGGAGCAAGGGGCAGATAAGGTTGTTGCCCATGTGTTAATGGAGTGAAATTGTTTGATCCTTGTGGCCAGATTGGGCACATGGGCATTCTCACAGGAAGGAGATGACGTTAGTCAAGACATCACTATTGTCATCAAGGCAATTCACCCGTATGGCCACTACTGTTCCCGAGGCCAGGAGAATTGACATGCTCTGACACAGGGCACTTGTTCTCACCATTTGAATAGGAAAGGAGATCAGTCATACGAGACATATTTGTAGTCATGGATCATATGAACATTTAATGAATTTCATATTCGGATGCTGAAGAAATCATTTGCAGGATCAATTGGCATTGGTAAGTGTGGATTTGACATGGGAGAAAAACTAGAAAGGATCGTTAATAATGATAGCCTACAGTCATGCGTCTCCATAAGCATACATTTGGAGCACAAAGTACAATCCCCCAAGGGAAATTTAATTCCACCTTCAAGGAGCCGTATGGAAGTAACCGATAGTGGGGATGGATGTAGAGAAAATTAATGTGGTTAGTTGGTGCTTCATTAGACTCAATGGCGAGAGTCTATATCTATTGGAGAAATTTGCAATTTTGTTTAGAAGGATGGACACCTCGATCAGACTGCGGTGCTCAAAGAAGCAATTAGCCTTCCTAGGCTTCATTACTAACCAAAGGCTCAAGAAAATTTGCCTGAATAAAGACATTTTATGTCTTGAGGCAGTGAGGATGGTGATAGGGAAGAAATTCTGCTTCTCGGGCAACCAGATGAGGGAAAACTTTGATATTTTGTCGTGTTTCCTTGCCTCACTGCTGGACTTAAATCTCCCAAAGCTTCGATGTTTGCTGCTACTAAGGATGGTGTTTAAAGCAACGATATTAGTTTATGATGTGGATGTGGTAGTGGTGGCGTAACTAGGAGTTGGGATCCCGTTACCAGATGAAATTGATAAAATGTTCCTGTAAGGTGTGGAGGTGGAGTGGCACCTTTTCATCATGAACCTAAATGCAAATGGCCTGGCTCATCACAGGCATTGGGCAACCATCGAACACAATTTCCTATGCAGAAGGCTGGGCTTGAATGAGGCAGTGGGCATACAGTGGTGTTGGGAGTTCACGGATTTGGTGGAGTCTACTAGATTCTATGACAAAGTCTGAAGGTCTAGAATGGGTGGGTGGATGGATGGAGTTTTGCTTGGGCCTTGAGGCCATCATCGAATCGGTGAGATGGATACCTGTAGAGGTGAAATTTTGGTTTGGTTGTAAAGGGCTTGTAATGCTAGATGGACTTTGCCTAGTATCTCGGTGGGCAGAAATGATGTCAATTTTTTGCTTTTAATATAATCCATGCAACTTTCCTGCATTTTACATATAAATTTTTTTTGTTAAAAGTAAAATTTTAATTATTTAATAAAAAATACAAGTAACACCAAATTTTAAAAGTGAAAAATAATAAAAAGTCAATTACTACTTTATTACTTTTTTGTTTGATACGTAAATAAGTTTGTATTATATGCAAAAATATTTACATTGAGATACAATGACAGTAATTCATGCATGCCTAGAGGAACCCCAACAATTCATTTCGCCCAATGTAAAAAAAGCCCACGTACACACCAAACCACTAAACACAACAGATTGCATTACTACACAATGAAAATTCGTGCCACCTTCACCAGGGAAATAACAAAGTGAACCAACTCAATTGACTTATTCAAAAAGGATAATCTTTGTTAACATTGCATGTCAAAAGCTATGACCAAAAAGAACCCCTACCACAACATTAGTCAAGCAACACCCATAGCTTGCAAGTATTAATGGAAGAGGCCCCTATAGTCAGCCTCATTTGCCGATTCCAGGTATAGTAGATGTTTGAGGAAAATAACCCCACACGAAGCACAAGCCCTGTGCTCTTTCAAAGCATTCCCTTTGATATCAAGGAGAAAGGGATATCTCTTCACCTGACATCTTAGAATGAAAACCTTGCACATATCACATGGACAAGGCAGTCCCACCCATGGCTCCGTAATTATCAACACCTCCTTGATGCCACTAAGAAGGTCCACCATTACCAACTTTCGGGCAGTGAGGAGAACCATTGCTTTGGGTAAGTCCAAATCAAGGAGCGAGGCCATGAAGTGCAGGATTAGAGGATGTAAGAAATTTCTGCCCCAAAATAAGTTTGTAGGCTTCGATTGCTAGTGAGTTCCATTCCATGAACACTGACTGTAGTCAACTATCTATTATCCTTCCTAGAAATGCCTAAAGCTTCCTTGATGTTGTGAGTTGAACCAACATCTACATCTTTGCACCAACCATTAACATACCAAATGAAAAGCCCAATGAAGCTTAAAACACCCACAAAACGTGTGAGTCTTAATGCAAGCCTTACACACTACCAATGTCGTCACCTCAATGACGCCAACAAAGCCATCGTGGACACATGAAGATAAAAACCACACACTGCTTTTAAATTATCACCAATTCCTTGTACCATGTCGACATGAGAGATATCCTAAACCAACTCAACGACACATTGCCGTAGAACTTACTCTATTAATTTATTATTATTTAAAAAAATATATTTATTAAAAGCTTATTATTATTTATCTAAAAATCTAAGTTTAATTTTTTTTAAAAAAAATTCTTTTTGTATCTTTTTTTATTTTAAAGCTAAAACTAGATAAGAATGCAGTTTTTCATTAAATTATATATTATATTCTTTAATATTTTAAAAAATTCGATTGAGATTATTTCAATAATTTTGCATTTCAAAAGCAAATTGTTCGATAAATAAAATCTGAAATTCCTAAAATGAACAGCAAGGGAGAGGATTCTCCAATTAAACAAAATCCCTTTAGGATTAATGTCCCAAGCCGACCTCAACTCAGTTACTTATGAATTAATATAAATTCCTTTCACTTCAACCCCGACACACACAGTGCTGAAAAGGGTCCTAGAAATGGAGGGAGTGCTACCATTATAAGGGATCTTGCGATTTACATAGGAGAGCAGCCTTGGGTTCCTGCTGTTGTATCCAATTGTGCAATGGAAGAAGCTGAGGTTCGATTTGGAGCTATAACCTCTGCAGATGTCAAATTGTGGTTGACGAGTGTAAATAACGAAAATTATGAGAGAAATACGGTTTATCTCCACTCTCTGATTCTGGAAAGATCAGAGTTTTTCAGAAGATGTCCGAGGGCTGGTCATCCGGTAAACCCACCGAAATAAGGGTAACTACTTCGCATGACTTTGATGACTTTTTAAAATGCATTGAATTAATGTATGGCGAGCATGCGTATTTCTCCAATATTGAGGAATAGTCATTCTCTCAGTTGCTTCTGAATTGTTGTGTGATGACTGTATCAACAAATGCATGCAATATTTGGAAGCTGTTCCTTGGAGTGCCGAGCAAGTATTTCAAATTCGAAATGTGTTCTCTTGTCTGGGATTGAAAGTTTTACCAGATTTAGCTGCCGGGCTCGATAATGAATGCGTCGACCATATATTTTTTGTGGAAAAGATTATCAAACAAATGGTCGCTATTATTGAAGGTAAGCAGGCCACTAGAAACGGGGAAAATGCGGAGAAATATATAGGGGGCATCTTCGAGGGAAATACACCTCGAGATGTTATGGAATTATGCGGGCGTGAGCTTTTGCAAAAGTTCAAATCATCCATCCGTGATCACTATTTTTCAGCTATAGGCTCGCTTTTTAAATTCATCGAGCATTGTGAGGAAGAAATACTCAAAGTTGCATACAAAGCTTTTTGTGAAGATTCCGAATTTACGAATATTCAGGGGATCAAATTTTGACAAAGTTGTGAAGTTGTGATCTACACTATAATCTGTTGATTTTCTAATTCTAAAGGTGGGATGTGGATAGAGTTTTTTTATTTTTTAATAGAATGTTTTCGAATTTGTGAGGATAAGATAAATCCAAGAGTGACTTTATGTGTAATTAAAGCCAAATAAAACAAAAAAAGATTTTTTTCTTACTTGCTAAGTAAAACAGCCAGGCTTTTTAAATGTAAGATTATTGTACCAAATTTATATTGTATTTTTGAAAGAAAAGTTTGCAGTTAAGCTGAATAGAAGATCCAACATTTGCAAGTTTTTCCCTGCATTGGGGTTTCTTGGGTAATTTTGTGATACATTTTTTATTTTATTGGATTTTGTTATTTTTGCTTCCACTATTATTAGTTGTTAATTAACCCAGTTGTGTTAATTGTTATAAATCAGATTTCTTTTTGTGAATTTATTGTGCAATTAATCTGTTGTTGGGTTATAAGAAATTAACATGGTATCAGAGCATTAAACTTTGAATAATATGAAGCCAAGATTTGTGACACAAATTTCAAGAAAAAAAATCAAATTTTCATCTCTAGTTCTTTTTGTGGCTATGGCAATCAGTGTTCGATATGAGGACAGGCTTGAGGGTGTGTCTAACTTCTTGCAGTAGAAGGTTCGGATTACATCTGTTCTCAAGGAGAATAGGTTGTGGATCTATGCTAGTACAAAAGTGACACCACTAAAAAATGATCCTGTTGCCTTAGATTTGCATGAAGTTAAAGAGGGCAAAGCTCAGAGGATTATCCTGGATGGAGTAAGAGATCATTTAATTCCTCATTTATCAGAGAAAGACACCACCAAGGAGATGTGGGATACACTCACAAAACTTTATCAAAGTGACTATCAGAGTCGTAAGATGATGCTCAAGGACAAATTGCATAATACCAAGAAGTCCAAAGGCGAGGATGTGACCTCTTACTTGTCCAAGTTGACACAAGTCAGGGATGAGCTTGCTGCTATTGGAGAGACGATTAATGAAGGTGAGTTGGTGTGTATAGCCTTGAATGGTTTATAAATCAGATTTCTTTCTGTGAATTTATTGTGTAATTAATCTATTGCTAGGTTATAAGAAATTAACATGGTATTAGAGCACTAAACTCTGAATATGAAGCCAAGATTTGTGACGCAGATTTCAAGAAAAAAAATTAGAATTACGTTTTCAATTCTTTTTGTGGCTATGGCAACTAGTATTCGATATGAGGACAGACTTGAGGGTGCATCTAACTTCTTGCAATGGAAGGTTCGGATTACATATGTTCTCAAGGAGAACATGTTGTGGATCTATGCTAGTACATAAGTGACACCACCAACAAATGATCCTGTTGCCTTAGATTCGCATGAAGTCAAAGAGGCCAAAGCTCAGAGGATTATCCTGGATGGAGTAAGAGATCATTTAATTCCTCATTTATTGGGGAAAGACACCGCCAAGGAGATGTGGGATATGCTCACAAAAATTTATCAGAGCGACTATCAGAGTCGTAAGATGATGCTCAAGGACAAATTGCATAATACCAAGATGTCCAAAGGTGAGGGTGTGACCTCTTATTTGTCCAAGTTGACACAAGTCAGGGGTGAGCTTGCTACTATTAGAGAGATGATTAATGAAGATGAGTTGGTGCATATAGCCTTGAATGGTTTTTCAAAGCACTGGGAAGTGTTTGTCAAGTGTGTTGTTGGCAGAGATTGGCTACCTGATTGGGCAAGACTTTGGGATGATTTTGTTCAGGAGGAAATCCGTGAAGGTGCTCATCGAGGAGATCAAACGAAGAAGGGCCAAGATGAAGAAAATCTTGCTCTTGCAAGCAAGGGTAAGCATAAGTCTAATAAAGGGCAAACAAAAGGTTCTTCCAAGAGTGGGAAGAAGAAAGATTTGAACAAGATAAAATATTTTTGTTGCCATCAGATGGGTCACTATATGCCAATCAATGTCCGAATAAGAAAAATAAGGACAAGTAGAAGAAACATTTTGCTGCTATAGAAGAGGTGGACGAGTTTGCATCACGATTTGAGAATGAGTTTTCACTCATTGCCTATCTCTTAAGTTCAATTACCAATAGGGTATGGTATATTGATAGTGGGGCTTCTTTCCACATGACAAGAGTCAGAGAATGTTTCACCAAGTTGGAGGAGAAGAAGCTGAATTTCTATATTGAGCTCAGAGATAATGCCAAGTACCATGCAACTGGTATTGGCATCGTTAAGTTTTAGAGGGAGTCTAGCAAACCCTTGGTGGAGGATGTTGTGTATGTCCTTAGCATGACAAAGAATTTAATCTCAGTTTCTGCTTTGGAAGACAAGGGTTACATTGTGACCTTTGAGAGGGGAAAAGTCTATATTCCTCCCAAAGATTCCAAGGTTGCAAAAGTGATTGGAGTCAGGCATGGTAGCTTGTTTTGATTATAGTTTGAACCAACACATGCATTGGTTAGTAGCTGTAAAGGGCTAGGAGAATTGTGGCACGGGAGGATGGCTCACCTTCACTATGGAGCATTTAATATTCTTAAGGAAATAGTGACGAGGCTGCTTGAGATGAAGACATAAAAGCATGAGGTGTGCAAAGGTTGTGCTCTTGGGAAATATGCCAAGACCAATTTTCCAAGTAGTGACACTAGATCTGAAGGGATTTTGGATCTTGGACACTCAGATATGTGTGGATCTATGTTAACAACATCCTTGAATGGATATGAGTATTTTGTTACTTTCATTGATGACTTCTCTAGGAAGATGTGGATATATTTTCTGAAGAATAAAGATGAGGTCTTTAGTAGGTTCAAAGATTTTAAGGCTCTCGTGGAGAACCAAATTGGGAGGAAGATCAAGATACTGAGATCTAATAATGGAGGCGAGTATACCTCGAATGCCTTCAAAGATTTATGTGCTTAGGAAGGTATCAAGAAAGAGTTGACAATTCCATACAACCCTCAGAAAAATGTGGTTGTTGAACAGAAGAACATGGCTATAGTTGGAGCAGCCAAGGCTATGCTTCATGATCAGGATCTGCCTTGGTTCTTATGGGCAGAAGCTTGCAATACAACTATGTATTTGCAGAATAGGAGCCCTCACAAAGTGTTGGGCAAGTTGACTCCAGAAGAGGCATTCATTGGTAAGAAACCAAATTTGGGGCAGATTCACATCTTTGGATGCCTTGTGTATTGTCACATTCCTGTTGAGAAGAGAACCAAGTTGGAACCTACTGCAAAGAAGGGTATCCTTGTTGGGTACAGTGAAACTTCTAAGGCTTATCGGGTTTACATTCCTACTCTCAGGAAAATAGTGGTTCGTAGAGATGTGAAGTTTGAGGAAGAGAGGGCTCTTCAGAAGTCAAACAACTTGATGAATGAGGAGGAGCAATCACCCACGGTTGAGGTAGCACAAATTCCTCAAACTTCAATCACGTAAGCTGGAGAGCAGAGCAAGTAGGCCGAGCAAAGCGATTAGAAGGAGGAATAAATAATTCTTTAACCTTAGATTCTTACTACCAAGAAGAGGAGAAACATGGAAATTGAGCAGACACTGAGAGAGGCTCAAGAATGTGTAGGTGATCCTCAAGATTCAGTCAGACAGAGAAAGGCTCCCAGACGTTATTCTAATTATGTGGCACTTATGAGTGAATTAATTGAAGTAGAGCCTTCCAACTTTCAGGAGGCATCCAAGCACCAAGTGTGGAGAGATGCCATGGTGGAAGAGTATTCTTCCATCATGAAGAGAACTGTGTGGGAGGTAGTACCACGACCAAAAGATAAGTCTGTGGTGGGATCGAGATGGTTGTCTAAGATTAAGCATGCTACAGATGGTAGTGTGGAGAATTTCAAAGCCCGGTTTGTGGCTAAGGGGTTTTCTCAGAAGGAAGGAGTCGACTATGACGAGACTTTTGCTCCAATAGCTAGGTACTCATCCATAAGAGCTATCATTTCTGTAGTAGCACAAATGGTTTGGAGGATTCACCAAATGGATGTAAAGACGACCTTTCTCAATGGAGTGATCGAGGAAGAGATTTACATAGAGCAGTTAGAAGGATTTGAAGCATACGGGAGGGATTCTCATGTATGTAGGTTGAAAAGAGCACTATATGGACTCAAATAGGCTCTCAGGGTGTGGTATTCACGTATTGATAGTTACTTGCAGAGCGTGGGCTTCATCAAGAGCGAGGCAGATCTGAACCTATACTATATTCAGGTGAAGGGAAAACCTCTCATATTGGTGTAATATGTTGATGACCTATTTCTCACAAGGTCAGAGGAGCTCATAGCACATTGCAAGCGGGATCTTGCAGGAGAGTTTGAGATGAAGGACTTGGGGTTGATGCACTACTTTCTGGGATTGGAGATGTGGTAGAAAGAGGGAGAAATCTTTCTTGGACAAGGGAAATATTTAATTGATATCTTGAAGCGATTCAGGATGGAGAACTGTAAGCCTATGTCAACACCACTTGTGACCAGTTGGAAGAAGATTTATGCTTCCAGATTAGAGGCAGTGGACTCGACTTTATACAGACAGTTGATAGGCTCTCTTATGTATCTGGTCAACACCAGGCTAGACATTTGTTTTGCAATGAACTCACTCAATCAATTTATGGTAGAACCTAAACGTGTGCACTGGATAGCTGCAAAGCATGTTTTGAGATATCTCTGAGGTATAGTTGATTATGGGCTGAAGTATGTTCAGCAAGATGGAGTGAAGCTCGAGGGGTTTATCGATGCAGATTGGGCAAGCAGTACAGTTGATCGAAAGAGCACTTCAAGGTGCAGTTTTAGTTTGGGATCAGGAGCAGTCTCTTGGTACATCGGGAAACAAAAGTCAGTTGCGCTAAGTTTTGCAAATGCCAGGTATATGGCAGCCAATATGGCTACATGTGAGGCTATTTGGCTTCATAAACTTTTAGCTGGGCTCTTTGATCAAGAGCTGGATCCTACAGTCATTTACTGTGATAATCAGAGTTGTATCAAACTCTCTAAGAATTCAGTGTTTCATGACAAGTTAAAGCACATTGAGATCAAGTACCACTTCATTAAAGATTGTGTGGAGAAGGGGATAGTGAAGCTCAATTACATTCCTACGGATGAACATATAGCAGATATTTTGACGAAGGCCTTGATGAAGAGCAAGTTTGAATTTTTCAGGGACAAGTTGGGTGTGGTGCAAAACACCTTCCTCACTAAGAGGGAGTGATGATTTTCTAGCTCGAAAGGTGGGATGTGGAGTTGCTTTAAAGCAACTCGAGTTGGATTTTCAGCAATAGTAATTTTTTTATTCTTTAATAGAATGTTTCTGAGTTTGTGAGGATAAAATAAATCCAAGAATGATTTTATGTGTAATTAAAGCCAAAGGAAGCAAGGAAAGATTATTTTCTTGCTCGCTAAGTAAAGCAGCTAGGTTCTATAAATGTAAGATTACTGTACCAAATTCATATTGTATTTTCGAAAGAAAAGTTTGTTGTTAAGCTGAATAAAAGATCCAACATTTGCAAGTTTTTCCCCGCATTGGGGTTTTCTGGGCAATTCCGTGTTATTGTCTTTTTGTGATTGGTTTCTTGTTATTTTTGCTTCTGTTGTTGTTAGTTGTTAATTAACCTAGTTGTGTTATTGTTATAAATCAAATTTCTTTCTGTGAATTTATTATGCAATTAATCTGTTGCTGGGTTATAAGAAATTAACATAATCTAGTTTATGAAGGCCATAGGAGACAAAAAGATTATAATTTCAAGAGCCTCTTGGATTTCTTTTCTCAAAACTTTGCTACCAATCATGAGAGAATTGGGTGATGAAAGAGTTGACAAACTTGATGAATTTGATAAGGCAGTGGTTAACGTCCTTGGGAGCCTACCTCTTGTGGACAAGATAAGTGTTTGCGTATCATGGATAGAGCTTTACAAGAAGTATGACATGGACATCTCTACACCACTAATTTTGTTTAAAGATCTGCATGATACCCATTACAAATCGACATCAAAGTAGTAGTACACTGTATTCAATAAAATCTTGAATAATCTTTTCAGTTTTATTTTTTGTTTTCGTTCATAGATGTTTGGGCTCCAATGTTTAGTCATGCCTACTGTTAGTATTTGAGCTATGGTGGTTTTTGAACTTGGAAAGTGTCTGTCATGCTTCATGCATTTTGTTCACAGAGAAGTTAACATACTTGTTTTCTTCTATTTGTTGTTGATTAAAAAATTAACTGAAACTTTTCATTATGCTGAAACTTTCAATTATGTCTTCCATAATCTTTAATAATTAAGATTTATTATATTTCAAAAGTTTGAAAATTCTCAGATTAAAATCTGCTTCTTCAACAGTCAATATTTATTAAGTTTAATGTGTTGAAAAAATGTGAGATTAAGATCATTTCCCACTTCAAGACAGTCATGGTATGCAAAGTCATTTGTGGATGTTCCTCTAATTGTTGATCAATCAACTAAAATCTACTTATTTGACTAGTATGTCAACCTCATTAATTGCTCTACAAATGTGCTTAGCCTCCAATTCTGGAACCAACACAGAAGATTAAAAATTTCATTGAAGAATACTTAATGAAGTTAAATCCATGCCTCCTAATGCTGGAAATGCTTAGAGACAAGTTTTTAAAGTATTGATATGTAAGATCCCCTCTATTTTCGGCACTTACTATCCAAAATGAAGAGCAAGTGATTTTGCACTGTTATCGGACCATACCCAATTTCCTTTGGAGATTTTCCACCCTAGATGGGATTAATTATTATACCAACATCATTTTCCTTGTGCCCAAATGAAAGCAGAACTAATAAACACAGTGACAGCTTATGAATTTGATGCATCTAAATTCATCTATTCTCTCTGTTACATTTGAAAAGCTTTATGTCAATATTGTTTTCATATTAGTCATGGTCTGACTTGGTGCACCTTTACTTGCTAGCTGGATTTCACAGCAAGTTAGAAATTTAACATGGATTTATCGGTCTGTGGAATTTGAAATCCTCACCAAACATTCATGTAAGATTTTCTTCTTGTTGCACTCTATATTATAACATTAAGAAATAATAAAGACCACTTTCCAGGCTAAATAATGAACATTGATTTTACATCATGTTCCAAAGGGGATCCATTTTGTAGAAGGTTAACTGGTGAGTGGTGTGCCATTGATTTCGAATTTTCGAAGATGACTTTTATTCTAGCTCAAATTTCCTTGAATAAATGATCCTTATACCCCCTAATTAGATTGTCTTCAGTCAACAACGCCAAATCTTGGTTAATACAAGATAAGATGCTACATTTTATGATAGCTGGGGTGGTATCAAAAGCCTAGAATAAATGTATCTTTGTGCCTGAGCCACTTACCTGCCAATTCACCTTTGATCCTTTTATTTCATGGAATTAAATTAGACCATTATCTCTGTTAGATTTTGTTGTTGATTGTTAATTCCTTAGGATCTAATTTTGGAAAGTTCCTCTATAAATCCTTATTGCATTTCCATTGAACACAACCAGTCTCAGTGCTATTAGCCATAAAAATACCGTTTATTCCTTTTCTTTTAAGGTAATGTTATGCTTTCCAAAGGTAATGATTTTCTTCAAGAGATATGTGGAATTAGAGGATAGCCCAAAATAGTGTTCTAAAAAATGTCGATTGAGCCTTCTTTCATGACATAAGTCATATTGTGGCTAAATAAATCTTTACCAAATAATTGAACTGGGAAGTTCGTGTGTAACAGGGTGCTTTTTCAAGGGTTTTCTTGTGCTATGTCATCGATTTGTTCAAGAACCATGATGGCTGAGCTCTAAGGAATATTAGTTAACCTCAAAATCCTTATTTCTAGGGCATCCATTTAAAGGTGAATTAATCATGTTCTTCTACATGAATAGATAAAATTTATGATATTATTCTTCTTGATATAGCCACATGAGTTTTGCAAACATGCTGATTAACTTTGTTCAGAATGATTTTGGATGCGACAAATTTGGAAAGTATATACTATGGTTTTAATCAAGATGGTTTTGCCTACAAGGTTTAGCCGACTACTTTATTTATATATATATATATATACATACTCAAGAAATCACAATCTGTATTTAAAATTTTTAGTCTTTTGTGTTAATGAGGCATGGCTAAATACATGGTGTCCTCATTTGAACTTAAATATCTGACAATCTAATTTCTACATTCTTGCAAATCATGAATAAACAGATAGTGGTCTTTTCTAGATTTTATTTTATCCCCAAAGCATCCAAGAAATTCTTCATAATTTTCCTTCAACTCCATGGCGTTGTGAGAAGAGATCACAGCTGAAGAGGAGAGTATCATCGACAAAGAACGAACAACTCTATTTGCACCAGTAGTTGCATTGACACCCTGTAGATTAGCACATTTCTTCCCCAACTCAATGGCTCTACCCAGGCCCTCTTAAACCGAAGCAAAAAACGCTAAGAAAAGGGGGCATCCCTGCCTTTACTTCTGCAGGTGGATAAAAGGTTACTTTGACCACCATTTATAGAAATATCACTTGGGATAGGAGATACACATAACCACATGTTTGTTCGATTCCTCAGAAAAATTTATTCATTTTATGGTTTAAATAATAAATTGTTTAGTGCATTATAACCTATAAGCATTGTATATTTTAATTATTTATTTGTTATGCTTATCTTGGGAGAGTAAATGCATTACATATTGGCATTTTAGTCCATAGTTTCCAGGAGATGCAGGGTTACTGGTACTAGTACGGGGACAGACATGTCACTCAAATTAGGGTATACAGGTAAATCCACTTGTCCAAAGGTTTATATGTCTCTCCAATCAATACAAAAATATCTTACTTGTTTGGAGTTAACGTTAGTTTTCTTGAGCTATCTATATTCTTGGCACTTCACTTCTTAGAACATTGTGATATATGCTGGTTTATTTTCCATTTCTTTGTGTTACAGGTCCATTTCCAAAGAATGAGGCAAACAAATCCTCTTTCCTCATATAATTTTGCAGCTATATTGCCTGGTGACTTGATGGTGGAAATGGTGGTGACAAATGGACACTCTAATTTTCTCAACATCTATAATACTCTACTAATAAAAAGGTTCATCTTAACCTGGTTTCCTAATTCTCCACCGGTAATTGTGAACCCCTTAAGGTAAGCCAATTTTATATATTAATTTTTCTCTTGATTCAAAAATGATGGTGATGACACGTTTTTATAAGCATTTCATTTTCCCCTACTTAGCCCACCACAGGACTCGAGGGTTTTTCTGGTCTCAAGTGCAATCTATTGTTTGGACCTGATCTACGGTTTTGGTTTAAAAAAAAAAAAATTCTATTCTAATAGCTCAATTGTTTTCATGCTTATTTTTGACAGCAGTTGAATACTGACAATAAGCATTAGTATATCAAACTCTGCAACATTTTATGATCTCAATCTTGCCATTGGGTCAAAGCTTTCATTTCAAATATATATATGAGCATAAAGGGTTCATTGGGTCGTTCCTTTTTATGGTGGGCCAAAATTCATCCAGATGTGCTATTTTCTTTTTCGGTGTGGTCATGATTCTATTTTTCAAGGGGAACATGATTCATCTTAACAACTCTGCAGTTGAATCCTCAAATGCAATTTTCATTTTTTGTATTTCCACTCTTGGATATGTTTGTTCTTTGTAGTGATGCTCTCTGGATTAACACGACAAGGCTCATCAATGAAGGATGGAACACTAGGAGGGGACATAAGTAGGAAACAAAGAGAGTATTGTCACAGTTCACGGTCAAAATTGGGTAGCATTCAAGTCAAAGCATGCCCTCTACAAGGCACTGCATCAAACTTGCAAAATCACTAGTGCAAGATTGCTCCCTCAATAAGGAACTGAATCAACTATCAAAATCACTTGTGCAAGATTGCTCCCTTAATAAGGCTGCTACAACACCTTGGTTTGTAAATTAGAGAAAACTATGTCTTCCAACTAGTCATCGCATTAGGTATTAATGAAGGACTAATGAACTACACATTTGTGACTATCCTTTATTTGTGTGAGTATGCTTCACTGATTTGGCTATGTAATTGTTTCATTTTAGCATTACTTTGGTTTAGATCAAACAGTCTTCTTATTATTGATCTTGTAATTTCCTTGAAGAGGGGTTGAACTATAGCGGAGGCCTCAATCCTTAAACAGTGATTAATCTACACTGGGACAGCCAATGAGAATGCAAAATTGTTTGAAAATTTGTCTTTGGTTTGCTATTTTCATAGTTAACTTGCATATTTGAAAGTTTTTTTGACAATCTGTGATTGGGGTTTCAGATGGGTTTGCAGATTGTCAGAGGCTCTGTGGGCATTACGAGGCAAGAGAAGGCGTAGAAATTGATTTGGCTATGTAATTATTTCATTTTAACATTACTTTGGTTTTAACAGTGAAATAGTTAAATAATTAAATATGTATAGTTGGAAGACTCGTTGAGTTTTCGGTGAGTCTTTATGAATTTAACTTGCCAAGTCTTCCTGCCGAGTCTTTTCTGAAAACTTTTGGCAAAAACTCGCAAGTCTTTACAAAAGACTCGCCGGATACATAAAAAATGCAAAAAACACAAAAAAAAAAAAAATCAAAAAACTTCCTGAGTTTTTTGCTGAGCTTTCGCCCAATTTTTGGCTTGGTGTGTTTTTTCCCACGGCGAGTCTTCCAACTATGCTTGTGACTACAGACCTAAAATTGCAGAAGTCAATGCGAAGTCAATGCTTATTACCCATGCATTCCATTTTTACATCTAAATCTTTCCCCCACATGACTATCGATAAATCACAATTACATGCTTGCCCTGGCTACTATGCTATGAATTTAGACACCCATAGTTTAGTTCTTTTCTAAGTAGCAAAGGCATGCAACTGTTATTTATGCATGAGCCAAAGACTTAGGTGTATCAACAGAATGGAAGGTTAATATTCATTGCCCTTCAAACAAGCAAATTATATGGAAGACAGCTTGCTATGTTCTTAGACAAAATTGGTAGACAACTTATAATACTTCAATCATGAGCATTTCTACTACAACTATAAACAATCAGACCTACTATTTAACGGTAGCTAGAAACAAACATTTTTTAAAAAGGGAAGGGTGAGAGCAACTTCACTAACTTTTATAGCATGTTGGTTAATGATTGTGCAACACAGGTTTTGCATGATCTCAATGGTGGTGGTTGTTGTATATTCGATGACACCTCCTCTAGAAAATAATCATTTCTTTCTTCGATTTTTTTACAATCCAATGTTATAAGTAGAAATGTGTGAACAATGAAAGCGTTAATTCTATTTAAGTGACAACTATCTAGTGGTGAAGAAGAATCTATTGAGGTGTCAAGTAAGGTTGTTCTAAATTGTAGAAGAGAATGAAAGAGAAGAAAGATTTCATAAAAAAATCAACAATAGACATTATGGCCACGGAGCAAGAAGAAAACAACTTTTCTACCCACAAGTTTGCACACAAAATTGACAATGGTATACAAGTTTTTTCCTTTCACTTCTATTCATATTGACTAAATTTCATTGCTTTTTATAGGTTTTTATATTAGTAGATAGTTTTTATGATAGCTATGGTTTATATTTTGTGTTTAACAGAGACAAAATTTCAAGCTTTTTTTATGTTGTTGTGATGGTTTTCAGATTCATGACAGAAAGTGGGTTTAATGTTAGTTACAAGTTTCAACTGTGTATACATTTTGGGATATTCAAATCTCATTCTAGTTTCTCTAGGATTGGTCTAGGGAGCTATTGGCATGGTTATTTTGGGTGTACAATTACATTAACATCTTTTTTGAAGATTTTGTTTGACATTGAAAAATGAGTTTGAAGGTGAAGGTTCAGATAAAGAATTTTGGTGATAATTATCGAGACTTTCAACTTATCTTTCAATGCTTATGCTAAAACTTTCAAATACATGAAATAAGACAACCACCATTTTTATCCAGAGTTTGAGATTTATTTTGAGGATGAAATACGTTTGTTTCATTTTAAGCAATTTTATAAAGAAAAATAATTGATTGCAGTTCTTAAACAATTTCTTTGTACGCCATGGTAGAAGCCTTGATTGTCTTTCTTGTTAGACTTTTGAATCACATTATAGTTTTTCTACAGTTAATTGGAAAACCTTGAACATTTATTTTGTAGATACTTCAATTCGTTTTCTTCTTCTCAAATATTGTCAATATGGCAGAGCTCTAATGAAATATAGGAACACTTATCTGTAGAGTCCAATGATCTACAGAACGTGTCCTTTGTTGGAGCTGAGGCTTCTGGTCTGTAGAGGAGGCCGTCTCTAGTCCTTTGCAGCAGCCTGCCCCTAGTACCATGCAGCAGGCTACCCCCCAGTACTATGCAGAGGACTGATTCAAAAGATATGAAGGTTTAATTTTCTACTTTATTCTTGCAATTGATATGAATTGATGGAACTATTAAATTGGGTGTTCTTTTTCACTAACGTTTGGCTCGTTAGAGCAAGTGTGAAGAGGAATGCTTTAATGGAAGCAGAGCCTTGCCAAAAGCAGTAGTGTAGGAAACTCAAGACCTCAAGATGTGATCATTATGGGGTGATCAAATGGAGATGGTTAGTTGAACTGAACCTGTGAAATTTCACAGATGCTAAGAAATAATCATATAATAGATTAGAAAGGATATTGAATTCTTTTGGGTTGCTTGAACTTCTTGTAAGTTGTTTTGCATTGGCTATATCATAATTTTGGGGTTTTTGATTTGATTTTTTCTACACTCTCATCTTTGCATCCTTTTGAGAACATAACATCCATGTTTGTGGATGAAAATCTTTGTTTCTTAGTCTCAGGCTAACATTCGGCCAATAAAATCATATAACCCATTAAATAGGCAATTTTAGTGTGGTTAACATAGTTCAACTCCCGAGTTTCTTTTAGTTATGTGGTTAGCTGGAAACTAACAAATACTTTATTGCTTTCAAGTATGCAATGGAATTAGGGGAGAGGACCCAGTACCTGAGCATGTTTCAATAGTTGTGATAGTAGTTGTTTATATAATGTCCAATATTTTTATCAATATTGGACAAATAGTTGTGACTTTAAAGTTGTTAGTGTTGATGATGACTATCCATAATTAAACAAAATGTATTCCTTTGATCTAAAAAGCAACCAATCATGTGATTCCACATCAGCGCTCAATAAAACATGTAGTGAATGCACAAGTATTGGTCTCACTTTTTTTTTGGGCCTTTTTGGACACCTTGACAAAAAGCATGCTGGTGTGGCATCGTATTTGATGATGTGGCCCTGAAACCTTAGTTATAAGCAGGGGACTTGCCAAGTAAGCTGCTGTAAAAAATTGGGAGTGATTTGAAATTTCCATGTAGGATAATTAGAAGCGCGAAGTTAGGGTACACAACTATTGGGTCCTCTCCCCTATGTATTATTTTGATGAAGCGCGAAGTTAGGGTACACAACTATTGGGTCCTCTCCCCTATGTATTATTTTGATTCATCATAATAATTATCAGTGATAAATCTATTGATTATGGCACCGTTACTTTTTGACAGGATAAAAGAAAAACTCCACAGAACTTGCTTGCAGTTTTAGTAGGAATAAAGCGGAAGGAAAATGTGAAGAAAATGCTTCAGAAGGTTTGGGGCTCATGTCGATGTTCTCTTGTAAAGTTAAGAATAAACAGACATAATTTTTCTCTCAATTTTAGGGCAAGTGAACATTAATAACTGGGAATTGGTGGATTGCAATGGTTTTTGAACCACTTTGATTTCTCAAGATTTGCGTTATTGTTTGCTTATAGATTGAAGGTCCATCGTCCATCTCAATCAGATGGGACATTGCAAAGTTTTTGGTGTTGGCACAAATTTATTTTAGTGATAGGACTTCTGCTACTAGCTTTTGTCATTGGCAGCTTTGTTCTTTACAATAGAAATACACAAGCATGATATTCACTAATTTCCATTTTTTTTCTTTTCATTATTTTCATATTTCCTTTCCAGTCATGAGTTCTTTTGACAGAGCACATTTGTAGCATCTTGTGCTGTTATAGCTGTTCATTATTGTTCTTGCACATTTTTTCTCATTTCTTTGGTTTATTTTGTTTTTATCACTGGCCAATATTTTTGTTCCCTACTTGAAATCCCTTCATCAATTAGTTCTGCTTGAGTTAGTTGTCTTACTAGTAATTGAAATTTTGATTCTCTAATTGAAGAAATTTGTGAACGAATCTTTTATGCTCTAATATCATGTTTATTTACATTTTTTTATATTGAGGATTCATATAGTTTACAAATCTCTGTTTACCTCCAGGTAAAACTGCATCCAGTGAAAAGCTAACCTTCTGATCAGTGAGGAAGTGTTTTCCTTGCCAAAGAGCCTACACTCAATGTATGCAGATTCTTGAGAGCTCTGGACTTTGTACATCATAATTTTTAACTTATTGGTAACATTTGGTTGGATGTTATTCCAGGCCAATTTTACACGGGCACAATCTGCTCTCAGCCATGCTCAATATAAAAAAGTTCCTCGTTTTCTTCCCAATCCTGAAAATTACTGGGGATCAAAGCCTAGGGCTGGTCGTCGAATTACAAATAACCATACTTCTCTAATGGGACCAGAATTCATCAATAGTTTAACTCGTCAAAGGGAGATTGAGTTTCTTGATGCAAAGTGCCAAAAGTTGGATGAAGCCAGCTGTAAACAAGATTCTTGAAATAGACCATAGAGTTAGATAGAGCTGTGTGTATTGTTAAATAAGTGCATTACTTTGAGAAAGACTGCTAGGTAGTAGTAGGCCTGGCACTCTTGCCTGCTAACAATAAGACGTTATTTTATTGAATGCTGAATTGCTCAATTTTCAAAACTGCCCTACCAGCACTTGGCAGGAACTATGCTGCAATGCAGCCCTTGTTTGAATGGTGTTTCCTTTTAACATATCATATAACATTTCAATATATATATATATGTTTGGGGAATATTTCTTAACCACTTGAAGTGAGAAAAAAAAAAATTGTTTATTTTGAGTCATTTGCTCTGGAAAAAATTCTGCCTACAACTCTATTAAATAAATTAAGAAATTTTGTTAGCTTCTCTTTATAATACTCTGCCAAATTCTTCTTCATAGCTTTTAGCAGGCTCCTTTATTTTTATTAGAGCTTAGCCTCTTAGTATTTTAGTAAACTTTTCTCTTAGCCATATATGTCTTAAATGACAAATAGAATTATGTAGGTTTGCATAACATTTAATCATTTCTTGCTTAACCCCCAAATCTCTGCAAGAGCATGGGCAAATATTTGTATTAAATTAATTCGAAATTTCTTCCTTGTATTTATTATCACCTGCCTATAGTGCAAAGGTACTGACAGTTTGGTATGTACTTTCTTCTAAGAAGGGATTCCATGGAGCCATAACAAAACTATTTTTGTGTAGGGTTTTTCTAGAAGAAAATAAAAATTGTTTTTGTGTAGGGTTTTTCTAAAAGAAAATAATAATAATTTTTTATTGGGTAAAGATTAAATAAATAGTTCAAATGAGAGTCTTGTTCATATTAAAATTAATCAAAAGCTTCACAACAAAAACACCACCTCAAACAACCAAATATAATTATAAGGAGGAGCTTCTAATAAACATGTCATTAAATATATAACCAATAGAACACAATAAATATTTGATTGAAAAGAAGCAGAAAAAAATTATGCTACATGATAAAATAGAATCTTTTTTGTGCAAGAAAGTAGGATTCCATGTTTTTTAGGTTTTAAATTTAAATGAGTGTGTTTGGGGTGGGGTTAAAAGTTTCTCTCATCCACTTCTTAACATTTTGTTGCTACATGTCATTCATCTATAACTTTTAAATTCTTGCCAATAATTGTTTGGACTAGCATTCAAAAAATGTCATGAAGCCACCACCTTCTAAAATTTTGGAGCTTAAAAGTTTTAACTTTATCTATTATTAAAAAATCCATGAGACGCCATGTTTTTAAAAGTTTCTAAAAATTCTCAACAACACTTGCTATTTTTTTTGGGAAAGCCTCCCTCTATGGGATTGCAACCTTAAACATTCCACTAAATTGTAATAGAGATTGTAAAATACTTTAAAAGTTATTTTTCAACATTCTTGAACTGTTGATTATCTTTTCTCTCACATTGCCTGAAAAACAAGGAGACCAAAACAATTTAATACTTTTTTCAACCAATACCAAATGTCAATTTTTCTTTAATCTAGATTGTTGTGTTCTTTGGATATCAACTTAATGGAAAGGTTACATAGGTTTTTTTTTTGATACATAAGATTAGTATTTTATTAATAATAAAAACTAGAATACAAATGTTTGCCATGCAGGGAAGAAGGCTAACTGAAAACACACTAATCACCAGTCCTTAAAAACTACTACAAAAACCAACCTAAATAACTAACCGTACTGCCGAGAGGCCAACCAAAATTAACCAAGACAAACCATTTTAATGACATTATCACAGCCATGGCTTCCAAAAGACCCAGACGAACTAGACTAGCACCTACGAACCAAAAAATGAGCCACCACCTAGCTTACAATTTTTTTTTCAACTTTGCAGAATCTTCAAATTCCACTTTCCACTCCACATTGTCAACCGCCATTAGCCTGAAGAACTTAAGAAGAACAATAGCAACTGTCGCAATTGACCGATGTCGCATTAAACTCGGTCCTTGCAAATCCAAGAGGAAAGGAAAAATTTTCACCATATCCTCCAAGCTCACCCTTTCCATGCCGCAAGGCCTCAGACATCCCTTGCCTTTGACCACAACATGGAGAACCTCGTCCACACCTTCAACCAAGTCAAATATGAAAAATTTAACCAGTAATCTTTTTGCTTGTGCCTTTAGCTCCAAATTGTCCAAAAGAGAGGCAAGGAAGCGGGAAGAGGCGTGCAAATTGTCTCTCCCATATTCTCTACTCTCCAAATGATCGGAGCCCAAAACCATTTTCACGGCCATAAGCACCAACTGATCATAATTCACCATAATTTTTTTTAACCTTTGGTCTGTGACCTCCCTGAAAGAGGCCTATCTTGTTGACGATCGTAGAGAGATAGAAGTGTCAGCCCCAAATCGAGCCAGACCTGCCACCGAAACCTCGATGATAAATTTGGAGCTCTTTGCCATTCTCGACCTCTCACTGAAATCCCTTGACAAAAGAGATGAAGAGTAACCCACAAACACCACACATTTACAGAGAAATCTTAAGGCAAAAAAGAGCCAAGCTTGCAATAAATAACTCAAACCACAAAAGCACTGCCGACCTCCACAAATCGTACTCCCAACTGGCGTGCAAGATGTCTTTACAAAGATGGGAGCTCACCTTTCCATTATTATCGTTAATCACCATACATTGAAATGAGTGCCAAAGTTGTTTGTCACCATATGCCCAGCTTGTCGACAAGATAAGCCAACACCACCCTGCAGACGTGTCTGCCAACTTGTCTCCAAAGATCCCCAACCATCCGCCACCGTGACAACCCATGTTACCTCCCTCTGCCACCATGGAGGGACGCCCGCCCTTCCACCCATAGAAAGGTTACATAGTTATTGTTAAGCATCATAATTTGTATATTTCAACAAATTATTGAAAAGAAAAATAATATTTTTTCAATAAGTCAATGTAATTAATTAGTATTAAGAAAAGGAACAACATATACTTATCAAAATGGATAACTGGATGGCGTTGCTCGAGCTTGTCTCCTGCGTGAGGCTGAGGCCTACATGAGGGCTTCGCCCTCTATGCATGCCTTTCCTTTTTCTAATTTCTACTTTTTGGTGTTGCGTATTCTAGGTGTGGGGGTATGTTTTGGCTATGGGGTTAGTCTTGTTTTCTCGGTGTGCTTCCATCTCCAGGCACGTGGGTTTTGGCCGGGTTGGAGGCATTCTTTCTCTTCTGTTGTTCTTGGCTATGTTTATTCTCCTTGTTGACCGTCGCTTGTGGGTGGGGTTTGGATCTCTTTGAGCATGTCCTATGCCTACTACAGGCTCCATGGGTGTGGATTTTAGATTACCCTTGCAAAGTATTCGGGCTCAGTTTTGTGTGGCTCAAGGGGAGGCTTTGGGGGTCAACCCCTCAATGGATTTTCGTGTTGTTGTTGGTGCATCATCTCCAAATTGTTCTCTGAAGGTTTTTAATAATAGTTTTTTTTCAAACAACTCAAATAATGGTGGATTTGTTCCAGTTGGAGGTTCTCGTATTTTGAAGACAAATGGGTGCCTAGAACGTTCCAAAGATAGGTCAGTGCTAGTTATTCAACCTGAATTGATTGCGGAGGACATCGAGTATTTCTAAAAACATGCTTTGCTTTGTAAATTTTTGGGAATGAGGGTTTCGCTCCAATTTTTGGAATCGTGGGCTCATTATACCTGGTCCCCAGAGGGTGAGATGGAAATAATGTTAGCAAACAATTACTTCATGGTGACATTTAATTGCATGGTGGATCACAATAGAGTGTTTGAAGGTGGGCCTTATTTCCACAACTAGGTTGGTTTATTCATCAAACCTTGGCATGCATGTTTTGATCCTTCGGAGGAGCTCCCAATTGAGTGTTGGTGTGGGTTCGTCTCCCTAGATTTCCTGTGGAATTTTGGCACAACAATATTTTTCATCGAGTTGCTTCGTTACTGGGAAAACTGGTGGGTCCTTCTCAGCAAACTTAGGATAGAAAGGTAATGAATTTTGCTTGTATTTGTGTTGAAATGGATTTAAATAACCCTCTTCGAGATTCTTTGGAAATATGTGCGGGTTCATGCTCTTGGGTGTAGTAGCTTGACTATAAGATATTGTAATTTCGTTGTTGTCTTTGTCGTGAATATGGCCATTTACAAAGAAGATTCCCAAAGTCTAAACCTTCTAGGAATCAGATGGCTCAACCTCCTTGCAATCCTTCTAGGGTTGACAAGGGCAAGGACCCTGTGCCTGGTGAGACTATGGGTGTGGAGGGTTTTATTCCTGCTAAGGCTTGTAATAGGAATAGGGGTCAAAAGAGGACCTTTAAGGAGCGCCAAGTAGGAGATTCCTTTAATAGATTTGAGGTGCTAGATGATCTTGGTCAATAGGAGGTGAATATGGGAATGTTGCTTTTGGATCAGGGTGTTTCAAAAGGGGTTCAGGAAGGTATTATTTCAGATTGTAACTAGAATTCTTAGGAAACTGGGGCTCCTCATTTGGAAATAGATCTGAGTATGGTGGTTCAAGGGAGGTTTGAGCCTATTGTGGATACGAAGATGGGGGAGGGAGAGGTCTCCACTCCATTGGTGAAAGTGGGGCAGACTTGGTAAAAGGCAGTAAGGCTTCTCCTTTGTTTGGAATTTTTTAGAAAGACCTAAAGAAAGGGGTGGTGGAGAAGTCTTCTAAAGTGAGAAAGAAGGATTTAGAGAAAATAAAATTGATGGGAGAGTTTTTGGTGGAGTCTGGGTTTGTAAAGACCTTGGATTCCCATTTCTCTAAACCTCCAAAATGATTTTCCTCTCTTGGAATGTAAGGGGTTTGAATAGTGGCCCTTGACAAAAAATTGTTCGTGATTTGTTGAGAACTCATTCTCCTGATGTTCTTTTTTTATAGGAGACTAAGCTAAGAGTTGAATGTATGTTTGGTTTGTTTCCTAAGCTGTGGGTGTAGGGAAATTACTGATGAATTGGGGCTCATGGTAATGCAGGGGGGTGGCTTGCCTTGGAATCCTTTGAAAGTTCGTCCTCTTTGGTGGGTGTCCTCCAAGTCTTCTGTCTCTATGGTTGTTTCAAGTATGGAGTTGGGGGAAACTATTCTTCTCTCAAACATTTATGCGCCTACTGATTTTCCTGGTAAGCAGTTATTGTGGTCTCATATTAATTGTGTTCAGATCCTTGCTCCTTTGTTCCCTTGAATTCTTGTGGGTGATTTTAATGCCATTATTGAGTTGGATGAGAAAAAGGGTGGTATTGTGAGATTGGATCCCTCTACTTTCCTTTTTGTGATAGCATCTTTGTGTTGAATCCGGTTGACATTAAGCCTCAGAATGGGTGGTTTACTTGGAATAATAGGAGATTGGGGGAGAATTGTATTGCTGAGAGACTTGACCGTTTCCTGGTGTCCTATTTTTGGGTTGGTGGAGGGTTGTCTTCTTACTTGGAGATTTTGGATTGGAGGGGTTCGGATCACTGGCCTTTTAAGTTTTCTACTACTTTGGCTCGGGTTGCTCGGTCCCCATCTTTCAAGTTCCAACTTATGGGGTTAAGAGATTCTTCTTTGCAGGTGCATATGGCTAAATGGTGGAGGGGAAGATCTGCTTTTGGCACTGCCAAGTACTCCTTTTCTAAACTACTGCAATATGTAAAATATCAACTTAAAAGGTTGAATAGGTAGTGCTTTGGCAATATTTTTCATGCTAAGGTTGTTGCTCAAGCTGATCTAGATGTCATCACTCGGGGGATAAGGGAGGTTGGTCTTTCAGAGGATTTACTCATGGAGGAGGCCTAGGCTTGGAAAACTTTGGAGGAGTGTGAACTATGTGAGGAAATTTATTGGAAACAAAAGACTCGACTTGAGTGGTTACAGGAGGGAGATAGAAACACCGCTTTCTTCAACTCGGTGAAGGCTAGGAGACATGGTAATTCTATGCTTGTTCTAGTGAATGAAAAAGGTGAGCATTTATCCTCTTTGTAGGATATGTCTAGAGAAGCTTCACAGTGCTTTGCTTCTTTATTTCATGAGGACTCTCAAGATGGTTTGGCGGAAGAAAATCAAGTTCTTTCTTATATTCCCTCCTTGGTCACTAGGGAGATGAATGAGAATCTTCTGAGTAATATATCGTTGGAGGAATTAGAGGCTATTTTTTTCCAGATGAAGAAAGGGAAAGCCCTGGGGCCCGATTGTTTTCCGGTTGAATTTTATCAAGAATTTTGAGATATCATTAAGTTGGACCTGTTGGAGGTGGTTCGTGAGTCTCTAAGAAACAAGAAGATGTTTCAGGCTTTAAACTCTACATTCCTTGCTCTCATTCCCAAATGTGGGGGGGCAGATCGTCTGAATCAATTTCACCCATTTCTCTTTGTAATGTGGTGCATAAAATCATTTCCACGCTGATTGTTGAAAGGATGAAGCAATGGCTTAGAGGGCTTACCTCTGAGGAGCAAAGTGGTTTTGTGGAGGATTGACAAATTCTAGATGGGGTGGTCATTGCTATTGAGACCATTCATTAGATGGCATCTTTGAAAGAAAGGGCAATGTTCATCAAGTTAGATATGGCGAAGGCTTATGATAGAGTGAGGTGGTCCTTTTTGTGAAAAATTATTATTGTTTTTTGATTTACTAAGGAATGGATCCAGTGGGTGATGTATTGTGTTACCTCCACTTCATTCTCGGTGTTGAGTAATGGTGAGCCTTCCTCTCTTTTTAGAGCTTCTAGGGGTTTTCGTCAAGGGGATCCTCTCTCTCCTTATTTATTTATTTATTCTTCTTGCACAAGGCCTAGGTAGACTAGTGAAATGTAATGTAGATTTGGGTTTTATATAGGGATGGAGGTGGGGAAATGGTTTGCCTCCTCAATCTCACTTGCAATTTGTGGATGATACGGCCTTGATGGGTTTGGCCAAGATCAAAGAAGCTTCGAATTTGCGCAAGGTTTTGGATATCTACCTCACCGCTTCTAGTCAAAGGATTAATGAAGATAAGTCTTCCATTTTCTTCTTTAATACTCTGAGGCTTATTCAACAAAGGATTGTTCATATCTTGAGGTTCCAGATTAGTTCCCTCCCTTTAACGTATCTGGGTATTCCTATCTCAGTTGGTAGACTTCCTAGAGAATCATGGCAGAATATTTTGGCCAACTTGTGTGCGAAGGTTAATCATTGGACTCATTGATGGTTGTCTTTTGTTGGACAAGTTCAACTACTAAAGTTTGTGGTGTAGGCTCTTCCTATTTATAGGTACATGTTATAGGTGGCTCCAACTGGGTTCAATTCTTATGGGCGGGTAGCTTGTCCTCTTCCAAGTGGAGCCTAGTTAAGTGGGATGTTGTGTATAGCTCGAGGCAGTTTGGGGGTCTTGGATTGTGCAGGCGACTTGGTCGGGATTGGATTTGGCTGCAAAGCTTTACTGGAGGTGGTGTATGGAGCAAGATCACATCTAGGCCAGGATTTTATCTAACATGTATCTTCTGGGGGTTCTGAAGGAGAAGCTTCCTAGGTTTCCTCTAGTGGGGAAAGGCTCTGTGATTTGGGGAACACTTAAGATAGGAGCTACGCTGATCAAGGAGGGCTTGTTCTAGATATGTAATAGGGGGATGAGGCTCTCTTTTGGTCTGATTCTTGGGATGGTTTTACCCCCATTCTGCATCAGTACCCTAATTTGGTGACTCTGTCTCATCACTTTTTGGAGATTGGTTGGTTAAGGGCGAGCAATTTTAAGAGTTTTGATTCTTATGGATAGGTGGAGGTGGCTTGGTGGAAGGATCCTTGTGAGTGGCTTGTTCACGAGTTGGAGGAGGATTGTGTTATGCTTCAAAATATTTTGGCTAGTATACAATGTTACTCCCTTAGGGAGAAGGACATTCTAGCTTGGAGCCCTTCTCAAGGCCAAAATGTAATTGCTTTGTGTGGACTCTGGCTTGGAATAGATGTTTGACTTGGGATAATCTTCGTAAGTAGGGATTCCAAGGTCTCCCTATGTGTGTTTTGTGTGACTGCAGTGAGGAGGATTCTTCCCATTTGTTTTTCCATTGTTCCTATTCTATTTTGCTCTGGAATTGGTGGTGGGGTGTTTGGAAACATCCTTGTGTTCATGCATCTTCCCTTGTTGAGTTCTGGAGCAATATGGGAAGGCCCCCCTCCCAGGTCTCTTTTCTCCAGATTGTGTGGAGCATTGGTCTTACATTCATCCTTTGGAAAATTTAGTTGGAAAGGAATCATCAAATTTTTCATGGGGATAAGATGATGACTCAAAAATTTTGGCACAAAATTGTTGGTATGATCCAAGAGATAGTGGAATCCAAATGTGAAGTGGCATTTCCATTGGAAAGAAGTGACGATGAGATTGTGAATACATTAGTCTTGCATGGGTTGACTTCGGTCTTTGCGTGTGTCAAAAGAGGAGGGAGGGCGAAAAAGAAGGTTCAAAGGGTTGGAAGATGGTTGCCTCCTCCGACGGATTTCTTGAAGATTAATACTGACAGTTCTTGTTGAGGTAACCTAGGGCTTGCTAGGATTGATGGAGTTGGCAGAGACTGTTCTGGTTTGGTCATTTTCCTTTTCTCCATCCATAAGGGGTGACATTCTAACAACCTTATGGAAGGGATGGTGATTCTATGGGCTATTGACCGTGCTTGTGCCTTGGGTTGGCATAAGATTATCTGTGAATTTTATTCACAAATTATTGTTAATATGTTGCTTGAGCAAAGGGTGGTTGAGGTTAATTGGAAGATTGCATTGGTGGTTCAACAAATTTTTCATAGGTGCTCTACATTGGAAGTGTTGTCTTTTGTCCACATTCCACATGAATGGAATAGGGTGGTTGACTGTTTCGCTAAGTGGGCTTCAAAGCATGATGATGGTTGGAGGATTGAGGGGTGGAGATAGTTACCCCCTGAGCATGTTCAGGATCTAGAGAGGGTTCTTTCTGATGATATGGAGGGATAAGTTGCTGGTGGCCATTTGGATGGTGGTTTTGTTTTTGTTCGATGTTAGTGGTTTTCCTTTGTGGGAGCTTACAGGCTCCTTGATCCTTATGTACTGTTAATTTCTTGATTTCAATAAATTTTTTACCCCTTTTAAAAAAATAAAATAATAATTATTGAAATATTCAAATATCAAGTAAGATGCAAAGGATTAAAATATTTGGGTTTAAGAATTACAATAAAAAATAGTTTTAGAGCATAGATTTCACTTGTTAAGCATACAAAAAAAAAAAAAATCTCGCTACATAGCTTGATATCTAGAGTTCTATATAAACCTAAAATTCTTTGATCTTTTAGTTTTAGGTCAATTTTATAAGTTACACAAAACTAACCTATGACATGCAGTCCTAATATGGTGTTTTGTATACTTTTACTATCCAACTTGCCGAACAATTTGCTCTTTCTTGACTATTAGGGATTAATGGTATTTAAATATGCTTAGGGGAAATTGTTGTGTTGATAAGACCATGTTATCTTAGGTTAATACCCTTGATTAGAATAGTATTAGAATCATGAAAATGATCCAATAAAACTCTTTAATAATGAAAATATCCTAGAATGTTCATGCATAATTAGGTTCTTTTTATTGCTCCAAAGCAAAGTGTTCCTAGATTGATTCTTATTTAAAATGCATATAATTTTTATTACCATTAGGTATTGAATGAATGCAAATTGAATGCCTTTAAATGCAAAGACAATAGTTAATTGTGTAAACATGTGCAAAGTCAGCTCATAATGAATACTGCCAATAGTGGCATGGTGTGATGGTTAAGGTGTTGTGTTGTTATTATATTCATCAAGGTTCAAACCCCATTGGGGTGTAATTGTTGAGAATTTATATTGGGGATGAGGTCCTCCATTTGTGACCTCATTGGTTCATAGATTCGGGTCAAAAGCATTTACCCCTCTTTAAAAAAAAAAAAAAAGAACTCATAATGAATAGTGCAATATGCAAGCATTGAAAAATGGAGTAGCAAGCTTAGTAGATTTGATATTGGGTTGAGCTCCATGGTTAAGCAAACTTGATTATAATCAATACTAGGATGAATGGCCTCCTATAATCTGTAATGCTTCACTATTGTAAATATCACCTAGATGTAATGAGTGTTAATTGGTCCTTTCATGCTCATGAAATGGGTTTTATGAATCACTACTCATGAAATATAGATCAATGAATTTGATTTTAAAATTTTGTAGTTGAATTTTGATAAAATAGCATAAATGTTTAAAATTTGAATTTTCAAAATTTTGGTTAATTTCGCATGTTGTGAGGTTTGTTCCACGTGCACTAGGATTGACCTAGGACAAGGGAATGCTAATATCAATGTGGGGAATGAATGCCTGAAAATGAATGTAAGGAAATATGTAATAAATGACAAATGTGTAGGAATATGTTTAGATATGGATTTAAGATAATGTCAACTTTATGAAAATATGTGTAGATAGAGAGAGGTCATACATCAATGAATGAACCCAAATTTGTACAAAGTGTCATTTTTTTTGTCTATAATTGTATTGAGCCATTTCATCAAAAGAAGCCACACACTAGTTGGGAATTGGCTTATGTATGCAAATTCTACCATTATATTTTGAGCCCACTTTGAGTTGCATGTGAATCCTAAAATAAGGGTGGAACCATAAATTTGTGTCTCATTAGTGAGCCACATTTTAATTTAAAAATTTATGCAAAATACTAATCTTTGGATAAAAGGAAAAACAAATTATGTTCATTGTAGATGACATTCTTGACGTGTATATGGGCGTCCCTAAAGATTCTATTAGGGACCCTTTTTCCTCCAACACACATTAAATGATTTCATTGGACCTAAACTACTAATTCATATAACATTTTTTTGGTTGTTATAATATGAAATTTTGCATAAAAGTATCCCTTAAAACAAGCTTTAAATAAAAATATATAGAATAAATAATCAAAATTTATTTTATTATTATATTTATTTTTTATTTTCTAATCGATATGGTTCATTATAAAAAAATAAAGAACTTTATTCTACAAATATTTTATCTCGTTATAATGTTATTCAATCAATTGAACATTCATCCTATACTATATAAATTCACGTGTAATAAGTAAATGACCATTACAAAGTTGATAATTAATTTAAATGTTATGGCATTTGTCAAATACCTATTACATTCATACTAAGAAATTGACAAAGATGAAACACTAAGCTAGAACTTGTCAAGCAATAACAAATAGAATTGCGAAGACATTTAGGTGCAAGATTCGTTCAAAAAATTAACCTCTATGATATTTATAACTATCTATTTCTCGAAAGGTAATATATATATATAATGGTGCAGTCATATAAATATCACATGGAAGGGGAAACTCATTGCCATTTGTTTTGTAAAAATTAACCATCATATATAGAACTTTTTGATATATATATAATGGTGCAATCATATAAATATCACATGGAAGGGGAAAATCACTGTCATTCTTTTTGTAAAAATTAACTATCATATATGGAACTTTTTGATTTCCTTGTCACTTTGGAAATTGAGAGATTAGTAGTCAATGAATAAGGCATGCATAGGAAGCCTACATTTAATCAATCATACTAAAATTTTAACCTGGAGCTTGCATGGAAACCATCAGCATAAAAATGTAACCATTGCATTAGTGGCAACATGACATTCCTCATTTTTTATTTCTTGAAGCATAATTGAATCCATTCCCTTAATATGGATAACTATTTTATAGGCAGGAAAAATGTTTGGGGTAGTCATGGTATCAAATTTGTTCATTAATGGTTGCTTTCGTTGTGTAAGGAGGTCCACAAGTAAGAGTGAATAATGCAAAATTTGGGAGTTTAACAGATGATCCACCATCTTAGTGTCAAAAGGAGCGTACTGAATAGAGAAGGCTCTATAGAAGTAGGTTGAGGCCATTTTCCTATTTATTATTGCAAATTTATGGAAAAAATTAGAGTTTTTGACCCCCTCTTTTAGTCATTGAATCCTTGATTTTTTTATTCCAAAAATTTTCATCTCCCTAGATTTTCATACCAATCCTTTTGAAGCTTTTCTTCAATAATATGAGAGTCAATAGATAAATCTCCCATTTCCATTTTATTTTGAAAATTCATGAGTTTTGTAGTTAGCTTCTTTTTTTCCAAAATATTCCCAAAAGTTAGCTTGTTCCATCCCCTCACTTTTTATTTTATTAGGTTTAGCTTTTGGGAGACTCTATACATTGTCCTATCATGGAAGGGGGTGTTCCACCAATTAAGAATAAAATTTCTAAATTTAGGGTGTGTGGTCCACATGATTTCCATAGCAATAAGGAATGGGTCCCTTATGGGGACTGTCAACCCAAGAGAGTAGAAGAGGATTATGGTCAGAGACAGTTTAAGGAAGAGACACCAAGTTTAAGTTACATCCCATATCTGAATTAGGGGAGACCAAAAAATGGGACCAAGCTTAAATTGAATAAGATTCTTATCTTTTATGAAGTTTTTCTAGGTAAAGGGTTGTCCCTGCAACTCAATATCTAATAGGCTAGTTGTATTGATGAAATCTTCCAAATCTACCATGTTTTCAGTGGTCATTTAATCCCCCTAGAGTTTTAGAAGGAAAAAGTGGGGTATCAAAGTCACCAGACATCAATCAAAGGTCATTTTTATTTTCCATTATTTGTTGAGCTAAATCCTCCCAAATAGTCTTACAAGCATTTCAGATATTTGGAGCATACATGTTGATAAGGATCTAGTAACAAGAAGAGTTTATAAATTCAACAACCAGACTATTGATAGAGAGTGACAATAGGGATCCTTGTTAGGAATTGCATGCAAAAAATATCAATTAAACACAAATAAAGATTAAACAAAGGAATGAAAAAAACATAAATAATAGCAACAAGAGACAATATTTAACGTGGCTCACCCAAACTTGGGCTATGTCCACCAACAAAGAGTCCAATATTATTACCCAGTAAATCGAACCGATTACAACCAGTAATCCTTGCAACTCAATACTGCTGCAAATGCTACAATACAATGTTAACGCAAACCCTAATCCTTAGCCTTTATCAAGACTTGTGTCGGTTACAAAATAGGGTTTTTTTATGTCGGCCAATAGAAAAAATAGCACCTGACGCTTTTATAAAATAATAAAAAATTGTGAGAGGTTTTAGGGGCGTTGCCCCTCAACCCTGCCCCATATCGGGACAGGGACCCCACAAGGGGCATTGTCCCTTGACCCCGTCTTGGGGGCCCTGCCCCCAAACCCTCGTTAAATAATTTGGGGGGAAACCACACCAATAAAAGTGGGGAAAATTAACCTCTGAGTCTGATTAGGCTCCATATACCAACAATCCTAAAGACACCAAAAAATTCCACATAGTCACAATCACTCCAGAAGCACCATTTGCTTCACTAATAAAGAAATTTTCCCTAGGTTAGATATGGTTTGCCACAGTTTGGAAAGTATCATGTTTAATTTTAACCTCTTCTATTAAAAGAATGCCAATCTTATTCTCAATCTGAATACAAGTCTTAAGAGAGTGTTGTTTTTGAGGGCTATTTAAGCCTCTCATATTCCAAGAGAGGAAATTCATTTACAATTTTTAGCGGTTGATCCCAAGGTCTTCTACCTTCCACAAGCAATTTTTTTAGTTATTTCCTTCTAGCTAGTTTGACATTAAGAGGGCCTTCCAGATTTCAAATCCACTCCCACATCAACTTTCTTATTTCTAGTTTTCTTTTTTGGTGTTGAACAATCATCATCCATCTAGGAAGTATTAGGGCTATCCCTCAGAGAGAGAATGAGACCCTTGAATGACTGATGAGTAGCAATTGAAGAGCTAGGGTTATGGATAATGAGCTTAGCAACAAGGGAAGAGATAGGGTTCTAGATAGGGAGCTTAAAAGCAAGTGCTAATAGAGGGGCTTGGTTGATTACAACATCTAACGAGCAACAGATCTAGACACAAAGTCTCCAGGGCTAAGACTAGAGTTAAGGATTTCACCATCCTTAAAGGAAGGGGACTCTAGGGCTCAAGCATCAACAACAGTTTGAACAATGGGAATGTTGGTGTAATTAAAAGTGTTGTACCTTGTCCTAGGTCATGATTACACCTTAGTTAAGTTTACTTAGGGACCACATAGGAGGTAGTTGGAGAATTTCCATTTTTGGTGGACTTATCATGTTATTACTTTATCACATCCACCTTTGGTGGACACATCATGTGATTACCTCTCCACCTTTTGCCATTTGCAGTGATGATCGCATTATCACTTTTCCACTTGAGGTGGAGTGATGGTTTTTCATAGTTGTCTCATGTCATAAGATTATGACACTTGTCATAATATTATGCTCTTCTATGTACTCACCTTGGCTATATAACTAAGTGGTCTCCTATGTAATTTTGCACGACACAACACAACACATTCTATTTGCATCATTGGCATAATACAGTTTATTCTTGTCATATTGTTTCTATCTCTCTTATTCTTGTGCTTTCTATTAGGCCTCTAGATTTTGGGTGGCTACCTTCATATCCAATTCTTATAGGGAGGAGGATCCAACCCCAAAGAAGTTTGGGTGGGTTATTCAATAGGGGATTTTAAGATATTGAGGAGATCCTTCGTAAAAGGGTAGTCTATCTCCTCGTCTAAATGTGGATTTATAGGATGTTTAGATCTAGGGACTTGCATGTTTGGAGCTTTACATTGAGAAAAAAAGTGTCCATATTTCTTGAATTTTTGACAAAACATAGTAGCATTTTCATATTGAACTGATTGATTCTAACATCCTAACTTTGATTAAAGGATTATAGAGTTAGGAAGAGTTTTGTTAATATCAATTTTGACATAGAAATGGGTGAAAAATAACCTATATTTAGCCTTTGTAACACCATTAGCAAAGAAAAAATGTCTAAAGGAGTTGCCAATCCATTTGAAGATCTCTTTATCCTTGAATTCAAGTGGGAGGCTTGGTAAGTGGATCCAAATCGGGCTTGTTTTATTCAAATATGCAACGACATCAACACATAGATAGGCTATGTTTGCCATGGAATTAGAGTCCCTGGGAAAGTATCACAATGAGATCTTTAGTGGAGGTGAACTTAAATAGAAAGAGCCCCCTAGGAATAGAACTTGTGGACATCGACCCCTTCACCTTCCAGTTAGTAAACGTCCAACAATGTACCATCTCTATGCTAGGTCAAAAGGAGAAAGTTTTTCCAACTAAAGAGTTGTTCATTAAGGAGAGGATTCAATCAACTAAGTTAGGGAGCTTGATAGAGGTTCTCTCATCCAACTTTACATATTCAGGAACAACACTTGCATCACTAGTGTTCACACCACTAGTTTCCAAAGACACTCCAAGGAGATCATCTTTCCATTCATTGATTTTTAGGGTAGAGGTGACCCCACTTGCATTGTTAGTTGATTGTTCAACTACTAGGACAATAGTGACAGTAGGGACAACAACAAGAAATGAAGGCACATAATCAAGGTGGATATCATCCTCCTTACATGTAGGTACCATGATCAAAGGAAATTCGAACTTGCAAGAGTGAGAAGTTGCAAAGCTATTTCTATTGAATTGTTAGCCTTCCTTACAAAACCAATTAAAACTTTTATTTTTTATGCATTAGAAAAAATATTAATTCCTATTGTATTGTACTATGTGGAGAGGCTATATTATATAATTGGGCATTTTTTTCATATTTTTGGCATACTCCTCCAAAATAATTTTTTTTTATCAATTTGTAGGTTTTATTACTCTTAGTGTAATATGAGGTCTTTTTGTCATAAAGTGGTCTAAAAATTGATTTATGTACAAAACACAAAATCAAACCTTACAAGAAAATATCTAGTTACTTGGCTTCATAGTGTCTAATTGTTGGAAATAGGATGCCATTTAATTGCAAATCCTAAACATTAATTATTTCATGTATCTCCTAGATTCTTGGAATGTGTTCAACAACACTAAGATTAGTATGAGATTAATTATTTGGATGAAATAAATCATGAAATTGACATTTGTAGTTATTCCTAAATAATAGGAGCATGTGGGTGCACACATGGTAAGGTGACACTCACCTTGTGTTCAGTTAACTATACAGAGTAACAGTTAACACTTCTGAATGCATGTAAAGATCCTAGGGATTTGATGTTTGCATGTTTGAAGCTTAGTTCAATTCAGTTCAAATCAGTTCAATTCAGTTCAGTTTAGTTCAGTTTAGTTCAGAATCAGTTTAGTTCAGTTTAGTTCAGTTTAGTTCAGTTTAGTTCAGTTTAGTTATGATTTAGTTATCTTCAGTTGCATGCAAGTGCATGTTGCATGCATGTTGGTTATTTTGAGTTGCATGTAGTTAGCTTCAGTTAACTTGGAATGCATGGCTAATAAAATTGAGTTGTATGGCAGATAACAAGGACTACCTCTAGTTAACAGGGGATGACTATTCTTGCATGAATGGTGTTGAGTAAATGTTTCGGTTAACTATAAATCACTTGGAGCCAACTTGGGCGCCCAAGATGCTTTATTGGATTTACCTCTCATGCATGATAAGATATTTCTGAAGGCTCAGTTAAGTAGGATTACTTAAAGGCGCAAACTTTGAGGAAGAGCTTTGGATTTATCACCAAAGTGAAGGATGAGTTGTAGCTTCAGTTTGGGACGCCCAAATGGATGAAGCACATGTTTTAGCATTGTTATTCACAAGATAACTCTATTTGCATGAGATATGCCATACCTTTTAGGGATAGGGCTTGTGTATTTTAATTGTAACTCATGTTGAGTTTACAAAGTTGATTAAAGCCTATATATCCCAAGCAAGATGAATAGAGTTGTAAGAGTTTTTATTTGTAGGTGTGAAGAAGATTGGTAAAGACAAAAGAAACATTCTCAAGCAAGAATTGGAGCTATTGTAATTCAGAGATTGGATAATAGAATAAATCTTGGTGGAGTTTTTTTTCTCGAAAGGGTTTCTCCATGGTATATCTTTTGTGATCTTTCTAATATCCTGTCTAGTTCTTCTATCAACTTCTCTCTCATTCTACAATAGTAAAATGAATTAATCAAGATAATAACCCACAAAGAATATATGTAACAAAGAAAATACTTACTTAGATCAACAATATTAAAGTTTTACAGAGTATTAAGCTAAGAAAACACCTGATTTTTCAACATTTGGTATCAGAGCTGAGGTTGGGTAGAGTATTGGGACGCCTTTCTCTTAAAAGATTGGAGGTTTTTTGGGCTTAGTGGGAGCTTTTATTATTTTTGCTATTGCTGATTTTGAAAAAATAAGTTTGTTACAGAGGTCATTGAGAGCTTGGATTCACAGGTTTGGTGTGAGCTTATGACATAAATGGGTTTTGATTATGTGCATCATGATGCCATGGGATTGCTCAGTATCACGGTTCAATGGGAGCATTTGGCAATGAAGTGGATCCTTGGTTGTAGGATGGTTTTGTTATAATGTCATGATATACTCTTGATTAGTGGTTTAGAGATGTGGAATAATACATGTTATGATAATTATTATCATGAGGAAATATCTGAAATTCCATATGCTTTTGATAGTAATGGTTTGATTTTTATCTTGTTGCCATGTATAGCTCGGTATCATGGTTTAGTGGGAGCTTTAGTAAGGTATAGTAATCTTCATGGAGAGGATGGTAGTCATGATGTCATGAGTAACTCAGTACCATGGTTCAGTGGGAGTTGTTGGCAGTGACGTGGATGCATCATTGGTAAGGTTATCTCCATGTGATTAGAGATATGATTTCTTGGTTTAGAGTGGTTGCTATTATGTCATGGTTTAACTCCTGATTCTAGATTAGAGTTTTGGCATATTACATGGTTCTCTTGAGACTAGGATGTATAATTATGTTATGATGCATGTGATCTCCTAAGAGGAGATGGTTAGATCATGGATGTCATGTTTGTGTTCCTGATTCATGATTGGAGCTTTGACAATGATCTTGTGTAGTTCTCTTAAGTTTTGGGTACATTAATCATTTGCTTGACTACTTCATGAAAGTGTTGTGTTGCATTTGGAGTTTGGCATGGATTGGTTGGTTACAGGTCCTCATGGATACTTAGAGAAATAGGTGAGGCTGGAGTTCTTGTATGGTAAGAGACATTTGTTGAAATGGTTACTTGTGAGAAAAGTTTTTTAACAGAAAAGACCAAGGAGCCTACACCTTGGTTGAATGTGAATTCAACACACTCGGTGGTTTAGCATACCTCTAAAGAGGTGGTTTGGATACAAATGCTTGGGAAAGGTATTGGTTTGGTTGATAATGGGAAGGTATTAATTGAGAAAGTTAACACTTTAATTAATTTTACAGATTATCTTATGAAACCATACAAATAAGTTCTCTTGGTTTTAATCATTTGCTTGGAAGCTTCATGGTTATGCAGGTTGCATTTGAAGTTAGCATGGTTTGATTAGTTGGTGCAAGAAGGCCATTGGCTTTGAGTCTTGTACTTGTTTTATTATTCCTTATTTAGAATAATTGCAATGTATAATGTCAAGTGGGAGAATGTTGGAAATAGGATGCCATTTAATTGCAAATCCTAAACATTAATTATTTCATGTATCTCCTAGATTCTTGGAATGTGTTCAACAACACTAAGATTAGGATGAGATTAATTATTTCGATGAAATAAATCATGAAATTGACATTTGTAGTTATTCCTAAATAATAGGAGCATGTGGGTGCACACATGGTAAGGTGACACTCACCTTGTGTTCAGTTAACTATACGAAGTAGCAGTTAACACTTCTAAATGCATGTAAAGATCCTAGGGATTTGATGTTTGCATGTTTGAAGTTCAGTTCAATTTAGTTTAGATTAGTTCAGTTCAGTTCAGTTCAGAATCAGTTTAGTTTAGTTTAGTTAAGTTAAGTTAAGTTTAGTTATGGTTCAGTTATCTTCAATTGCATGCAAGTGCATGTTGCATGCATGTTGGTTATTTTGAGTTGCATGTAGTTAGCTTTAGTTAACTTGGAATGCATGGCTAATAACATTGAGTTGTATGACAGATAATAGGGACTACCTCCAGTTAATAGGGGATGGCCATTCTTGCATGAATGGTGTTGAGTAAATGTTTCAGTTAACTATAAATCACTTGGAGCCAACTTGGGCACCAAAGATTCTTTATTGGATTTACCTCTCATGCATGATAAGATATTTCTGAAGGCTCAGTTAAGCAGGATTACTTAAAGGTGTCAACTTTGAGGAAGAGCTTTGGATTTATCACCAAAGTGAAGGATGAGTTGTAGCTTCAGTTTGGGATGCTCAAATGGATGAAGCACATGTTTTAGCATTGTTATTCACAAGATAACTCTATTTGCATGAGATATGGCATACCTTTTAGGGATAGGGCTTGTGTATTGTAATTGTAACTCATGTTGAGTTTACAAAGTTGATTAAAGCCTATATATCTCAAGCAAGTTGAATAGAGTTGTGAGAGTTTTTATTTGCAGGTGTGAAGATGATTGGTAAAGACAAAAGAAGCATTTTCAAGCAAGAATTGGAGCTATTGTAATTCAAAGATTGAATAATAGAATAATTCTTGGTGGAGTTTTTTTGCTGAAAGGGTTTCTCCACGGTATATCTTTTGTGATCTTTCTAATATCCTGTCTAGTTCTTCTATCAACTTCTCTCTCATTCTACAATAGTAAGATGAATTAATCAAGATAATCACCCACAAAGAATATATGTAACAAAGAAAAGACTTACTTAGATCAGCAATATTAAAGTTTTATAGAGTATTAAGCTAAGAAAACACCTCATTTTTCAACACTAATATGGATGAAACAAAATCCTAAACTAGCTAATGTATCATTATGAATACAATGGAATGGTCTATTTCTTCCTTGGAGGCCTCCTACAAAGAGTAATATTTAAAACACCTAACTTGCAAGACTATAAAATCTATATAAAAGAAGTGAAAGAAATATCTATATTGAATTATTTTACACCTTAACTACTCCGCTTTCATACCATGCTAGATTTAATAAAGAAATAGCAATAATTAAACTTCCATAAGAAAGTAAAATCAAGATAACACTAATTTAAAGGAAAATATGATGTGAATAACAATATTCAAAAATTCTTATTCAAGGTATGCAAAATAAAGGAAATGGTCTACGATATATGTACTCAAGGATGAACAAGGTAGAATAACATGTGTCCTAGAGGAGGTTGAGTTAGCCATAGTAATTTTCAACTATATTGAAATATATGAGTAGTGTCAAGCGAATTGATGTTGATGAGAGAGAGTTAACATCTAACTACCATCAACCATGACATAAATGAGGTAGAAGTGTATTTAATACCATCAATCAAATGAGTTCATAATACCCTTACTTTCTATTTTATCTACATAAATACATTCAATTACCTATGTAAACTTAATCTAATACATAGTTATAATTATACTAATAAGTCTTCCACTATTAAACCATGGGGGATGTGTCTCACTCACTAGCTTTTGTCTTATTGTTTCTAATATTTTGGAGATGATGGAATAGGGATGATAAATCCTTGTGTCCTCATTTTGGATATGTCCATCACCAAAATGACATGTTCTTGAAACACCCATGCATTTCTAGGATGCCAAAACATCCCCATGACGTCCTTGGGATGCATGGGAATCTTGGGAATGTCCATTCCAAAGGTGGGGGGAATATGTTAAACCCCTCAATGGTCCTAAGGATGTATGGACACCCTAGGAGATTTGTTTTGAAAAAAAAAATGGGAGTGGAGGGATCCATCCCTACCCCAATTTGAAATCCAAAGCTAAAACTTATGAGATATACAAAAGGAAAAAAACAAGTTGATTTTTGCATTCAACTAAAAAAGGAGTTAGAGAAGCAAAAGAAGAGGAAGAAAAATTAATTGGGAAAATATCAAGCATTAAAGGAGGTTATACACCCATCTAAGAAATTAGGAAAATCATTGAAAGAGCTTGGCCAACCATTCCAGTCAATGAAGGCAACCATTATAGCTACTGAAAGCAAAAGAAACCAAATATAAACCTACTCAAGTGTTGAAATAAGAGAGGTTAGGAACCCTTTAAAATTGGCATTTAAGGTTTCTTTTTTATTTTTAGTACCTTGAAAAAATATTGTTCATTTCCTAGGTTAGTTTTATGTTTCATCTCCACATTTCATTTCTAAACTATTTGAAGAAATATATTATTCTTTAAAGAAATCCTAATATTGAACTTTTAGAATTTGAAAATACAAGTTTAAATAATGAAATTAAAGGCATTGAAGATTCAATGGGCAATGGAAATAAAAATTGAAATATATAGGACCATAAGGGGTAATGAGTTTTAAAGTTCTAGTGTTAATACAATTAAAATTAAGACGAATTTTTAACATCCTACAACTTTTTTGAGACCATATGTAAATGGATACTTCAAACTAATAAAACCATGCTCTATTTTTGTAGTTTAATACAATAATATTGATTGTAAAAAATAAAACTAGAAACTGAATATATTTAAAATGTCGGTTTTCAATTTTTCCTTTAAAGGTAACATACGAAGGTTTGTATACCACTAGGTTATATGAAAAATCATTCTTGATGAAACTGTTGTGTTATTTGTTTCCAAGGTACATATCTATATATATTTCATTTTTTATCTCCTTTCTTGTTTTAGATAATTAAATATATAATTATAGATTGATTCACATAAAATACAAGTGCAATGGAATAACACCCCAAGAGTTTATGTGGGAAACTGAAAAAATGATAGTCAACACACTAGTAAGCAACATATGCTATACTTGTGGGAGGAGCAGGGGGGTCACTAGTAGGGAGGTTTCCTTAGCCATTTAGAGGATCTAAGGCATCAATAATAAGATCCCAACCCATGATGGTATCCTAATTGTATTTTACTTTTCTAGATCACCAAGATATACATAATTAAGTAAAATAATAAGGCTTAGCCAAGGGAAATTTCCACTGTCATGCCAACCAAGGAGGCTATAGTTGCATTGAGAAGTAAAGAAATACCTACGTGGTGACAAATAGCCAATATTTTAATGTTTAGGAGGTCCATGGAACCCATGACAACCATTTATTAAACAAACATTATGGCTCAACCATGATAATTCCCACATGGAAAGGCATCCCTACAAGGAGAAGGAAAAACACAAGGGATTTGGTTATGATCTTGTAAGAAGTGTTTAACAAAGTGATTAGTTTCCAATTAAAAATTTCATCAAGATCAACCACCTTAATAATGAACTTAATATTTCATTTGAATTTATGATAGTACCTAAGGAGCCCATTTAAAATTATTTCAAATGAAAGGAAGAGATCAAGTCCAATAGTGTCCTATAGACTTTAAAATTTTGCATGGGAATCCTTCACAACTAGGGACTTTATAATTAGCCATTGGGAAATTTTATTTATGGAGATCCACAAAAGTGAGTTTCTATTCACAAACCTAGGCCTTTAGTAGTGAAGAGCTTGCAGAGGATCACACTCCCGTATTGGGGAATGACTTACTTGGACTCAAAAGAAGGCACTTGAGCTTGACAAGTTTGTTGATATTGGTAGACAAAAGCCCAAATAATATCACAAAGCTCAAGGAGTACTTGTATTTCTCTAATATTCTTGATTATTTGAGGAATTTGGCATGCTCTAATGGATTGAAAGAATTATTTGGAGACTCTATCCATAATTTTGAGCCAATGCAATCAAGCCTCAATTTGAGCTCCTTGAGCTACATGATTGTCAACAATTTTCTTTTAGTAGTGAAGCTAAGCAATAGATAATTGTAGAGTGGCAGAGAACATAAGAAAATCTTGCTCAATAGTAGCACACCAAAGTTTCGATGTGGTGGACTTATATGAGTGTTAAAAAATAAATCTAGTTGAAAGCAATAAATTTGTAAAAGATAAGTAGTTTATTTGATGATATCATTCCACAATTGGATCCAACCAATCCCATAAGAAGCACATGACTTAAGATTTTAAATACATTGAATATGGGCTAGTGTTGGATTATAACTCAATAATGATGTGTTGACGTAAAATTATATTTTGGGATCCTTGAACACCCAAATTTTCCACTCAATACAAACTAGATTAGAAAATAATTTAAATAATATATGTTAATGGCTCCATTGGTGATTGAAAATAGCTAGCAAAATAAATTATAGTTTTACTTGCTAGCACATTAAGAATTTATTATGTACATGAACACAAATTTTTGTATGTATACCATGGGAAAACATAATGATAGTGGCTAATATTTGGACCCCAATTTATTATGCATGAATACAAAAGCCTCACTTTTTCTAGTTGTACATATTATACGGAGATGGCCACATTTATTGGATGCTATCCCAACCATACTAAGATCCCCACACACGAACCTTTGCAATCTCTTTAGATAAGAGAGATTTGAACATCATTGGAAATTATAAATATTGACAATCATAAGAGATTGGTTACTACTATTAAATAGCACCCACAAGTATATTATAATCTTGTTTATTTTGAATAATAGATTGGGTGGCTCTCAAAGTGTGGGGATTTTCTCCCGAAAGGGTTTTTCCCACATAAATCACTACCACTAGGTTTTGTTTCCATGTAGGAAAAATAGAAATAGGAAATCCTCAATGATTTGGATCATTATTAATAAGAAAAATGTGCATTTTTCCATATGACATGAAAAATGCTAGAAAGTATGAAACTTACAATTTTAAACTTATGTAAAGAAAATACATTGAGTTTAGAAAATATTTATTTAACATCTTGCATGATAAATTTATTTCTAGGGTCAATAAGTCCCCTTACGTTCCACATGAAATAAAATTCATGGAAGAGGAGAATGGAGGGGTATGCCATCTTCATCAATCTTGTCAAGAGAACCATAACTACTCTTCAAAAAGTCCCCCTCTTTGAATACCACCATTTTTGGAGATTAGGACTCTGTGAGTGTTCTTTCAATTTGGAACAAACTCACTATGCTTTGTCGTACAAGTTGGGCTACATGAATAGAAAGGGGCAAGAGGAGAAGGTGGTCAAGGGGTTGGTTATGATAAAATAACACTAGAAAGAAGTTACATTTTTTAGAGTGAAGTTTTTTCACCACGTATGATGACTTCCCTAGAGGTTGAGATTCAACCACATCATTTAGCTTTCTAGGATTTGAAACATGATTCCAAACAAATAGTAGTCAAGGGCCATCGCCTTTAGCTTAATAATTACAAGTATTTATTTTATTGGTTGCTATAGTCTAGTGATCCTTTTCTTTTTGAGACAAAGAATCACTAGTAGGTTGCCTGGGTTAAGGCTTAGAGTGTTAGGTAGTAGAGATTAATCTTGGATTTCATAGTTCAAGGGAGATACATGATCCTTTGGGCAAGGTTATGAGTTCCTACTTGGAATTTTATGGAATCCTTAAGGTCCTTAGATAGGTCAATCTCAACATAAACCCTTTTTTGAGGGTAGGTTGAAAAGAACTATTCATGTTAGACATGTTTAATGTGATCCAATGAGGTAACAACACAATCTAAAAGGGAAAAGAGATAAGGGAGACCAAGGAATTCAACCCAAACTATAACTTAGAGAGAATGTTCCTCATAAACAAAAAAGTCACAATTATACAAGGTAAATACTAACAAAGAGGAATGGATATACGAGGGGCCATGCTAAAAAATGGCCTTAGAAAATTTGAATTTAGTAAACAAAAAAAATCCTTAGTGAGGTTTTCGCTAGCCTCCACATAGACTCCATGAGAGACCCAAGTGGAGTTGACCCAACTTCTTAGCATGCTTTTAGAGGGAATTCCACCCAAAAAATTCTCAACAAGGGCGTAGTTCTCAAACCAAACACATGTACTATCAAAATCCTAAAAAAATAAAACAACATCAAGAACAAAAGAGTTATATCATGAGCCATTTTTAGAATGAGCTTCAAAGGGCACTTTGGTTGCATTTTATCACACATCCAAGCTAGTACCCAACATTTGGTTGGCAACCACATAAACAAAAAATAATAATTAGAGGCAAGGGAAACTACCAAAATCATAATAAATACAAAGATCTTTCTCTTAATAATAATCTAAAACAAAGGTGACAAGGATAATAGGATCACACAAGTAGGAGCATGCATACCAATCCCAAAAAAGGAACAAAGCTTGATAATAATTTTTCACATTTTATCTCTTATAAAGCATATTGATAGAATTCATTTGCTTTTAATTATATAGATTGTTGTTATTATCATCCTTGTAGTTACCATTTACAAATGATATTGAATGTGAATCAAATCCATTATTAATTAATTATTTTTAAAGATTAATTTAATTAGTTTTTTGAATTTATCAAACTATTATCTTTTATCTTAATAAAAAGCTTAAATATATGAAAAATTGCAAATTTAAAATATTATTTTAAAATGCTATAATGTCACATATAAAAAAAATGATGCTAGGAGCATTGGTCTTTGCTTGCAACAACGTGTGTGCTTTATTTCTTTGTTGACAAATAATTTTTGTCCATAAGTTCTTGCCCCCTCGAGGCTCTCTATCTACCAAACCAAACCAATTAGATATTGATCCTATAAAGAAGAACTTCCAAAATATTTGTGTACATCATAAATTGACAATTTCACACTAGATTTTGCTCCCTCTTATGTGCTTGGACCTAATTTCTTAAATTATGCATTTTGTAGGCCATTTCATCATTTATAAAAAAATTAAATCTGCAGAACTAAAGTATGCATTTAATATTTTACCCCCAACACTTCAAATCCTAGAAAAGTGGATCTGGACAAGGGCGGCCTTGGTGCCCTTGTCCTCTCAAAATTACCCCAAATTTAAATATGTTGATGTTGGTGATCTATTATTTGAAATTCCAATCCTAATTGTCAGCTATCAGGATTTAATTTTTGAGAAATTAGAAGAATTACATATAAATACCTAGTCATTTTATCACTTGAAATACTAGAAGGAAAGAAGGGAAACTATTGAGAAAATTATCCTAAAATCAGTTAGGAGCAGATTTATCAACATTATTTTTAGTCAAGCATCATGCCAATCGTTCATCATGTTTTTTACGTTTGTTCATGTTTTGTGATCATTTATTTTGTGAGTACTAACACATGTAGGTCTTCAAATCAAATCAATTCAAGCAACAAGGAATCCTTGAAGGTAATGAGCATGACTTTAGTTCATCAAGGAGATCATATATGAGTGGTGATTTGTTGCAAATTATCAATTCATTACTCCATTGTCATTTAGCCTCTATCCCTTAAAAGGATAAGTTCTCTTTATCATCAATTTTTACATTATGGAGGTAGAAATACCAACACGGGGTTTGACTGAGGCAAGCCCCTATATGACACATCCCTTCACCTCATTTTGAATGTGTAGGTTACATATCTGAAGAAGATTGGAAGGAGATAGAAAATAATTTTTGCATTTATGCATTCAAGTCCTACAACTTATGAAGATACAAAAAATTCCATTATCTTAGTAACAAACAAAGATCCAACAATAAGATCTGGAAGGAAGAAGCCATAGACCAGGGACCTAAGGCCTGTGAAGTCAAATTTTGGTTTTAGAGCTCCTGACTAGGATGCCCTTGGCACCCTTGTCCACCCAAATTAGCCTCAAATTCACAAGTCAGGAGGTACCTGTGTATTTGCCTCTTGTTTTTTTTTTTTTTTTTTTTTGTGTTTTTAGTTTATTAGAATTCATCTTAGAACACTGCATTTTTATAGTTAACTAGTTGTATCATTGCATCACACCAAAAATACATTTCCAAACCCCCTCAAAGAATTTAGATCCAAAGTTGATTGACTCACCTTTTAGGTTGCAAGTCAATTTCATGTCCTTGACGATCTGAATTCCAATGTTTTGTAAGTGAAAAGTAGTTAAAATCCTAGTTAGATTTAGGATCACTTTTCCTATAAATCAATTTCATATAATATTGTCAGGAATTTGTAGGAGCTTTTACAAATATGTGATCCCACAAATTTTATAGCAGTTAACAAAATTACAATTTTAAGTTTTAAAACTAGAAAATATTAAACAACTTAAATTTTTTTAAAAACAAACTATAATAATTTCCCTCGAAAGTCATTTCTAATTTATTGATGAAAATCTAAAAACTATAGCATTTCATCAATAAAAATTATCTTACATGAAGAAAATCTCTTGAGCTGTAAGATAGTTTTTTCCATATGATAGAACCCTTTCCTCATAAAGACAAAACCAAGGTCCCCGAGACCTTTTCTTTAATGTGCACCTTTCATCATTTAGAGGTTTACAGCTGGCGTGCTCGAACGGCTTAGATAAACAAGATTATGGTGGTCCACCAGTCTCCAACCCTAGCGTTAGCGTTAGGGTTTTTTCATGGAAAGCGTAAATAAAAACTGCTTAGGGTTCACTTGTTGAGGCGGTGGGAACATAGCTTCTTTTATTTCGCGGCTATCTGTGTCCAACATTGTGCAGAGCATAGGTGTTATGTTTTAGGGTTTGGAGTTGCTTGGCGTTGTTCCAGTTCAGCTGCTTACACAATAGCAGTCTGACTTAGGGAATACACTACAACGCTACACTGATATTGCAAGAGAATTAGATTGCATCTTTGTTTGCTCGATGTAAACTCCAGAACTTGCGTACATGCTTTTCTATTTATCTCATATCATTTGTTTGTAGGTTCTTGATTTAATGGCAATACGCTGTTAAGTGTGTGATCACTTGTTTGTTGCAATACTTGTATTCAAATTTCTTAAGTTTATCTGGATTTTAGACTCACTTTTGAGTAGATGTGTAGATTGGAATGGCTAGGGTTTTATTTCTGCTGATTTCAGGGTTCGTTTTTTGTTCGGATTTGTTTAGGGTTCTAAAATATATATTGCGTGAATCTCTGTTATCTGTTCTATTGATTTGAGGGTTTTAGAATGTATATTATTAGCCTCTGTTGTAGCAGGGGCAGCAAGGAATTATCCGCAACCATTGCGTTTTTATGTTTTATATGTATTAAGATGTTTATTTAAAATTTCAGGTTCTTTAAATTATAGAGTTGTAATTTAATTAATTTTGGTATAATTGATGAAAATGATAGTAATGTTCTGCATAATTTTTTTTATACTTTAATTAAAAAAAGTCTTAGAATTGATTCATATTTCCAGTACACTTCCCAGTACACTGCACCCAAAACTAACAGATTGCAAGAGATTGTTATGGTGCGGTTTCATGGCGGAGTTTGAGGATCTATTTTCATAGAGTAAGTGGTCTCATGAAGCAAAAAAAAATTTGCTACAAGATTAATTGGAAGCCCCTACCTTTTAGGACTGCAAATTTCAGTGGGTGCTAGAAATTGCCCGGCCTACTTGAAGAATTTTTTTTCTGCCACTTGTCTATCACCCAAATTAAATAAATAATGAGAGTTTTTATTTATTTATTAATTTTTAGAAAAGTTAAATTTTAGAGCTCAAACTTTTAAGTTGAATTGTAGAATTAAATTCATGAGACCACCACCAGATTTAAAATATTCCTAAAAAATCTCAGCAGCAGTCACTGAATTTATTTAGAAAGCCCCATCCATAGGACCTTACCCTTAGCCCCTTAAACCAAAAAAAAGTGTCATTGAACTAGTCAAATTTAATGTTATTTACATTCTTATGAATTATAGTTTACAGCTCATTTAATAATCCTTATACATTCCATATACAAACTATAAACCATTTTGGATAAACAAAGTTAAAGAACTTTATGCAAACTGAATTATTAGAGCCATTGACATTGAAATTTAAGATTTTTTTATGTTTTATATTTTCTTTAGTTCTTTATGCTTCTATTTTGGTAACTCTTCAAACGAGTCATCCAAAATTGCCACTAAAGCTTTTTGAGGTTCTTGTTGTTGCATAGCTCGAGCAATCCAATCCTATCATTTGCCCAAAATTGCCACTAAAGCTTTTTGTATTGTTGGCAAAAGTCATTATACGCTCACTAGACTAGTACTCAAGTCATTGCCAACACCACTATCCAATGACCGAAGTCATTTTTTAATCCATAAGGGGGTAGCTTTTTGAGATGTAAAGTTTTGGTTCAGAGGTGTTTTTCAACTTATAGACATTGGAAATGTATTTTTAACATGAGTCAACTATTCATTTGGTTTTTTTAAGATTTTTTTTACAAATGTTAGTATTTTTTTTTTTTGAAACTTTGTATATGATTGGTCCTTTTTCCAATTCAAGTGGGTTGAGCATTTTAGTTATAATGGGATTACATTAGTGTTTCTGGACTATCTATTTTTTTTTTTATCATAGATTAGAGTTTAGTTTCTATTCTTACTACATATAATTATAAAGAGAAATCTTTAAAATGTTGATTTACTTGAGATTATGTTGAATCATACTAAAAATATAGAAGGTGAACCTACACTTATTGTAAAATATTAAAGCTTTACAATAAGAGTGATGAAATCTATGGAATTTTGTGTGACAATTTCCTTTGATTTTCTCTTTCACATGCTTTTGTCACATCATTCATTTAAATTTGGATTACATTGGAGGGTTTGTATCACTTAGAGAATGAGCTCATTATTTTGACTTCTAATTTGACACCATCCAATACTTCATCAAAGCTCAAGTCATTGAGATTGTAGTTGAAACCATGTGGTATTGAGAAATAGGATTTTGAAATGATTTTTTTCGTCCTAACAAAACTTGGTCTTAATTATTTAGTTTTTGTTTTAAAGTATTATGCTACTAAGGATGCTCTTGGAATTACATGGACTACATCTTCACTTGATGATTTTCCTATATCATTATCCAAGAAGCAAATATATGCTTGTACAATGGATGCTTTGAAGCCTACAAATTCACATGTTCTAATTGTTAATCAAGACAAAAAAGAACAAACAACTTCAAATGAAAAGTAAACAAATTAGAAAAATAGGTCTAGGAAGAATAATGAGTAGGCAAGGAATATAAATCCAAAGCAAGCATGAGTCCCTATCCTTTTCCAAAGGGGAATCATATAAGAAGAGGCCCAAGTTGATGAGTTGATGCATCTTCTATAAAAGAACAATATCAAATTGTCTTCAATTATGTCAACAAGCTCTTCTTTATCTTTGTTTCTAGAGTTTCACATCATATAACTTCATCACAGTGTATTTTATCTTCATTTGAAACTCTTCTACACCAAACATTTTGATGAGTAATAACACATGCATGTGTGCTTGTGGGAGAGGGCATGGGGAAAAGAACCTTCAATGTTGTCCATTATTAATGTTCACATTTTGCCCCAAATGATCTTTTGATTGATATTCACATTCAAGCTTCTAGTGTGGATCATTTTTAGAAGATACAATATGTCCATTTGAACTTGGTATCCTTTCATCAATTGAGCTACTAGAGACATTGCTACATGTAGTATTCTAAGTTTTCTTCCCTCATTTATTGTTGGAAAGGGAAACTCTTTTGCATACATTTTTGGATTTGTTTCTTCTTAAGGAGAGGAATATTGTTTAGTAGATTGGGATCATCTTCAACCTTTATTGTTGAGCATCTTCCATTAGTTTAGGAGATTATATATTGAGGGGGAGTTGGATGACTACATGCTATAGATTCTTCTCTTTTAATGGGGATCAAGAGGGCGTGGTCAACTTTTTCCTCACCTTGATGTTTTATCAAGAAAGTCTGTCTTTGGGGATCATCTTGAGACCTTTCATTTTTTTCTTGTTTTCTTTCTAATGGGAAGAAGTATTTTCAAATAAAGTTTTTTTCATTTCTTTGTGAGAGATTCTTTTGTACATTGGTATTTTATTAAGAGCTTACATGCTTGCATTTTTTTACTTTCCCCAAGTTGAACTTAAAGGGAGTGTTGGTACAAAAGGGGTTTACCACCTATTCAATGATTTTTAGACATTTTTTACACTTGTTAGTTGGGGGAGTCGGGTTGGAGAGTGAAAGGAATTTTTTACTTACATGAAGTTTAATCATTATTATACTTCATAGAGTATCTTCTTGAAAAACAAGGTGAAGGAAAGCTACAATATGAACTTATGCAAGTGAATTTAGATTTGAAAATCAAATTAGAAATAAACATGTGATTGTAGCAAACATCACAATATAGAAATCAACGAACAAAATGTGACACCGGATTTATGTGGAGAAAAGAGGACAAGTATATTATTAATCTTCCAATGAGAGTACACAATAATACACTTCATGGACAACCAAAAGACATAATAAAATATTAATTGGATATTCAAGACTCCAATGGGTGTCTAACCTATAGCCTATCCAACTCCTTCCTTTCCAAATGCTCAGGTGACCTTTCCACTTTCCAATGGAACACCAACGAACACTTTTTCTTCTCCAATCTTGAAAGAATCATCCAAAACCTTTCATATGCCATTTTGGATGCCTAAGAAAGATGCCTTATCCATATTTGATGTGTAACCACCATTGAAAATAAGTCCTCTCTTTAAAATATAATTACAACATTGTCAAAATTTAATATTTTTCTCTCATGTCCCCTAGAACACATTCCAAGGAATGTGGAGACATACAAATGACACATGATTACAAGGTTAATGCCACCTTATCCTAACATTCTCCCACTTCACATTATACACTATAATTACATCCAAGAGATACAAAACATAAAATCAAGTACAATGATCAAGGCCCATGGCGTTCCTACACCAAGAGAACTTAACCATCATCACTGGCTTCATAAGAGAATTTGCAACATTATCCAAAGTGTCAACCTTTTCTATCAAGACCTTACCATTCTCAACCATCTCTCACACAAAGTGATATTGAACATCAACATGCTTAGTACGAGCATGATACATAGGATTTTTGGTCAAACAAATAGCACTCTGACTGTCACATCCAATCCTCTCTGTCTTGCAATCAAAACGAATGCGATTACTAAGCCTCTGTAACCATACAGTCTGTTGCAAGAATGGAAAGAGGAATGAAAGTGTTGTCATTGATGTAAACCAGTCAGTTGGTTATCTACTAGTTGTTGTTGACTGTATATGTTGAGGATATTGAGAAAATTGTCTTAAAAGAAGGTTGTAGGTATTCAACTGTTGAGGATGTTGATCCAGTACTTGTGAATTATGTTTTTCTATGTTTTGGCTGAGGTCCGAGAGAATTGTTGCTAGTCTGGATTTCTCTTTGATGAAGTCTCATGGCATAGAGTTGTGTTTCCCTAGTTCTATTGAAGATGGTTTCGGCATTTAGAAGTATCGAGCTTAATTGATCTATGTGTTTTACACTGGTTTGGCCGATTGTGTGTCAAGCACTATCTTCAAAGTTGATTAAGTGTGTTGGATCTATTATGGGTCCTGGTGAAGTGTGTGTTTGGATCGCCCTCATTCTAATTCCACCCTAGAATGTTTGGTGTCAACCTAATTTGAATTTGAAGTTGGATGGCCGACTTTGTATCTTTTCAAGGTTGGAGATAAAATATATACAAAATGTGCTACAAATGAAAATTGTACAAAAGAAAAGAAGGAAGATAAGTGAAAGAGCATACACGATTTTGATGCTATTCTAAAAGTGTGAGTTATGTGTGTGGTTGATCAGTGTGAAGCTTAACATTGAGTTTTCGAGTGCAGTGAACAAAAGGTGAACTCTATCATTCATGCAAGTTGATTAGTGATTGTGGTGGAATCCTTTGTTGCATTGAGATTGTTGTCTCTCTGTAACATGTCTTCTTTGTCTTCTTTGTATCTTTGTGGTAGTGAGCCCTCTGGGTTGTAGCCCTGTGGATAGTCAGTCCTTATTTCAGGCAGTGAGCCTTATCTCAGGAATTGAGCCTTTTTGTAATCGGTTTTGATATTCTTTATTGTGTGAGTTAATCCTCACTATGGTTTTTCCCTCATTGGGTTTTCCACATAAATCTGGTGTTATTGTGTTTGTGCATTTGCATTTGATGGTTAATCACTTAATCAGTTTATGTGTTAGTTCTGGTAATTGAATTTAAGGTTACAATCTGTGACAACTGATTCACCCCCCCTCTCAGTTGTCCTATCCAACAATTGGTATTAGAGCTTGGTTCCTTGGTGAAGAGCTTAATCGCTTGAGGAAGGTTCAGGATGGCAAGCAAAATGGTCTTTGATTATCCGAGGTTTGATGGAACTAATTGTGGTATCTGGAGTATTCTGGTATGATGTTAAGAAAGCTTATAAGAATCCCTCCACTCCTCCTGCTAATGGTCTAAGTACACCTTAAGAAATTAGAGCACATGAAGCGAATCACAAGGAAAAATTCATCTTGAAGAATAGTTTGGTACATTCTGAGTTGATTAAGGTTCAAAATTTGAAGACAACTAAGGAAGTCTAGGATGCTTTAGAAAGAGCACATGATGGTGATGAGAGGGTAAAAGAGGAAAAATTACATAATTTGGAAGTACAATTTGATCTTATACATATGTCCGAAGATGAGAATGTTAAAGCCTATGTACAGAGATTGGATGAGGTAGTGGCTGGAATGCGATCCCTTGGCTCTACTATAGATGAAACTAGAATTGTTAAGAAGATTCTCATAACTCTTCCTGATGCTTACAGGGAAAAGGTGAGTGCTATTGAGTAGACTATAGATTATAAGACTTGTACTAAGGATTTATTGCTAGGATTTTTGACATCTTATGAGATGAGGAAGCCGAATCTAAGTGGAGGTAAAACAAAGACTACTTTTAAAGCTAAAAGAACTGAAGATCCAGATGAAGAAAACTTTTATGACATCGAGACTAACTTTGTAAGAAGAATGAGAAAAGGCTCTAGTAAGTATGAAGGTAAATTTCCCTTTAAGTGATTTAGTTGTTGAGAAATTGGTCACTATGTTGCAAAGTGTCTGAAAAGAGCTAAAAAGAATAAACAAAGATATGAGAAAGAAAAGAAGATTAACAAAGCTTACTATGTTAATGAGAATGCTAGTATTTCAGATGAATATTCAAAATATGAAGATCCAGATGACAATGAATGCTTGTTCTTGGCGATTAAGGATGAATCTACTTCTACTAATTTAGAAAACTAGTCAAAGGAAAGTCCTCTAGAGAAGGAGAAGGAGAAGGAGAAAAATGAAGGTATAGTTATCTCTACCCTACATGCTAAATAGGAAAATAATTTTTGGGTAGTTGATACTGGTTGCTCACATCACATGACTAGTGACAAGAGTAAGTTTGTGAAACTTGAGAAATATTATGGAGGTCTGGTTATGTTTGGAGATGATAGTAGTGCTAAAATTTGTGGGATAGGTTCAGTAAGTTTTGATGGCAAGCATCATATTGACGATGTTTACTATGTCAAAGGTTTAAGGCATAATCTGTTGAGCATTGGTCAAATGTGCAGAAAGGGATATGATCTTGTGTTTAAGGATGAAAAGTGTGAGATCTAGAAAGGATCCAAAACATTGATTACTATAGGAAATAAATCTGAAGGGAACATTTATCAACTTAAAGGTGCTGATGGACGATGTTTTATGACTTAGATAAATGACAATTGGTTATGGCATAGAAGAATGTGTCACATGAATTTTGATAACTTGGCAAGGATCAATATTGTTCAGGTTGTGAGAGATCTGCTGAGAATTACAAAGTTAGTAAATGTTGTTTGCAAAAATTGCCAGTTCGAGAAGTAAACAAGAAATCATTACAAATCAAGAGAACAATCTACTACCGGCTTATTGGATTTGGTTCATACAAATATTTGCGGTCCCATGACAGTGTGAAGTCTACTTGGTGAAAGGTACTTTATGCTTCTAATTGATGATTATTCTAGATATACATGGGTTACATTTCTAAGAGAGAAATCAAATGCATTAGATAGATTCAAGGTATTCAAGGCTATGGTTGAAAATGAAGTAAATTTGTAGATAAAATGCTCAAGATCTAACAAAGGTGGAGAATTCACCTCCCATGAGTTCAATATGTTTTTTTAGTGCATGGAATAAAGAGATAGTTATCTGCTTCGAGAACTCTTCAACAAAATGGAGTCGTTGAAAGGAAAAACATAATAGTTCAAGACACTGCTAGGTCAATGATCACTGAAGCCAGATTACTAGAAGTTTACTGGAAAGAAGCTATTCACATTGCTGTATATGTATTCAATCAAGTTCAGGCAAGAGGAAATAGTAGAAAGACTCACTATGAGCTATGGCATGGAAGAATTCCTACAGTCAAATATTTCAAGGTATTCAAAAGAAAATGCTATATCAAAAAAGATGAAGAAACTTTGGGAAAGTTTGATGCAAGAAGTGATGAAGGATATTTCTTGGATACTCTAATAGAAGCAAGGCATACATATGTTTCAAAAAAATATTGAGGAAGATTGTAGAAAGTTCAAATGTGAAAGTTGATGAAACAACAAATAATTCTATTGATATTTGTTATCCTAAATTTTTAACTCGTTTCAAAATTTAGGTAACCAATCAAAATTTTCTTAAAACTTGAGATTTTTCTTCTCTAAGGCACGCATTACGAGGTGCAAAGAGTGGAAAATCTCTGTTTTAGGTTGATTAACCTTTGGGCTACTCTTTTTTCCCCTTACGTTTCCGTTTTCGTCGATTTCTGAGTTGTTTTTGGTCTCTTTTTCATCAATTTCGGGTTTTCAGAGCAACTCAGCAAATAGGGAAATTTAGACTCCAAGGCAAAATTGCTAAAGTTTCTAAAAAACCCGAAATTGCTTAAGTGCCTAAAAAACCCGATTTTGTTAAGGTCTTTGTATTTTGACAAAAAAGCAAAATTGTTAAAATGATTAAAAAGCCCGATTTTGCTCAAGTCATCTAAAAAGTCCGAATTTTTCAAATGTTCATTTTTGTTAAAATGAAAATTGCTTTTGGGTCTAAAAAGTGCGAATTTGCTTAAGGCAAAATTGTTATTTGATCTTGAAAACCCGATTTTGTTAAAAAGCATGTAAAACTTCAAAAAAAAGCCCGATTTATGTTTTTGATGATATTTTGCATTGCAAGAGCTTCTTAAAAATCCGAATTCTCTCAAATTCGAGCTGGTTGAATTTTTCTTTGCATTTACTGCCTCTTTTCATGGAGATTTTGTCGACCTTAATGCCCGAAATTCGGACTTTTACCAGTAAATAGCCATTGCCCTCTTTATTTTTGGACGCGTCTAGGGTTTTGTTTCTGTATTTTCGCATATACAACTCATCTCCAGGTATGATTCGTGTTTTTCCCTTTTTCTTTCAATGTTCTACTATCATCTATATGCGTCTTGTTTTATTTTTAAAACGCCATAGTATTAGACTCTGCGTTTTAGATTTTTAATGTCTTTTAAAAACGCGTTTTTTTGTTCTTACGCATTTTCCTTCTGTTTTTGCTATGGTCGATTATGTACATTTGTTAATATTTGTGTTAGTTTTCCAAAACGCGTTTTTATTATTATCTAAAGCACGTTTTTCATTACTTCCATTCGCCTTTGTTCAAAAACGTATTTCTTTATTCTAAATACGCCTTTCATTTTTCTCATATACATTTTATCTGCCTCATACATATTCCATATATTTCATCTCATTCGCCATTTCCACTTATATAATTTCATATTTCCACCTAAATTCGCCTTATTTTGTCAAAACGTGTTTTTCATCATTTTGCTGTTTCAGCAATAATGTTTCAAATTCATTACATTGTCATATGTCCTTTATCTCACACGTCCTCTCCTTCATTTTACTGAAATTTTACCTTCCATCTCATTTCACATACCTCCATATTTCATACATAATGCATTTTCCCATTAAAAAATGCTTTGCATGATTAAAACGCATTTCTTCCATTTCACCTTTCATTTCCAGCAATAAAATTTCATATATCATGCTCATTCCTTTCACTTCATTTCGCCACTTCATATATCCATTATTATTTTTCACAAAATAAATAATTCACTTTGTTTCTCATTTTGGATTTTTAGCCCAAAAATACAATTTCGGGATTCGCAGCTAAAATAACAATTTTTAAAAATTGCAAAGTTCAAAAATTGTTAAACTTCTGAAAAATCCCGATTGCCTTTGTGAAAATTGTCAAAGCTCTTAAAAATCCCGAAATTGCAAAAAGCAGAAATTGCTAAAGTGTCAAAAAGTTCCGAAATTGTCAAAGTCATTCAAAAACCCGAATTGCCTTAAAAAGCACAAAAGTTGACCTTTTTGGACGAAATTCCAAATCCAAGCCAAAGATCTCTTTATCTTGCTGTTTCAAGAAGAGACATACTGTTTTTGACTGCCACCATTCCATTCATTTCGATTTCATCTTCATTTGCCTTCCCTCTTTCTTTCAAAATCCATTTCATTGTTCTAGGGTTTGAGTTCCGCCATGTCCACTCACGTTGATGCTGATGATGTTCTGACCTTATGGGGTTTTCACCGCAGTCTTGCAGATTCCTGTTCAATGACAGACGAGCCAACTTCTCCAGCAGGCAAGAAGATGAAGTATAAATTTGACAAATATCAGAATGAGATTTCTCCATCTCACGTCGTTTCAAATATCGACGAGATCAAAGACACAGAAATAGGGCATATTGATATGTCCGAATTTCTTGAAAGAGCTGAAAAATCCACTTCTTCTGATATGCAAAAGTTGCTGAGAAGTCATATTCATCTGGTGGCTTCTTTTCCTGTTGCTGCCCTTGAACCAGAATTCGTCCTTGCATGTGCAGCTCGCTTTGATAGACAATCCAGAACAATCAAGGATGATGATGGCAACGTAGTTATCAGACTTGATGCCGAAACAATCAATAGGGTTTTCAGAGTACCTGATGCAACTACTTATTCAGAGATTTCATTGAAGAGTGCTCACAGACATTTTGAGCAGAAAAAGAGTGATTGTATTAAACACATCAACTCTAAATGGCTTCTTAAATCACGACCTTGTGTGACCCGTATGCCTAAGTTGTACCGGTCTGATTTTATAGAAGAAATTAATGACATGATCACTCTTCTGAGCAGAATTGCAGGGTTGAAAGTTTCTAGTGTGTTTGAAAGCTGGATGTACAAGTTCATGGTTGTCATTAGAAAAGCACATCATCCAATTTTCTGGGGAGAAATAATCAGTGATTGTTTGTGTGAACAGCTTGCACAGGTTCCTACCACTCTAACCTTCTATATGAATTCATATTTGGTTTACATAGCAGCTTCCTTGAGGCATTTTCCAGGCCTATCTCCTGAAGGTGACAGATCGTTGGTGCCTGTATGGAAATATTATGATCAGCTGACTTTCATTCCAAGTCGAGCACATTATAGAAGGGTTCAAGATGCCTTCTTTGGTTATTTTATGTGTTTGTTTGATAAAGAGTTGGTAAATAACAGGGTATCTGAGGCAGCTTGGAATAAGGTAAATCAATATGGCTGCTTGTTTCTTCAATTTCCAACATTCACCTATATGAGAGTTGGCTGCTTTGAAGACCAACCTTATATGCTCCCAAGATATCCGACTGATAAGATCATTCTGATGGAGCTGGGAAGGCAGTTAATGGCAGTTCATTCACGTCAAGCTTCACAACACAAGTCTGGAATTGGTATTTCTTCACATAATCCATTGGTAATTGGCAGGTATTCTTTGACAACCTCTTCAAGAGCCAAAGCAATGGAAACTGAACTTCAGGAGATAACATTGAAAAGATTCCAAGCTAGGGTGGATTTTGATTACAGAAGGATGAAGGATAAAATAAAAAGAGCCTCCTTCACTCATGTTCACCGCATTGAGGACATTTGGGCAGACCTCCGTACAGAAAAGGATGTATACAAAATGGATTATTGCAGGCTGACTTTGGAGCAAATAATTGACCTAAATCTGACTTTAATTCCGGAAGGAGTGATTGATGATAAGCAGATTTTGGATCCTGAGTACGAAGAACAGGGAGTTGCTAATGCTCCCATTCCTACAATTCAATGGTCTCAAAAGGAATCCGTCTCTATCTTTGATAGATTTCAATCAGTCTTGGCGAACACCAACTCTTGGCTCAAAAGCATAGGTGTCAAGACTATCAAAATCAAAGTTAGAGCTGAAGATGACCCAGCTGGTCCTAGAGGATTGAAATCAGAAATCAGGGAACAATCAAAAGAAGGAGCTTCCTCTTCAAGTACCAGAATCAAGCTGAAAGTAAGCAGAGCTCCAGAACAACCATTGGATAGGGAAACACTAAAGGGTAAGGAAGTCAACGAAATGCAGATTCAGGTATTAGATCAGCAAGAAGAAGGCGAGGTTCTTGAGACCTCTACCATTCTAAGTGAGATAACTCCTCACGTTGAAGCTCCAATACCAGAATCAGCATATCTCCTATGTCCCCTATCGACAGTGATGTTGATTCCTTTTCCACCGTTTTTGTTCCTTCTATTCCACCACAAGAGACTTGTCATCAGTCTTCATCTGTAATGGATACTCCCATGATGAACTTGCCTAGTAACTTCAAGAGTATTTTTGACATAAATCCAATCTTTTCAGCCATGTCAGAAACAACTCTTCCAGAAATTGATACGTCTGTAACAAGCTTTGATTGTTTCATGGCCAATCCTAGTTGTAATTTGTCTTCTGCACAAAACATAGTTGCTGTACAAACCGAGGCACCTCCGAGAATTTCTGTTGTATCACAAACTGAGCCCATTTCTACAGAGACTGCAGTTGCTATTTCAGATGTGACAACCTTGGATCTTCCTCCATGGTTGAATTCAGTTGCTCCCAAAAGAAAGAAACAAGCAGTGTCTCCTGATATTTTTGATTTCCGAAAATTGAAGAAATCAAGACCGATGGTTGCAAAGAAAGCTAAAACAGTCTCACAGGTTTTTGTTGACAGCAACAGAATGAAATATGCTGAAATTGCAGAGCCCTTAGTTGATAAACCGCATGAAGAAATGCAGGTATCTGACTACAGATTCACAAGAGTCGAATTGGGCAAGCAGACTCATGCCAATATGATGCAGGATGCTCAGAGTTCAGTGACAATTTTAACACAAAGCTATAACGAACTCTTAGCTAAAAAGGAAAAGCTCAAAGAAGACAATGCTCAGCTGGTTTCAGTCATTCAAAGGATTACAGGATCATCAGAGGCAGTTGATTCTCTATCTACAGCTCCTCCAAATGAATCAGTTAGACAATTAGAAAGAATTGCACAAAAGGCCAAGGCAATTGATTCATGGATAACTCAGCTAATTGAGCAAAGTATTCCAATGATTGAGAAGACGTTGCAAGTTCTCAAGAATGTCAGAATAGCAAAGATAAAGCTGAATCAGACTTTGGAAGCCTTCAAGCAGAGTTTGGAATCACTTGAGAAGGATTTAAAAATCTGGCATGAGATAGATCAAGTTAAGTTACAAATTCTATGCAGCAACTCGATCTTGCCAAATAGAGAGAAGTACATAGAATTTGAAGAACTTATGACAAATAGATCATTGGTCATTCAAGATCTTATCAAAGATATCCAGGCCACTTTAGAAATGAATGATGAAGTTCAGCAGGATATTCTTTCAAGTTTTGAGAAGATCTCATGTACGGTTTTAAATCAAGAGGATGAATTACTTGAAGCTGATTCAGTTACTTCAGAAATGGCAGCCAGTCTTCGTCAACAAATGGAATCAGAGCAATTTTCTATGGATTCGATTCAAAAGCTTGTCAATCATCAAACAATCCTTGAGAAAATGCAAACTAATTATGAAGAGCATAGATTGGCAACTATCAGATACTTTGATGTAATTTTGAAGACAATTGCAGTGGCCAAGAACACATTGGGTCCAGATCCGAATGAGTTGAAGACCATCATCAGCAAATTCTTATCTTTCAAAGATAGGAATGAAACAGATTAAAAGTTTTAGATTGTTTTATGTAATTTTACTTTCGACAATATATATGTAAAAACAAATTTTGCAATTGCAAGTGTTCTTTCCTTGCAATTTTCGAAAATGTAATTACGTGTAAAATCTTACAAGACAAATCACAATTTGGATTGTAATTTTGAATAAGTCAATCGCAATTAGTTATCGGTTGAGAGATTTTCTCAAGTTTGTTGAGATCCTCCCACCTTTTTCTCCAGACCTTCCTCCTATAAATACTTGAGGGGTCTATTGTATTTCTTTATCTTTTTAGCAAGCAAGAAAACTCTGCAGAATTTTGTACTCATAAAGTCTTTGAGCTTTATAGTGAAATATTGTGAATTTTCAAGTGATATCAAGAAGCTGGAATTTCAGACTTTGAGCTGAATCCTTGTTTTATTATATTGTGATTACTTGAGAATTGTTGAAGATTGCTGAAAAGAGATTTGATTTAAATATTTGCAGACTTTGTGCTGTAAATGTGAGAATTGAATTCATAGTTAGTGTTAGAAATAGAGAAGAATTATAAGTCTTTGTGCTCATAAGTATTTCTCATTTAGAGTAGTTTAAAGATACATTGTAATTACAGTCTTTGAGCTGTTTTATCTTGTATATTTCCATAAAGTAATCGTTCTGAAAAAGGTTGATAGGATTTCATTCTTCAAGACTTTGTGCTTATCGAATTGTTTTCCCGTCCCGGAGGAAATAACGGAAGTCTTTGTGCTTTCAGGAAACTTTATTTCCTTTCTCTTAATTTCACTGCATAGCTGTTGTAATAAGTTTAGTAACATTTACTGTGTCTTTTCTGTGAAGAGAGAAGAACGTAATCTTTCCTGAAACAAGAGGAACGATTGCTGTCCCATCCATTTAGTTTTATTTAGTTAAAGGGGGAGCCTTCCCTTAATTAGGAGAGTTCAAACTCACGTGCTGTGGTTGAAATCTCAATTTTGTACGCTTTCACGAGAAACAAAATTTCCAACCAACAATATTGATGGATATGTGTCTAATGAACATGATTGTGCAAGAATAGAAGAAATTATGGAAGAACAAGATAAAGATGAACTGAAAAAGTAGAATGAACATAATGAAAAAGAAGAAGATGCTCCAATGATGTCCCCTAGGACACCGAAATATGTACAGAGGAATCATTTAGAAAGTCAGATTATTGGAGACAAGACAAAAGGTGTGTTAACCAAAAGCAAAGTTGCTATTGAAGTAAATTTGTGCTTATTCTATGAGATTAAATCGAATTCAATAACTGAAGCTTGTGAGGATGAATATTGGAAGGAAGCAATGAAAGAAGAAATTTTTTATATTGAAAAGAATCAAACTTGGGAATTGGTCCCAAGACCAACAGACAAAAATATCATTGGATCAAAATGGGTATTCAGAAATAAGTTGAATGAGAATGGGAAAGTTTTCACAAACAAAGCAAGGCTCATGTGTAAAGGCTACTCACAAGTGGAAGGTATAGATTTTCAGGAGACTTTTTCCTTGATAGCAATAATGGAAGCTATAAGGATGTTCTTGGCATTAGTTTCTTATAAAGATTTCAAAGTCTATCAGATGGATGTCAAGTCAGCATTTTTGAATGGTGAACTAGATGAAGAGGTCTACATGGAACAACCAGAAGGATTTCAGTTAATAGAACAACTAGATATGGTGTGTAGATTGAAGAAAGCTTTATATGGATTGAAGCAAGCTCCTAGATCCTAGTATGCAAGGATAGATATTTATTTGAGTCAACAAGGATTTAATAAATGTATGACAGATAGTAATTTGTATTTCAAGACTGAAAATGAAAAAATCTTGATTGTAGTTGTATATGTTGATGATATTATCTTTGGAGGAAATGAAAAGATGTGCAAGATGTTTGTAGAAGAAATGCATAAAGAATTTGAAATGTCTATGTTTGGTAAGATGAATTTCTTTCTTGGGCTACAAATTAATCAAACAAAGAAATGAATTTTTATTTCACAATCTAAGTATGTGAGAGAGATGCTGAGAAAATTTGGGATGAACGGTTCCAAATTGGTAAGTACTCCTATGGTGACTGGTTGCAAGTTGGGTAAAGATGATGATTCACCTAAGGTTGATTAGAGAAAGTATAGATCTATGATTGGTGGACTACTGTATTTGATTGCTACTAGACTAGATATTATGCACGCGATTTGTCTTATGGCTAGATTTCAAGAAGATCTAAAGGAAATGCATGTTACTGTAGTTAAAAGAATATTCAGATATTTGAATGGCACTCCAGATTATGGATTATGGTATCCTAAAGACACTAATTTTACACTTAGTGCTTATATAGATGCAAATTGGGCTGAAAGTATAGATGATAACAAGAGTACAAGTGGTGGCGCACTCTTTCTTGGATGTAGATTGGTGGCATGGTTGAGTAAGAAGAAATATTCAATCTCTTTGTCTATTGTTGAAGCTGAGTATATTGCTACTGCATCTTGTTGTACACAAGTTTTATGGATGAAACAAACATTGAAGGATATCATCAGTGCTATATGATGATCCTATTTCTATCTTCTGTGATAATAATCTTGTGATGCACTCAAGAACGAAGCATATATCTATTAGGTATCATTTTTTAAGAGAGAAGGTCATGGAGAATGAAGTCAATCTTGAGTATGTTTTGACAAAAAATCAAATTGAAAATATATTCACAAAGGTTCTATTGATGGCAATTTTGGCACCACAACAATGCAAGTAGAGTATTGCTATTCTGCTTCTCCTAAAAGAGAAAGGCAACACCTAGATGCCTTAGCTCCCAAGGTCTTGGTAGTTAGGTCTCAACTGTGCTGATGTTGCTCATTGGCCAATGCAATAGTAATATTCAAGGGGCCTGCTGGTGTTTGGCATCTGGATTATTCTAAGATCAAACATGAAATGAAACCTACTTTAAACTGGGGTTTTAAAGAAACAACAAAAGATAGATCAGGGTTTTGAAACAGAAAAGAACAATAGTTCATCCAAACCTTAATCAGATTTGTTAACTTCAAGGAATTTTCTAACTAAAACTAAAGAACAAAATTAACTTGTGATTAACACATAGTTGCATTCATTCACAATGTTGATTTTAACAACTGATTATAAACTACTATTTAAACTTAACACAAAATGAGATTTCATTCCTTGAAAGCTTTCAAAATCAAATGATTAACTTTAAGATAAATACCGTTCTGGAACACAATATGAAGTAGATTCGAATCTGGTTGCTTCTACTGTGGGTTAGACAGATAAGCAACATTTACAAATCTGGCACAATCACCAATGTACAGAAAACCTGTCTTTAGACTGCTTCCATCTACACTAGGAGAACTTTGAAAATACATTACAGTCTGTTCTGAAATCTAACTGCTAACCAAGAAGACAAGAGAAGCTCTCATTACTGAGAATCAAGATGCAACTCTATCTCCTACTAACTGACTAACTCCTAACAGTCCTAGCTCCAAATAGTTCTCTAAACCTAAAAATTCTAATCGAGAGATCTTAACACTAAAAGTTCTACTAGTAAAAGTTCTAACCTTTACAAAGAGGCAAGAATTCCATATATACACCCCCTCTCGAGAAGAATGTCGGCCTCTATTTTTAGTGTTTACAAAATATCCGTGGTGTCAGAGGGTCGGCATCCAGATATTTAACAAAAGTCAGTTCTACATTAAATCCCAATCCTTGCTGTCTTATGTTGGTGAAAGATTAAGGGGAAAGATCTGTAGATCTTTTGCAACTACCACACTTATTTTTGGCCTCCGTGTCCATTTTTGAAATCCAGTGGAGCTACTTTGAGTGCCCCAAAATATCACCATTAATACCGAGCTACCCCTGTCAGTAGATACCAGCTGTCCATTTGACTCATGACTTTATCTTCTTCCTTCGACACTCTTTCTGCTCTAGATCCACTCTTCTACAAGTTGTCGGTGTAGCCTGGGCCATTCGGTGAGATGCTTAGGCGAGCACTAAGGGCTACAGTGATATGTTCTTTCATTAGCGGGTTCGTTGCTATCGACAAGACCAACATTAGTCAGGAAGACGCTTTAGCAAACTCAAAGCGTCAAACCGAGGGCACAAAACATGTCGGCGAGATCCCATCGAGTCAACAAGACCTTTCGTCGAGATCTCCAAGAAATATCCTCGTGCACACGACTTGATCTTGCAAAACAAGGTCTTCGTTAAAACAATACATTAATATCATGCCTTTTACCAAAAAGAAACTTAACTTTGGCAGAGGGGGAACAAAAAAATGAAAAAGGAACACACTTCCCCTTTTAAAATCAGCGAAGGCGGGACTGAATCGGGATGGGAAGAAAAAAATTAGACAAGTCTCGGCGGAACCAGGATCGGGACAAAACATGACCCAGAAACGACATCCCTTGCCTTCAAAACTGGCGGGGGCGGGGCCAAAAGAAAATCGGAACCGAGACCGGAGTTGGGATGGGAACAAGCCATGGAAATAAACAATATTTCTAAGTTCATACCCCATCCCGGTTCTGCTCCCACAAAAGAAACCAAACGCGAGGGCCAGGAAACAAAAGAACACGGCGGAATCAGGACCGAAACCAAACATGAACCGGAAACTTTTTCAAGTTTCAAGTTCGGATTCCGTCCCGAACCCGTCTCCAACGATACCCCCAAAAAAAAAAATAAAAGGAAAAGAAGGAGGAAGGGGAGGGGAAAACCCCATGACAAAACAGAATAAACTAGAAGCGAAAGAACAAAACACGCGGAACCGGAACCGGGGAAGGAAAAGAAAACAGAACTTGGAAGAAATTCCAAGTTCGGTTTCCATTCCGATTCTGGGCCCACCAAAACATAAAGAAAATGCCTAAGGCCTAAAAAGAAAGTACCCAAGGCAAAGGACAAAAGGGAAAACGACCGACCAAAAAGGAACAAAGGGAAAGGCGAGTCGGGTCCAGGACGGAACACGGATCGGGAACCTGAAACTTGAAGAGTTCAATGTCCTGATTCGGATCCAGACCCGGCTCCTACAGAACAAAAGGGCGAGACCAAGGAACTATCGGGACCGGAACCGGGGAAGGAATAAGACCAGAACTTGGATGATATTCCAAGTTCGATATTGGTCCCAATTCTGCTTCCGACAAAACTTTAAAAGAAAAATGCCTAAGGCAGAAACCAAAGGCCAAAGAAACCAAAAGAGAAGGGGGGACCCATTTTGATCCAGATCAAAGTGGGGTGGTTATGCAAGGCATAACAGGTTCTTCATAAAGATAATTTTGAGTATCTCCAGGATAAGCTAGGGGTTATTGCCCCTCCTTTTACAAACTAAGATGCATTTGGAGATACATTAGTCCGGTGAATTCATGATTTTATCCTTTTGGATTGATGTTTTTGGTGGCTACCCCTCAGGGGGAGCAGGTATATTTTTAAGTGTTTTCATTTCTGTTTTCATGTCAAAGGAAGTTTCAATGAACATATCTTTTGAATTTTCCATTGATTTTAAAGGGGGAGAGAGAGCATGTGAAAAAGAGAGAGAGAGAGCATGTGAAAAAGGGGAGAGAAAGAATGTGAAAAAGAGAGAGAGCATAATAAAAGAAAAGAAGAGAGAGAGAGCACAAAAAGCTAACAAGAGAAAGCAGGTAATGAGGAAGATGATCTTCTAAGGGGGTGAAGCAAAAGAAAAATCTTGAGAAGAATTTTTCAAATCTGGTATGGTGTCTTTGATGGTTTTTCACATCATGTGTTTCCATTAATGACAAAGGGGGAGATTGTTGCAGGAATGGAAAGAGGAATGAAATAGTTTTCATTGATGTCAACTAGTCAGCTAGTTATGTACTAGTTGCTATTGACTGTATATGTTGAGGATATTGAGAAAATTGTATTAAAAGAAGGTTGCAAGTATTCAGCGGTTGAGGATGTTGATCCAGTATTTGTGAATTATGTTTTTCTATGTGTTTTGGCTGAAGTTCGAGAGAATTGTTGTTGGTCCATATTTCTCTTTGATGAAGTCTCATGGCATAGAGTTTTGTTGCCATGGTTCTATTGAAGATGGTTTCAACATTTGGAAGTATCGAGCTTAATTGATCTATGTGTTTTACACTGGTTTGGCCGACCATGTGTCAAACACTATCTTCGAAGTTGATGAAGCATGTTGGATCTATTATGGGTCCCAGTGTAGCGTGTGTTTGGGTCACCCTCATTCTAATTCCACCCTAGGATGTCTGGCACCAACCGAATTTGGATTTGAAGTTGGATGACCGAATTTGTATCTTTTCAAGGTTGGAGATAGTATAAATACAGAATGTGCTAGCAATGAAAATTGTACATAAGAAAAGAAGGAAGATAAGTGAAAGAGCAGACGTGACTTTTATACTATTCTGAAAGTGTGTGAGTTATGTGTGTGGTTGATTAGTGCGAAGCTTAACATTGAGTTTCTGGATGCAGCGAGCAGAAGGAAAACTCTACCATTCATGCAAGTTGATCAACGATTGTGGTGGAATCCTTTGTTGCATTGGGATTGTTGTATCTCTATAACAAGTCTTCTTTATCTTCTTTGTATCTCTATGGCAATGAGACCTTTGGGTTGTAGCCTTGTTGACAATGAGTCCGGACAGTGAGTCCTTATTTCAGCCAGTGAGCCTTTTTGTAATCGATTTTGATATTATTTATAGTGAGTTAATCCTCACCGCGGTTTTTCCCTCATTGGGTTTTCCACATAAATCTAGTATTATTGTGTTTGTGCATTTGAATTTGATGGTTAATCACTTAATCAGTTTATGTGTTAGTTCCGGTAATTGAATTTAAGGTTACAATCTATGACAACTGATTCACCCCCCTCTTAGTTGTCCTATCCAACATAGTCTCCTTAAAGGCATGTGTAGCAGCCATGTAATTTTATTTAGTGGTGGAAAAAGTAATTTTGGGATGCCTCTTACTCATCCAACTCACTGCTCCTCCAAATAAAGTAAATACATAGTCACTGGTGGACCTTCAACTATCCAAGTCACTTGCCCAATCTGCATGAACAAACCCTTGTATGTCTAATGAATTTTCCACATCATTAGTAGCATGATAAACCAAATAGTAATCATAAGTACCTCACAAATATCTAAACACTCTGTTAACAAAAGTCCAATGCTCTCTACCAGGGTTAGACATAAACCTGCTTAGAACTCCCATTGCTTGGGCTATATCTAGTCTAGTGCAAACCATTTTATACATCAAACTACCAATGACACTAGCATAAGGAACCATAGACATATCCTCATCATCATCATTAAAATTAGGACACATATCTAAACTCAACTTAGTACCAATCGGAAATGGAATGCTAATTGGCTTACAGTCATGCATATTAAACCTCTGCAATGGTATCAACATACTTACTTTGACTTAGCCAAAGCTTTTTATGAACACTGTCTCTTTGATTTCCATCCCAAGCATATGTTTTACAACCCCCAAGTCCTTCATATCAAATGTTCCAAAAAGTTGTGCATTGAGCTCACTAATCATCATCTTGCTGTTACCAAAAAACAACATATCATCAACATACAAAGCAATAATTAGAATATGATCATCAATAACCCTAATGTAAACACAATGATCCTCCTTGCTCCTAATAAAACCCAACTTCAATGAAAAAGAATCAAACTTTTGGTACCGCATCATAGGTGATTGTTTCAAACCATACAAAGATCTCTTCAACCTGCAAACCAATTGTTCTTTTCCTTTCACAACAAAACCATGAGGTTGCCACATATAAATTTCCTCTTCAAGATCCCCATGCATGAAAGTAGTTTTAACGTCCATTTGCTCTATCTCAAAATCACAAGCAACAAAAATAGATAATATAAATCTAATAGAAGTTAACTTAGTAACAAGAGAGAAAATTTCACCAAAATCAACTCCCTGTCTCTGGGAGTAGCCCTTAGCCACTAATCTAGCCTTGTACTGCTCTAACCAACCATCTACTCAAAATTTATTTTTAAATAACCTCTTGCATCCAATGGGATTCCTTTCTTTGAGAAAACTAACAAGATCCCAAGTGTCACAACTATCCAAAGCCATATCTCCTCCTGCATGGCCTATAACCAAGACTCACTTTCCTTCGAAGAGAGAGCCTCCCTATAGGATCTAGATTCATCGTCAGTACTCAACAAAGAAAATACACAACAAAAATTAGATGGGCTATAACTATCAACTAGATTTTTTTACCTTGTGGACCTCCTCAATTTGGGAGTAATGGGCTCCACTTGTTTCTCTTATTCTGTGTTCTCATCTTGCACATCTCTAAAATATCTAAACCCTCCTCTTCTTCTCCATACAAATGACATAGGATTACAAGGTTAATGCCATATTATCCTAACATGTCTTTTTTACATTGAAATGAAGGAAGTTGCCATTGGGGAGTGATCAAGAGTGTTTCTTTTTGTTTCTTTTTTATTTTCTCTTTCAAGTGCACGTGGCTATCTTAATTTATTTGCAAAAAATTCTTTTGTACATGGCTAATTTATCACACCTTGTTTTAGGGACCTATCTTTGTATTTTTAAATGTTTGCATTTTTTTATTCTAAGTTGAACTTAAGGGAGTGTTGGTGGGAATGGGGTTTTTGACATTTGTTAGCACATTTACTTTTTATGTTTCAAGTCATAAAATTAAGACACATGTTATAATATTATGTCGTATTATGTCTCACCTTTTCCTATATACACAAAGTTTTTTATTGTAAAAAAATGTAATCAATTTTGCATGCATTTTATCATTTTTGAAAAATATAACATAATAATTGATTCTCCTTTTTCTGAAAGGCTATAAAAAATCTGACTCTTATGAACTTTCTATGTCTCTTACAATTCATACATGACATCTCTTTTGAGAATTGAGAGAACTCATCTTAATCCTTTGAGAAAAAATGAAAACACTTTTTTATTATTATTGAATACCTAATGAATATACACACTAATTTTTTCCTGAATTTATTGATTATATAAAATAAAAAATGAATTTTAGTGATGTTTTAATGAATTGGGGTCTTGGAAGATTAATTTAGCACTTTTAAATTATTATTTTTGATGATGTTCTAATGTAGGGAAATAAATTAATTTTATATTAAATTTAATGATTAAATCCATCGTTGATTAATTGAAAAGAAAGAATGTAAGAAAGTGGATATATAACATATTTGATTAGTGAGAAGTGATATATGTAAATTAAAAATTGATATTGGATCTAGATTTAGAGATTGAACGTGTATGGAATATGGTGTTTTAGATTGGATTGTTCTTGTGATCAAAATTTATGTGATTTTGTCTTTGGTGGCATGATTACACGTGATGCAAAATTTACCCTTTGATACTTGTAAAAATTGTTTGTCTAGGTATATATCTATATTTGAAAAATAACATGGTGCTAAGTAACACAATTGAGAGCTTGATATATATAGAGGGAAGCATGTGGATTATTTAATGATGGTGAGGCCCATAGTTTGATATGACAAAGCTAAAAAAGAGTGAAAAGGGGGAAGTTCAAATGTTGATTAGTTGATTTTTAGTGTAAGATGAATTTGATGAAAGACAAGTGTGATTTAAACTAACTGTGGTGATAGTTGTGATTGATAATTAAATTTTTGGTGGTCCTCTATTAATGAAGAAAAAATTAAGAATGATAGGTGTTGAATGTAGATTGTAATCTCATGGTAGCGAGGCTACTTTTGATTTTATAATATGGAAAAAGAGATGAAAGTGGTAGTGAATGTTGCATGGTTTATGTTCAACACAAGTTGAATTTGATGAAAGTTAAGCCTAATGCAAATAGATTGTGATTTTATGTTTAATGCCAATTGAGATTGAATTATGATCGATGACAAGTGAAGTATAATAAAGTTGTGAATACAAATTATTATTGATTGATTATGATAGTTTCCTAATATGATGTCTTTAAATACATAATCCTAGACACCCAATGTAAAATTTTTGGTGCCTATACTAATTAAAATCAATCATACTCTAGGATTAGCCTTGGAAAACAAGACTTTCAAAGTTTTAAATTTGGTGTGATCTAGTCCAAAGGATGAGTTCATAGGTGTTATCTTATCCAAAATGGTAATTGTCCTAGGAATTAGGTTAAGCATGTTTTTAATTGGAGAATATGATGTGAAAAAGTGTTGGATTTGAGTTTATGGATCGATGATTGCACTAAAAGAGCCTAAATGAGTGAAGAGTAAGTAAACACTAAAAAAGTCAATATGCCAAAGTAGAAAAAATTATGATAAAAAAGATTTTGAATATTTAAATAAAAAAATTAGTTGGAACTATTGTTGCTCCATTTTTCTCCTTTACACAATAGGTGTTCATCAAGCTTGTTATACTATTGAAGTAAAAACATCGATCTATGAAACTATACATAAAATGGAAGTAGAGATAGTAGAAATTATTCAATTTATTCTAGGATAACTACATGCAAGAAGATTATAGTTATCAATATATCATGCATTCACAAGTTACATAAATTTACTTACCAAGAAGCCTAACTTCAAGTGGGTTAGTATTTCCATCACTTAGAGTCATTTAAATTTATTTAGTTGTCAATCCTTAGGAGTCACCTCATAGATACCATTAGTTATGATCATATTTATAGAAAAAATTCCATTGTTAAAGAATGTATCCAAATCAATAGTTGATTAGAAAACAATATTAGCATAAATATTCCACCCCATGGTACTCCATATCTAGGTTATCTCCTATTATTAGAGACATGTTACACTATCCAGTTTTAAATCAATCACTCATAATTCACTGATGAAAACTTATCTACCAAGTTAAATGATCACATATTAAGATCTAATAATACATGAAAATCAATGTGAAGTGCATATGAATCAAAAGTCATTAGATTTGAAAATTTTATGTAAGTTTTACGATTGCCTAGGATCAACAAGATTGAAAAATGCAAGGAGTGCAACTTGAGTTACAATAATACATGGTCTAAACATAAAATTAATCAAGTTACAATAGTCAAACCTAAATAAAAATATAAAATTAACAATATAATGTTTCCAATCAAAGATCCATCCATTTATCTCACTTAGAAAGTCGGTATTACCAAAGTATAGTAAAATAAGGTTCACCAAAGGATTCAACTAGCTAACTACATTAGAGTCAATTAATACGGATTGAAGTTTTACAAGAATCACATTTAAGGGTATTGTTTTAATTTGCCTCACCTTAAATTAGATATTCTCCTATAATTCACTAAGGTTTAGGTGAGAAAAATCCTAAGATTATGCGAACCATGGATAAATAACAAGGATTATAACATGCTTTCCCAATTCTAATTGTAAGAAAAAATTAATTATAAAAATGTCCTATATAGAATTTGTCTCGATGGAGCATGCAATAGAGAGATTAAGAGTATCAATGAATACAATCTTGAATCACTAAATAATGAGAACTACAAGGCATGGGTAAAATTTCCATTAACAAAAGACCAAGAACTACCATGTGATGACTACGAAGGGTAAAATCAAACAAATATTGCCTAGGGAATACTAAATTTCTATTTCTACTCAATCATGAGATTATCCACACAATATAACATAAGTAAGGTACTTGAGAATCAAAATTAACAAATATTTGATTATTTTAAAAATTAAATCCACATAATGAGGAACTATCCAAATCACCAAAACATCATAACACTATGTTTAATCATATCCATTTATAAGTATTTAGTTTATTTCCCACCTTAATCTCTCCAAACTTAGTACACAATATAATTCAAATTATACTCAAATGTATTAAACAATAGACATCACATGAATGACATCATAGAATCACATTGTTAGGATCAAATAATAGGTCTAAGGGAATGCAAAAATATAACCAAATAAACATAGGACCATGCAACTATAGAACCATAAATCTAATGATTGAAAAAGCATTGTTGAACACTCGAAATAATGAGAGGGGGGTGAATCAATATTCTTTGAAAATAATTAATTATTTAAACATACATTCCACATAAAATATTTAATTTGCAGTAAGAAAGGAAAGCATGAAATCAACCATCAAACTCACATAACACATGAACACCAGATTTTTACATGGAAAACCCAAAAAGGAAAAACCATGGTGAGGGTTAGTTCACAATATATTATAACTGGTTATAATATATTACATAAATGCTCACTGCAGATGGACTCACTGTCCTAGTGGACTCACTACCCACAAAATGAAGAAAAGATAGAAGAGGGTGGTGGCTCACTGCCAAAGTGAACTATTAGAATTGCATCTACACTATGCATGAATTAATGTTCCATTGAAGCTAAATACACAAACTTTATACACTTCATACTAATTTGTAATAACAATATACTCTTCTTTGCACTTACATCACATTCACACAATCCACATCAACAATACTTGTAAATTTTCTATCCACTACTATTACACACCACAACACTGAAAATGAACTTACATATATACCCATTACATTCGCAAATCCTTGCAACATCAATTAGGTTAGCCTAGTTAAATGAATTATGCAAAATATAACTTGTCAGCTGAACATACACACCTCATGCCTCATTTCAAACTTTTAATGCATAGGATAGGTTGGGGTGGACCTATAATAGCACCCTTATAATAGATAAAAAATTCTCAAAACTCCACAATACTCATATCATATTAGGTCGGCAATAGATACCTAGCATAAAAAATTCACCAACTAATCAACCAAAAATGGACACGTGTATCTCCAAGCTTCATACCATTTGGAACATGGACTCTACTAACACTTGTAAACACTCCCACAAATCTGCAAGACTAGATACCATTCCAAAATGAAGCGCAAATTCACCAAAACATAGACTCAATGCTGGTAACCATAGTCACTAGCAGAACCAATATTCTATCATTCATAACTTCTTCACCAAAGGATAAAACAATGTGAAAATCTAGATTTAGACTATTCTAACATTCAAAAAAATTGCATTAAAACCACAAAGCAGGATTCTTCAAGGTGAACCATTGTGGACCAAAAAAATAGATGTCTTGTACACTGAAATCATTGTTCTAACACTTAGCCAATTTTCACTTCAGCTATTTGCACCAGATCAAACTGTAGAATAGGGTAAAATTAAGCTAAAAGGAATGAATCAATAAAACTCAAACCCTGGAGTCCCTAAACCAACAATGAAGCACAAATGAACATAGAAACACAAAATATGAGGAAATATTACTAATATTTCTATGTCATTGTTGGTTCACCTTAATTGTCCTTCTCCATCTTGCTTTATATGCTTGATTTCCCTAAGATTGAGTGTGTAACAATAAGCCTAGTGATAATGATATCAAAATATTAAAGATTGTACTTGTCTCCTTGAATAACATGTGCTTGAATTCAATCTCTTGTTAGGGATAAAATGACAATGATATATCTCTTTTATAGAAAACCAAATTTGGATGAAGGGGTAGGATAAGAAGACAATATGACATGAAATGGTCTTTTTCTCTCTCACTCCCTCCCTCTCTCCCCCTCTTTCTCTCCCACTCTCTCCTTCCCTATCTACTTCTCTTTATCTCGCCACTCTCTCTCTCTCTCTCTCTCTCTCTCTCTCTCTC